>CM032449.1:27064587-27417087 GCA_019049505.1 Pachyrhynchus sulphureomaculatus
TTTACCAAACTATATATTGGCATTCCGGTTAACGTGTATGGACCGCTTTATTTATACACAGAAAACTGGGGGAATAAAAAACGCTTTGCGTAATATGGTTACTCTGACTAATGATCAGATTAATACAATATTTGATTTTACTCATTCCAATCATATTCGCATTACACAAGCGATTAGCCGAAAATAGAGATTGAAAATAACCACTAGACCATTACTAAAAATAACTAGAATTTAATTTTGATGAGTCATATTTCAAGCTATAAAAATTATACTGAAAGGAAAATCTAATCGAATTATGTGGCTTAAAGTACAATAACTGAAAACGGACAAGCAGTCTACCCACTGTTCTCTTATTCGTCAAATCCATCCTGAGACGCATTTCGCTGAAGAACGGCTCGTCAGTCTGGCTAGGATTGACAAACAAGAGAACATAATTTACTGGTCCTTATCCCAGTAGTTACGGAACATGTTGGTAGAATATAACGAATTGTACTAAGTATGCATACCTAATACTCCATTGAAAGCTGATACAGCAGCTTTCAAGTCGACAGAGTGTTGACACGGTCAACTCTTAAACGCAGGCAGCGCTTTTCGAAGGATTCTTCTCAGGTATATGTGGTTTAATCAAATCAAAAGTACTTTATTGTCATAAAAAATCAAAGGTTTTTCCTTCACAAAGCATATTAAATCTAAGAAACACAAAAACACAGTTACGATGTAAAAAATAAAACATAAACAAATTAACTCTACGCAAAATAAATAATAAGAAAACCTGAAAATGAAATAATACTAAACCAAAATGTAGAACACTCAACATCAAATATACAGTAGACAAACAACAAGGTACCTAGTTAACACAGTTAATGTAAAATAACTGAAAACGGACAAGGCCCATATTTCTTCAGTTTTAAGTGTTGACCGTGTCAACCACTCTGTCGGCTTGAGAGCTGCTGTGTCAGCTTTCGATGGAGTATTAGGTATACGTACAATTCATTGTATCCTACCATCGTAATCGAATTATTTTTATAAACAAAAATTTAATATGAAAGACCTAATTTTGTTTTGGTGGGCTGAGTTTTGTAGCTTTTGGCGACACATAAACGAACTACAGTTTTACTCCTTGCCAATCGATCCTAATATCTCAATCTCAAAGGCCCATATCGACCGCCCATTTTTGAACATAGGCCTCGCTCATTGCACCCTATCTATCTCTGTCATGTGCTTCTCTCGTCCAGTGGTCTCTCATGTCTTATAGTAATTGCCATATCAAGAGGTCAAGTAAAATAGCTTTCACCAAACCAAGAGTGTTTAAATGAGGATATATGTTAGTTCAGATTAGTTCGGATCAGCAAAACGAAGTAAATGAAATGAATCCTTAAAGACATTTTCTTAGTGTTTTGGCAGATTGTAGAGATCGAGCCAGGTTAAATAGGTCCATTCAATGCACGACATTTTGATGTAATGGTCTGACTTTATTGTCACGAAATCAAACTCACTGATACGAAAAAAATATGGAAAGCTCAAAATTCCAACCTTCAGCTATGACAGCACTTTTGTTTCTTCATTCACCTCAATCTGAGGGATCTATAGAATAGAAACAAATTGTATAATCAGCTGTAGCTGAACATCAATACTCTATAGAATATACCACCAATGTAAGGGAAACCAAAAGCTTCAATTCGGCTTAAAAAAAATCCTTAGAGATCTATAAACACAACCTAACAATCTAAACGGAGATACGGGTTAAGGTCTGTATTACACGTAGAAACCGATTAATAGGGTAGGTTACGGTTTATTGAATACCAGATATGTCTGAATATTTAACTTGCGCTATTTCGAGCTCATTCTGTTTTCTAATCTCGAAGAGATAGAATCCCAAATATATATCTCGCAATAGTGGGCGAAATGTTGGAAAGTTAGCCGTAGTTATATATGTTACAAAACATGGTGCCTGTAATTCAGATCATTCACCAAAAGTGGGTTATTGAGTACAAAACTCTATAAACAAAAAACCTCATTTACCGACTAATACAGCATGGAAAAAACCTTTTTTTTTTCGGATTATCTAAAAAAAATCTAAAATACCGTTACTGTCACTTTCTCTTTTGTTTAAATCCGAAAAAATTAGTTGAACAGGGTGGTATTCGAATAACACTTTCCAAATTTATCTGAATCCATTTAAGCTTCTGTATAGACGTAAGCCTTCAAAGAGAGAAGGAAGACGCAATCAATTCAAACTTCGCTAATCGAGTACGGCAAAGATACCGTGGTGCCGATATGCTAATGTCATTTAACAACGAATTATATTGTTGTTAAAAGTTGTATTGTTAAATTAAGATTCCTTCAAAAACAGTTTCTTAAAATCAAAAATCACGGTAGTTGAGATTAGATCGTGCCATTTCCCGACGTTTCGCTTATGATTGCAATAGACATCTTCGAGATTAAAACTCTGAATGAAAATTTAAGTTAGGTAGCAAAGATTCCTGAAGATGCCTCGTGCAAAACAACCGAAATGTCAGAAAGTTACTCTAATTTGAGACGATCTAATTACAAGAGCAATGCTTTCTCATCGAACCAAAGTCGTAAAAGTATCCGTTTGTTAAAATCCTTTATATAGTGTATATATATATATATATATATATATATATATATATATATATATAATATAATACTCACTAAATAAAATAACTTAGCGAAGTATAGTTGATACTTTACGAAGTGATTTATTCAGTAAGTATTATATGCAGGTAAAAAATAATGATCGAATTAAAATATGTATATATATGTACATATATATATATATATATATATATATATATATATATATATATATATATATATATATGTACTATATATATGTATTTTTTTGGTATTTCCTTGATTTTTGGTCTATTAATGAATGAAGATTGGTAAAGTATTTGTTTATTTACTAACGTTTCGATCTTCTTGATGGGTCTTCATCAGAGTTAAAATATTCATAAACGCAAACTCTTAAACCTCCACACAACATACACACACATGTATTAAAATTATAATTTGATTTTATTTTATTTATCACATTTTTATATCAAGTGACACGTCTACGGTGTTTACAAGACTTCACCTTAAATAGCGGATCTCAATAAGAAAGTAAATCGACCGTAAAGAAATGATGAAATCAAGATATTGTTTTCGCTCCGGAACTGGTAAACAAACCAATATGGCTGATTGTTAACAAGAACAAGACATTTATAGTGTAGGTGAGATTTAACTCAGAGTAGGCGCATTGTACGAACAGCAACAATACGCTTGCGTCTGAGTTAGTTCGTATAATGGCTGCGTTTTAGATGCTGGTTGGTTTGGCGGTAAAATTCATTTTTGCCCTTCATTTGATTTTTTAAAAATTTTCGAATTTGAAAGAAAAAAATATTGAATGTGACTGAATATATATATATATATATATATATATATATATATATATATATATATATATATATATATACAGTGACTCACAGCTTAAATGATGCAGTCGCTATAGGAAAAAGACTAACTGGTCTCAGTGCCTCTTTTATTTATTTGGAAAAAACAACTTATTGAAATTCAATTAGTAAAGAGTCCTCTAAAAAAGTATGAATTACTTTTTGTCCTAAATATGCCTTACTTAATTAACAATAAATAATTAATTAACTTATATGCGATTTCAACGTCACAGCTTAAATGATGCAAAATTCAATATACCAAAATTATTAGAGAAAACAAACTGCAGAATTTGAAATAAGCCTGCTAATATTTGGTCGGGCCTCCCTCATTATCAATAACGGCTTGTAATCTTCTGGACATTGATTCAACTAACTTTCTAGTACACTCCGGGGAAATAGTGTTCCATGCTTCAGTAATTTTTACTTTTAATTCGGTTTTATTTGATATTGGAGCACTATTTACTTTATTTTTTAATGTCAGCCACAAATTTTCAATTACATTTAAGTCTGTGGGCTGGTGTTTTAATAACATTTGGACAGTTATAAAGCAACCAACTGCGGACTCGAAATGACGTGTGCTTTGGATCATTGTCGTGATAGAACCGATAATTGTTTTCAATATCTAGTTTTTGGGCAATAGCGACGAGATGCTGCCTTAGTATATCCAAGTACACATATTGCATCCTGCAGATGACATACAGCCCCATAACATCACTCCACCTCCACCGTGCTTTACCGTAGCTTTCATATTTTTCAATTTTAATTCTTCGTTAGGCTTTCTCCACACTGATATTTTTCCAGCGGACCCAAATAAGTTTATTTTGGTCTCATCAGCATATTTTACTGAATTCCAGAAGTTCAAGTCTTTATTGATATGCTCTCTGGCAAATTCCAATCTCACGCGTCTATTTCTTTGGCTAATGAAAGGCTTATTTCTAGCAGTTCGACCATGTAAATTATTATTTCGCAAGATCCGTCGAACTGTTTCGGGGTTACACCTTTTTCCAAACTGTTTTTCCACCTCGGCGCACAACTTTGGCGTACTTTTTTTGGATTATTTGATACCTCTCTTAAAATCCATCTTTCTTCACGTTCATTGAAGATCTTATTTGGGGCCAACCTTGACTTATTCTCGACTCTATTTTCATTCCGGTAACGTTCAATGATATGCTGAACAGATGACGGACATTTATTCACCATTTTGGCTATGTCTCTTTGGCTATATCCATTCCTGTAATGAGTAATAATTAAATTTCTCTCAGAAATTGTAGTTCGACGACCCATTCTTAAACAATTTCGTTTTATTGAATGAAAAAATGTCAAACTAAACAAAAAATAATTGCACTAAGAAATCAAAGCAACGTCGCCTTCGTAAATTTCAAAATGCGATAAGTTTTGACCCCTGTTGCTATTTTGCATCATTTAAGCTGTGACGTTAAAATTGCATATGATTTGATTAATTATTTATTGTTAATTAAGTAAAGCATATTTAAGACAAAAAGTAATTCATACTTTTTTTAGAAGACTCTTTACTAATTTAATTTCAATAAGTTGTTTTTTCCAAATAAATAAAGAGGCACTGAGACCAGTTAGTCTTTTCTTATAGCGACTGCATCATTTAAGCTGTGAGTCACTGTATATATATATATATATATATATATATATATATATTATATATATATATATATATATATATGTGTAATATATATATGTATATATATATATATATATATATATATATATATATATATATATATATATATATATATATACATATATATATATATATATATATATATATATATATATATATATATACATATATATATATATATATATATATATATATATATATATATATATATATATATATATATATATATATCCAATCTCCTATTAAAGACTGACTAATGTTAACCTTTATGACGTTTCAATTCAATAGTAAATCTGACATATTTTTCAGATAATTAGACTAGATAATTTGGCACTGCCATTCAAAGACAACTGTTTCGACACGGTACTGTCAATATCAGTAGTGCATCATTTCGCAACAACCGACAGACGTGTAAGTGCGTTAAGAGAGATGGCCCGAGTGTTACGAGTCGGAGGAAGAATGATCATCACTGTATGGGCAATGGAACAGGAGCACAGGTAAATTTTGTCTTAGTTACGATTATTTACCAATAACAAATATTATCGTGAAAAGTGCAAAAGTTTTATTATTAATAGACCTCAGTGAATTTGGAGATATGACATAATTAAGAGCGTATACAAATTGTCCTTCCACTTAATGTCATACATTTGTAAATTGGAGGGAGCCTCCGATTCGGTACTCTTAGTTTCAATTTAAAGAGATGTAAATTTTAAGAAATAACGCAATCACTGTGTTGGTATACATGAAATATATATGCTATAGCCTTAATTTCGCGGTCTAGTTTCAGTTTACCGCGGGCAGAGTCCCGAGTTTGATCACCAGCGGATCAATATATTTATTTATTTAAGTGTATTTGACTAGGCCACTTACCACGATATGCTGCCAAGCAATAGGCATCAGTAAAGTCACAAAGTGGACATCCCTGTAAAGGTATATTGATAGTGGGCGACCATTTGGACTGGAAAAAACTGACGATGAAGACAGTCTCCTTTCTACTCTGCCTAGGGGTGGAATACATATCTGAACTCGCACGATTAATTCAAGAAACCGATTTCGATGGTAACATGCTGAAGTTATTTTAGGGGAGAACCATTTAAACTACATGAAATTGATGATGGAGATAGTGGCTTCGTTATCGAATGAGATGCATATTTGCATTTAAACTTGATAGATTGGGGGCTGTTCCTAACAAAAACATATTTTTAACGCATTCATGGATTGTGGTTAAATGGGACTGATAAAAAGGATCTCCAGACTAAGTGACAAAGAACATATATATATATATATATATATATATATATATATATATATATATATATATATATATGTATATATATATATATATATATATATATATATATATATATATATATATATATATATATATATATATATATATATACGTAACGGCTAGTTGACATCACCGCTTTTGTTCTTATCAAGGAACGTGGCCAAGATGGGCAAATTCATTAAAAATTCCACCACATGTCGACGGACAACGGGAATTTTATATTAAGAAGATTTCGGCCATGCTGGATACGTTACGAGACTTGGCTCAGAATTTTTTAAAATTTTGTACAATTTAGGTTTTATCCTTATAACCAAATTTATGGGCATTCGACGAATGAAATTTTTTTCTATACAATTTGATTTATTACATGATTTTTACATTTTGTTTCATTCTTTTTTTAAATTATCCCCATTGCTCTTTGCTCTTAAATAGTGACCCCAAAAACATGTCAAAAATTGCCCGTTTTGTATGTTAAAAGATTGTTAATGATGAAGACTTACTCATGACAAAGTTTTGAGTTGAGTATACTTATAATACGCGGGTGATATAAGCAAATATTCGCGATCAAATAAAGCTCTATAGCTATATTTTTACTCCACTATTCCCCAATACGAACTTGCAGGACAAACAAGACGTATTTTTGCCATTCTGATTTTGCACCCCTGTCATCCCCAGTTTCGCTAGATTTTCTCCCTAGAAAATACGGCTCGCTTTTGGCATCGCTATGTGTGTATGTGTGAAAATGAAAATGGGCTGTTTTGTTACACACATAAGATATGTTTACATCACTTATTATACAACTATTTATGTAACGTACATCCAGATACGTAGTATAGTATGGAAAAATAAATACCTTACAGTGGAAAGTACAGTAAGAGTGTACCGTTTGAACTATTGGTTGCCCCAGGCTTGAGCACAATTTTCTTGCTGCCCCGCTTTAATTTCTGATAATGAATTGAGTGAATCCTGATTTTAAAAGAACTAAAGAAATTAAACACACACTAGCTCAGTTTTCTTTGGTAGAGAGATATGGGTAAGAGATAATTTTTGTACGTTTTCTTGGAATTATTTTCTATTTTAAAGAAACCTCAGCTGTACGACTTTTTGGGCACCATTCATTTTAAAATAGAAAGGATCTAACTTCAGCTAAAAAAATGAAAAAATACTGAAAGGGTGTACTGTTGGTAAAGTAAAAAAATCAGTTTGGTACAGCCGTTCTTATCCTGAAAAGTAAGATAGGTATTCAGTGAGACACTAGCTTTAATCAACAAAAAGAAAATTTATTCATGTTTTTAAAAATAAAAAGTTCTAACCTTTGCAGTTTTACAGGATTACTAAAAAATTTAAGCCTAACAGGTAGTTATGACATTTAAATTCTAAACTCTGACTACTCCCGAAGACGAAAAATAGTGCTTTTCACTTCACTTTTTAGTCAGTTCAAATTGCTGTTAAGGCACTACTCAGGGATAAGTCTATGGAAGGATGTTTTGGTAACTTACTGTTTTTATTTCGGCTTCGATGGAACACGACCGATTTCACACTTTTCTAGTAAACACTTAGAGAGCCCACTACGGCTTTTCGTTAAAAAAAACTTGTGCTTTATTTAGCTCTCATGATTGTTGTTATGAGCCTTTACTGCAGCTCTGTCGAAGGAAGCCTCCTTGGCGGCTCCGATGAAAATTAGCCTGGCTGCGGCTTGATGGTACTCAGCCTCGATCCCTGTCCTACCGGACCCTTAAATAAGCCGTGGGCCTTCTCTCGGTCATATCGCGACGCCGGAACCAAAAATCCGGATACACATTTTCAACCAATCCCGGCGTGCCGATAGATTCGGTCAGAAACCCGCACAGCACACTAATATACCGAACGGCTTGGAATCTCTTGTTAATATACCGTTCGATACAAAAATGAAAATAAGTACAATTTGAAGTGAAAAATCAGTAACATTACATGGTCTTAAAATCTAGGAAAAAATGAATGTTACATTTACCCCCTTCCAAAAAGAAATAGACTACACTAGTCTATTAAACTTAGGCTACTTATGAAAAAGGTACAAAGTGGTACACTATCACTTAATACTAAGGTCAGAACTTAAAACAAAAGTACAAACTTCGGACCTTACTACTAGACTTAACTCAATTAAGCACTAATATTAAGTACAATGAGAACCAAATGAAAATCTTTGCATGATCACAAGAATCTTATAACTAGACTTAACTTAATTAGACACTAAGGTTAAGTACATCAAAAAGCAAATAAAAATCCTTGCATGAACATAAGAAATACCTTTCCAAAATAACAATCGCGGTCTTCTTATATAAAAGAATCAGCTCTGTTATTGTTACCAAAACAAAAAAATATAACTTTGTCTAGACTCTTGTCTAAATCAAAAAAAGTGAACTGAAATAAAATATGAACACCCCCCTTAAAATATTTTAAGGATTGTCTGAAAATTTTCTATTTCAGCAAAAGAAATTTATAAAAATTCTTAAATAAAGAAAAAAAATAAAAAATGATTCTAGTGCAAACACTTACACTAAAAAGAAAAAGTCTTGTCAGACCATTTAGCACTAGGCCAAAAAAAAAAAAAAAAATATCTGGATAAATATCCAGACAAACGCTCGGGAAAAATCGCCATCCATGCTCTAGCTCATCACTAAGAGAACATTCTAAATCTAGTATCACTACTAGTCGCACTCGGAAAAATAATCGCACTCTATCGCGCAATGTCGACGTCCTAAGACATCTAGACATGCTAAAATCGCTAGGGAAAACGCTCTGGTTGATCGCCAGAAAACACGTCAGCTTATCGCCAACAAAACACTCTGGTACTTCGCCAGAAAAAAAAAACTCGGCTCCTCGCCAAGAAAACACTCGGTAAATAGTCCTCGACTACACAAAGCCTGCGTTCTAAAAGAACAATCTCACCATTAACATAGTGAGCAGCTATAAAAGCTAACAATACCACTATAGGCACAGTGAATAGCTATAAAAGCTAAAATTCACTCTAAACACAGTGAATAGCTATAAAAGCTAAAATTCACCAAACTGAATGATCCTGCTTCAAAAAGCAATGTTCACTAAGAACAGAATGATTAGTCTGCGCACAACTAACATTCAAGGAAACATTCCCAACATAACTATATGAGACAGCAAGTCTCGAAATAGGACCTCCCTAAAGTCATAATCCTAAATATAGGAGTCCATAAGCAAAACGACTCAAAAAATCTCGCATTTTGAGCACATGCCCTCAGGCAACCAACATACACCGAAATATATACAGAAATATGTACAGAAATATATACAGAAATACATACAGGAGTTCAAATCCCAAACTCTTGGTTATGATAACTCCATACTGAGCTTGGTGAAAGCTCTTAGCAAAAGCTAATCAAATCTTCGGCACATCGCACCAAAGTGACAAATCTGCCTAGAAACATGAGCCAGAAGAAACGCCCTCCGTCATTCTTCAGGGTGGCTACACAGAGATATAAAATTTAACCAGCATTGCGCTTCCCCAAGTTGCATGAAGAACCCTCGTGTACTGGTCTCGCCCTAGAACAACAACGAAAAACATTCAATCCATCCCACATAACAGGAGACAAACACCTCACCACGATATACTGAATGGTGGAGACAATAAAATACAGAATTGGTGACCCTGGTGTCCACCAACAAAAGGGAGTAGATTATAGCATCCACTAAACTGAAACGGTGTCTACCACACCACCATAAGTCAAAAAAATTAATCAATAGGGTGTTCCGAAACACACTACTGCCAACAGCCTGTCACCACTAATAGGCTAATTGGAGCTGAGGTCGACTACAGTAGCTAGGCTCTCCTTTGGCTCAAATAGAAATAGCCATTGGGTAACAAAACCTCTAAAGGTCCCAAAGGTCAAACGTGCGCCCCCCATAGACTACCCTTCCAATCAGTCTGTTCCTCAGGAAGACTAACTTTCTGCCAAACGTCGTAACGGCATCTGTTAGCACCCGGTGCATCACAGCCTGTAAAAAACAGATAACTCATGGGATACAACCTAAAAGGTTTACAAGGTTAGCTTAACCAAGCTTCTAACGGAAATTTCCAAAAAACGAAAATGAGCTTAAAAAGCTACATGAAGCAAAAATTTCTCTATTTTTCGGTGGCAACGCAACAAAACTTTTGAAGACGACAAGAGCTTTTCCAGCTTAATCAGAAACAAGAAGAAAACATCGTTGACAGCTAAAATATTCGATCATGTTGTTAATCGTCTCCCTAGACAATAGCCTCTAGAAGAAACTGCTACAGGTATCAGGCATAACCGTTTTCTGTCAGCCCAAACTTCTAGATTATCTGGTGAAAATCTAAAAATTCGGTTAGGAATCTTCCTTCACTGCGCTTAGCCTCTCTTGACAAGGTTCTCATCTCGGTATCAGATTTTGATCATTTCTTTGTGAAACGACTGTCTTACTCTGCTCTCATCTCCTGTAAATGATCAGCCTTTAGTTCTCCTGCAGAACTTCAATTTTCTATCAATCTGATAGTAAACCGAAAAAACTCAACATACGCCTATGAGTTCATGCAAAAAAATTTAAAAAAATTAGTGACTCAAAGGTAACGTTTAAACGGCTCTGAAAAAAATAGAAAATACCCTCAGTTTGTCAATTCAGAAGAAGATCTAAATCAAAATAATCCAAGTCTTAGACTTACTGGATAAACCAAAATCAATTTACTCTTAATTGCACCCAACATATACCACTAAGGTAATAAAAATTACACCCACTCGGGTAACAAACTTTGAAATTGCTCATTAAAAATTTTGACTCTACATCACACTACTTGAGCTCCATCTTGCGCTTGTCCTAACTCAAGATCACCTTGGATTGCCTCTATTCAAAATTTCGCTTCCAAGTGTCAAGAACCGGATATTATTTGGGGTCATAAGCAAATCAAATCCCGCGACCACCGACATACCAGTCTTATGATATATCCTGAGTGTGACTCTTTCGCAAGCTCGCAACAGCTGAGTCGATGCTAAACATCAACTACAATCAACCTAAGTTTGGAATATGGCCAATACCCAAAACCTTAGCATTAAACAATAAAAGTAAGCTATTCTCTGCTCAACTTTTATAACAGTCAAAAAAAACGAGGTCGTCACCTCTACAGAGCAACATCAAAAAAAATTTAAGCAATTAAGATAATGTAAATATAAATTATTCTTCTCCTGACAAACTTTCACTAGGGTTAGGTCCCGTTGAATGGTTTTAAGTCTTTAATATGCCATCGTCCTATTTTAGTCCCATCTAAATTAACTAAACCATAAACTAAATCTGAAATCTTTTCTCTAATCACGCAATGCACATACTTAGGTACCAACTTAGATGTGAATTTATCAGCTGCACTGGAAAGAATTTTATTTTTTCGCCAAACGTGATCACCTATCTTAAAGGAAAAATCCCTTTTTCTAAGGTTGAAAGACTTACTGTTCCGTTCATAAGCCTTATGTATCCTACTACGCACGTCGGTGAAAATATCTTTTAAACCCTTTAAATTTTCGGCATACGCACCCCTGTTACCCGGAATTATTTCGCTGTCAAACATTGACATCCAAATCTAAATTTTTATAATACGATCCAGATAGAAGTATATGTCTGCCGTAAACTAAGAAAGACGGTGTGAACCCGGTACTTCGTGTCTTGCGGTATTTATTGCTTGTTGGATTTTGGAAATATTGCCATCCCAAGTGTCATGTGAATCCACGTAACTTCTTAAAGCGGTCCCGACTGTTCGGTTATTACGTTCCACAAAAATTACATTGGGGAGAGTACACGGGATTAAAACGGATGTTAAAACCATAAGTTTCACTTAAGCTCTTAAAACTCTTAGAGGTAAACTGAGTACCGTTATCGCATATTAAGAGCGATGGGACCCCGTGGATTAGAAAGACATTATTTTCCAAAATTCTCTCTATATATCCAGCTTTAGAGCTTTTCAAAGGAAATAGCATGGTATACTTTGTAAACCAGCAAGAAACCACGAGAAGCCATTTATTTCCCTTTTTTGAACGTGGGAATGGGCCTACTAGATCAGCTGCTATGACTTAAAAAGGGTAATTAACCGTTTTCTCTTTTCCCATCAGTCCCATAGGTAGTGCATTTGGAGATTTCTGCGCTCCACATACTTCACAAGTCCTCACAAACTTTACGATGTCAAAACGCATTTTTGGCCAATAATACTGTTCCTGAACCCTGTGAAGAGTTTTATAAAAACCAAAATGACCAGAAGTAGGAGGAGTGTGACACAAGTCTATAATTTCCTCTCTCTGTGGTTTAGGAACTAGTATTTTCCACTCGGGTACATTAACTTTTAAAGGCAACTGGTTTGGGATAAACTTGTACACGAAATCATTTTCCACTTTCCACTGCGGAAAATTTTTCAGGAAATTCTTTAATTTGCTGCCGTAAATTGTCGTACCATGGGTCAATGCGATCTATGTCAACTGTATCAATTCTTACGCCAATCTCTGCATTAAGACTGTTTTCATCCGCTGTATGATCTGGGATTCTTGACAAAGCGTCTGGAATAACATTGTGGACTCCTTTTCTATGAATTAAATTAAATGTATGTTGTCTCAGCCTAATCGCCCAACGCGCTAGTTTGCCACTAGGGTTTTTAATAGAATTAAGCCACAATAAACTATAATGATCTGTTATGACCGTGAAAGGACCACCTTCTATGTAAGGTCGAAACTTTTCGATGTTAAAGAGTACTGCTAAACATTCTTTTTCAACAACCGAATAGTTACGTTCAGCCTTTGATAAAGTTCTACTGGCATACGCTATCACTCTTTCCTCACCATTGATTTTCTGTGTTAGGACGCCCCCTAAACCGGTATTAGAAGCATCACTAGAAATATAAAAACTGTTGGGAAAAATCTGGTTGGGATAAAATGGGAGCTGAAACCAATAGCTCTTTAATCTTTATAAAAGATTCTTCGGCTGCCTTTGTCCAATCTATCGATTGTCCTTTTTTCGTCCTTTCAAAAGATCATTAATAGGCGACAACAGGGTAGAAAAAATTCTCGATAAAACGTCTGTACCATGAACACATTCCTACGAAGCGCTTAACTTCCGTAGTATTAGTAGGTCTCGCATAATTAACCATGCTTGCTACTTTATCCGGATCGGTACGCAAGGAATTTGAGCCTACAATATAGCCTAAAAACTTTAGAGAAGTTTTGAAAAAATCACATTTGCTCAAATTTATCGTCAGTCCGGCCTCTTTCAATTTATCTTTTACTTCTTTAAGTAAGCGAATATGCGATTCGAAGTCTTCCGATGTTACTAAAATATCATCTAGATAGGTAAAAATATGCGGCTCATATTTCGGACCAAATATAGCGTCCACTAAACGTTGCTGAGTTTGAGCAGCGTTCTTTAGACCAACGGCATAGTGACGAACTGAAATAGACCTCGGCCTACTACTGCAAAAGCGGTCTTTTCCTTAGAGGATTTGTCCAAAGGAATTTGCCAGAATGCCTTTCTAAGCTCTATCGAGGATACATACTTAGCATTCCTGAGTGATGTCAAAATTCTATCGATGTTCGGTAATGGATAGTTATCAAATTTGCTGACCTCGTTGAGCTTTCTTCCGTCAAAGCATAGACGATACTGTCCATCGGCCTTTTTCACCAATAAGATTGGAGAACACCAGGGACTGTTTGATTCTTCAATCACTCCGAGTTTCAACATTTCGTCTAACTCTTTATTTAATACTTTTGACATATAAGGAGACATGGCGAAGGGCCTTGTCTTTACAGGACTGGCATCAGCCGTATCTATAGACATGGTGATCTTATTCGTTCGGCCTAACCTATCTTTACTACTTATTTCATTGAAAGAGCTTATTACTTTTTCTGCCTTTAAGCGTTCCGTCCGCGAGAGATCATCTAGGGTACATAGACGCGAGAAAAGGTTTTCTAAAGAACTTTCTGAATAACAATCTTTAAAACTTGTATGGGAATTGACTTCTAGGGACTGTGGATACCACGAATTATCTTTAAAATTTACCAAAATTCCGAATTTTTGTGCAAAATCACATCCTAAAAAACCAAAGTATGTGATAGAGAAGGTACTACTAGAACAGAGATTACTAAACAATGACCATTGCAGACTAGCGGCAACTCAACCGTCCCTAAAACTTTTAAACGGCTGCCATCTGCAGTGGTAACACTTCTATTTTTGACATGGCATATTTTTATACTTAAACGACTTAAAATTTTAATACCATTCTGACCTACAACGGAGGCATTTGCACCAGAGTCAAATAAAGCCGAGAAATGGGCACCTAATAGATTTATCTTGATATGCGGTCTGTTATCTAAATATTTATGCACGAATAAAGGAGACATGTGACCATTTGGAGAAGCCGGAGTTTTAACTTGAGAAGGAGAATTTTTATTAGACTTTAAAAAATCAGAAACTTTTTGTAACCATTTAGTCTAATCTGATCTATTGGAATATTTCTTTACTTAAGATCCTCGTTAGAATCTTTCTTTTATCCGCGACCGGACGTTCTGAGAAAGTACGACGGATTTTCAGTTCATAGTCTAATTCATATTCCAGTAGGTGACTTTAAAATTGAATGCTTCCATGATAAATGTATAAAATTTAAAAGAATTGTTTAAAAAATCGTAAAAATATTTCTCCTGTGCTCCCAATAGTCAAAATAAAATCAAAATATGTAAAGGCACTTAAAATATGTAAACTTCTTTATCAAACATTTAAAAAATCTTCGACAATTTCAAAAAAAAATTTCTAAGTATTGCCTTCTATTAAAATTCTTTTACCAAATATGTTAAGAATTTTCAACAAAAAAATCTCCAAATACCGTTTCGTATCAGCAAAGTATTTTTAATATTCATGCAAAACATCGGTGAGAAAAAAAAGTACAGTTTTTTTCTTCGGTTCCGCAAAATAAATCTAACACTGCAAAAATTAAAGTAAACCAGCACATCTGCTAATCTGAACTATAAAGCTAGCTTTTAAGAAAAAAGTAGGAATCACTTATCTTAGAGTCGATTAACAAAATTCAAATATCTATACCACCATCAGGTAAATTGAAATAAAAAATTCTACAAATTTCCTGCTTTTGTCTTACTGCTATAGTGTAGTTTCGTTTAATAAATATTATGAAATAAAAATATCTGCAAAGTTAGAGCTTTTACTTTGTTCGAAAGCTAGTACACTGAACCCTTTTAAAAAATAAAATTCCAAAAGCCCCGCGTTGACAGCGCTATTTTGTACCGTTTGAACTATTGGTTGCCCCAGGCTTGAGCACAATTTTCTTGCTGCCCCGCTTTAATTTCTGATAATGAATTGAGTGAATCCTGATTTTAAAAGAACTAAAGAAATTAAACACACACTAGCTCAGTTTTCTTTGGTAGAGAGATATGGGTAAGAGATAATTTTTGTACGTCTTTTTGGAATTATTTTCTACTTTAAAGAAACCTCAGCTGTACGACTTTTTGGGCACCATTCATTTTAAAATAGAAAGGATCTAACTTCAGCTAAAAAAATGAAAAAATACTGAAAGGGTGTACTGTTGGTAAAGTAAAAAAATCAGTTTGGTACAGCCGTTCTTATCCTGAAAAGTAAGATGGGTATTCAGTGAGACACTAGCTTTAATCAACAAAAAGAAAATTTATTCATGTTTTTAAAAATAAAAAGTTCTAACCTTTGCAGTTTTACAGGATTACTAAAAATTTTAGCCTAACAGGTAGTTATGACATTTAAATTCTAAACTCTGACTACTCCCGAAGACGAAAAATAGTGCTTTTCGTTAAAAAAACTTGTGCTTTATTTAGCTCTCATGATTGTTGTTATGAGCCTTTACTGCAGCTCTGTCGAAGGAAGTCTCCTTGGCGGCTCCGATGAAAATTAGCCTGGCTGCGGCTTGATGGTACTCAGCCTCGATCCCTGTCCTACCGGACCCTTAAATAAGCCGTGGGCCTTCTCTCGGTCATATCGCGACGCCGGAACCAAAATCCGGATACACATTTTCAACCAATCCCGGCGTGCCGATAGATTCGGTCAGAAACCCGAACAGCACACTAATATACCGAACGGCTTGGAATCTCTTGTTAATATACCGTTCGATACAAAAATGAAAATAAGTACAATTTGAAGTGAAAAATCAGTAACATTACATGGTCTTAAAATCTAGGAAAAAATGAATGTTACAAGAGTATACACGACAACAGTGAGACCGATCCTCCCATATGCTGTAGAAACAAGAGCTGACACATGTAAAACAGCACAAATGATGAGGACAACAGAAATGAAAGTGATTAGGAACATACATGGAAAGACTATTCAGACAGAATCCGCAACATCCGCAAGTAAGATCCACGAAAATCTAAATGGACCGGAAACTAGAAGAAAACAATGGAATAAAACACCGAGATCGGATGGACAACAGACTGGTAAAAAGGGCCAAAATCAATAAACCTTGCGATAGAAGAACTAGGGACAGACTTCCGAAAAGGTGGAAGGAATGCTGAACGTTCACATCGGAAGAGGTCTAATAGGGATAAAACAGGCAGTATGCCTACTTATATGACACACCACATAAGAAAGAAGAAGAAGACATCCGACTAGGTTTGAAGGCAAAAATGCAATTACCTCAAAAAACAAATATATACTCAACTTGAAACTTTGTCATGCGAAAGCTATCATCTTTAACAATCATTTAGCATACAATTTGTATCAGATTCCAAAACGGGCCATTTTTGGGATTACTCTTTGATCAAAGTTATTGTTCCTTTTTTATGATCTATTCTTGTCTTGTTCTAAAAATGATGATCATGTGAATATATAAGATATAAACAATGATCCATATTACAACTAGGTCATTGATATAACATAACAACACACTGAACTAAGTATTTGAAAATCTCGATCTAATCCTTTTAATAATAACCCTCATTCTAGGGTCATAGATCTACAATTTTATATTTTCCTAGTTCCTTTTGTTATTGTGGTAGCCATAGCACTGTTGTATACAGTATATTTCTCTTTTTTAGAAAGTTTGAGTCGCAAGATGTGTTAGTACCATGGAGAAAACCAAAACTTATTAATACTTCTTGTGAGATGACGTCAGCGACCAACTCTGAGGATGATAGTCAGCATGTTTATCACGCATATACTCAGTCGGATAGTGATTCTAATAAATCATTTAGGTAGGTTTAAGTTTTCTTGAATACTTAGAATGGCATTATAAAACCTCTTCGAGATTAACTTTTATTAGAAATATCCCGTACAAATTGGACTTTGATTGCTTTGAAAATAAAAAATTTTGTTACGGAAGTATAAAATAAACAGTAACTTCACAAAACACACCCCAAATGAGTTTTTAACAAAGATTTTTTCCGATATTTACTGAAAACTGATGACCTTGACATTTTTATTTATTTTTTTATATACCAGATAAATTATTAAAGGTAATGGATATTTTTCATTCAATCTACACCTCGTGAAGAATATTCCAGAAATTTTTTCAAAAATTTTTTTCGAAATACGGGGGGGGACAGCGATTTTTCGCGATTTTTTAAAAATAATACAAAGAAAAATGTGCAGAAGTAATACATTATATATATTTTTGAACTCGTGTTTTTACAAGCTTTCATTTGACACACTTGATGACCTGATAATTTTTTTTTCTCATTTCCGATGTCACCCCCCAAAACTAACCCCTTAAGTCAAAAGTTAACTTTCAAAAGGACACGGCTCTGATGAGGCCATCAACTCCTATATTAGTATCAATTCCTATGTTAGTATGACAGATAGACAGACGGCAGACGGACAGACAGACAGACGGACGGACACCGACGTGATCTTATAAGTGTTTCGCACGGAATATTAAAATTATTTTTAATCTGAGCTTCAGTCCCAAATAGCTTGCATACTTATAGGTTGTAGAGATGTGTTGCATATTATACCTATTCAATTTTGTGCTTCTTAAACACAGGCTGTCATTGTCTAACAAATATTTTTATAGAAGTTTATATTTATTAAATTTTACAGATTAAATTTTATTTTCACGGTTTTCCAATATTTTTTACTTCTGTAAATTAAATACACGAGAAAATAGTAGTTTTCCAGATTTATGTTAGAAACTTAAGTTTCACTCTTACTTGAAAGGTATGGGATATCTAACATAATACTAGACAACCCGGTTGGCAGTGGTCAGTGAATTGTGGGCTAATATAATAATCGTCTGAATACCAGCGAGCTTAAAAATAAACATACTTAAAATCCCTATAATTTTACATACAAAAATTCGACGCTATCATTATCAAGTGCCGTCGAGATCTGACATCTAACAACTTTTGATAGTTCGATGATTGGTGTATTTGTCTGAATTGCCTCTATTATGTTGGATCTACTATATTTATATTTAGGGAATTATAATTTAGTCTATGCCGTCCAGGACGGTATATGGAAAACTATATTTAAATCTAACATCCCAAATCACATTATCAGGAAAAGAACGGTACACGACACAGTCAAATTCATTCTATGTCTTAAATGGAACTGGGCTGGATATGTTGCTAGGTCTAAGGATGGACGATGGACAAAAACAATTATAGAATGGCGACTAAGATCCGCAGTCTATCGAAGTAGAGGTAGACCACCAAGGCGGTGGACTGATGATTTCAAGAGAGTAGCTGGAAATTGGATACAAGTGGCCCAGAACAGAAAAAGGTGGCAAGACTTGAGGGAGGCTTTCATCAAGCAGTGGACAGTATAAGCTGATCATGATGAATTTAGTCTAACTTACTGCTATATGGGGACGAGTAGGATTTTGTAGAGAATGGGAACTAGAGACTGGATATCCTTATGCAGAAGCGTCAAGACCAACAAAAAGATACATATGCCTGTTTCATTGATTATGTTCAGCATAATACACTAATTGACTGCTTGAAGCAAAAAGATCTGGGCTCTAATGACATAAATATTATTGAAAAACTTTAGATAGCTGCTGTTAAGACAGAATTTATAATCAGAAGAAGTTTTTGTTAAAGCTGACCAATATTAGATACGCTGACGATACTGTCATAATTGCTGAGAGTCAAGAATCTCTGCAGCATTTACTAAATAAGAATAAGAAACGGGATATTAATATGTATTAAACATCAATGTTCGTTATCATCATTAATACGGTCTTTTATAGCGTTCTTCGCGTTCCGGTTTCCAGTTTCCATTCTCTTCGATCTTCTCAATCTCCGGGTATTATATTTCTCTCTGACATTGCCCTCTGAACATCTCCAATCCATGTCGCTCTTGGTCTTACTCTTTTTCTCCTTCCATTTGGTATGTCCTTTGGAACCATCTTTGGTATTCGGTGTTCTTCCATGTGGCCGTATCATATAAGTTGTCGTTGTTGTTACTTTCATTATTTCTTTTTTTCATTTCTACCTCTATCCATTCTTGACAAATTCTTTATTAAACGAACGGATTGAAACTCGGAATTTTAATGTATTTTATAGATATATATATACATATATACATATATATATATATATACATATATACATATATATATATATATACATATATACATATATATATATATATACATATATATATATATATATATATATATATATATATATATATATATATATATATGTATATATATATGTATATATATACATTATATATATATATATATATATATATATATATATATATATATATATATATATATATATATATATATATATATATATATATATAGATATATATATATATATATATATATATATATATATATATATATATATATACATATATATATATATATATATATATACATATATATATATATATATATATATATATATATATATATATATATATATATATATATATATATATATATATATATATATATACTATATATATACTATATATATACTATATATATACTACATATATATATATATATATATATATATATATATATATATATATATATATATATATATAGTATATATATATATATATATATATATATATATATATAGTATATATATATATATATATATATATATATATATATATATATATATATATATATATATATATATATATATATATATATATATATACTCTTCACAAGCATTAGTGACCTCACTGGTTCCCTGTTTTCCACTTATACACAAATATTTGGTTTTCTTGCAGTTAACTCTTAAATCCTAGTTTTTCTATTTTTCAAACAGTTTTCGTGTCATAAATTTAAGATCTTTTTTGTCCTGAGCAATAACTATCTAATCGTCGGCAAAATGTAGAGTGTACAACGTTGTTTCGTCGGTCAGCTGTATTCCCATTCCTCTACATGCACTTCGCCATCTCTCTAATGCCTCATTCAGATAAATTTTGATTCATGTAGAAGACAGCCAGCAACTCATCAATGTTCGTAAAATTAAAATTATGGCCGTTTCTAAATCAGGTCACAAACAAACAAACACAACGATAAATAATATTCAAATAGAGCCAGTCAATAAGTTTGAATATCTAAGATGCTGAATTACCAAACCCTTGGATTCAGACGTAGAGGTACAGGTGTACAAATATGAAATGCGGATTTCAGACAACAGATGATGCACCAATGCAGTTTGTGCTATAAAGATTTGACACTGCGCCATTTTGTTGTGTCATCAACAAGTGTCAGACGCGCACGAGTGATAAATTGGAAAAGTGTGTACATAGTGTTGTGTTCAATATGTCGAAATTTATACCGAACAAAGAGCATTCGCGGACAGCATTAATTTTTCGTTTTCATTTGAAGAAAACTGCTGTTGAATCATACCGATTACTTCGAGAAGCTTATGGTGAACATGCTCCATCGCAAGATATGTGTGAACGATGGTTTTGGCGTTTCAAAAGTGGTGACTTCGATGTTGCAGACAAGGAACGTGGAAAACCGCCAAAAAAATACGAAGATGTGGAATTCGCAAACACAAAAACAACTCGTCGAGCAATTGGGCGTTAGTCAACAAGCTGTTTCCAATCGGCTACGAGAGATGGGAAAGATTCAGAAGACCGGTAGATGGGTACCACATGAGTTGAACGACGGGCAAATGGAAAAGTGCAACAACACGTGTGACATTTTGCTCGTTTGGCACAAAAGGAAGTCGTTTTTTGCATCATATAGTTACAGGAGATGAAAAGTGGATTTATTTTGAGAATCCCAAGTGCAAAAAATCATGGGTAGACCCAGGCGCACCATCCACATCGACCGAATTGCTTTGGCAGAAAGACGATGCTCTGTGTTTGGTGGGACCAGAGGGGCGTGGTCTATTATGAGCTGTTAAAATCTGGGGAAACGGTTAATACTAAACGTTACCAACAACAATTGATCAATTTGAACCGTTCGCTGCTTGAAAAAAGGCTAGAATACCGAAAGAGGCAACACAAAGTCATTTTTCTTCATGACAATGCTCCATTACATACGGCAAAATCAGTTCGTGACACGTTGGAAGCACTCTGCTGGGAAGTTCTACCCCATGCGGCTTACTCACCAGACTTGGCTCCTTCCGATTACCACTTGTTTGCATCGATGGGTCACGCACTTGCTGAGCAGTGCTTTGGTTCGTACGAAGATGTGAAAAAATGGCTCGATGAATGGTTCACAGCAAAAGGGGAAGATTTTTATTGGCGTGGTATTCACAAATTGCCCGAAAGATGGGAAAAATGTATAACAAGCGATGGAGCATACTTTGAATAAAGCACTTTTTATTATTCTTCCGAATTTAACATGTTTTTTTAGCAAAAAAATCCGCATTTCATACTTGTACACATAAGAACAAAGATAGAGTATGCCCGGAGTGTGTGAGGCGATTTCTCTCTAACTGGGAATTAACACTGAATACACAGTACCGCATGGTAAAGTGCTACATTTATTCCGTTCTGTTAGATGGCATGGAAGTTTGAACCTTGAAACTTACAACTATGAAAAAGATTAAGGCCTTTGAAACCTGGGTGTTTCGCCGAATGTTAAGAGATTCTTAAACTGAATACTTAACCCATGAATCCGTTCCAAATGGAGTTAATAGAGAACGTTGGCTACCATATTGTTGATGATCGCTTTATTGACAGCCGCTCGGAAGAGTTGAACCGTAGATTTTCCGTACCACTGCCTCAAATTTTTGGACCACGATGTTCTCGTTCTCCCTGGACTACATTTGCCTGGAATCTTTCCCTCTATAATCTTTGCAAGATTTAGTATTTTTCTGGATGTCTCATAATGTGGCCAAAATATTCTAATTTGCGTTGCTTGATGGTCGCGACTATCTCCAGGTCCATGTCCATGTTAGTGAGAACGCTGTGGGTACTAATTCTGTCTATCCAACTAGGATTTTCAGCAGTCGTCGATACACCCACATCTCGAATGCCTCTAGACGTTTAAATATTTTCATTTATAGTTTCAATGATAGATCGTGACTAGTTAAGATTTTTTTTTGTTCTTCATAAATATGGCTTGGGCCTTCTCTATACGAATTTTAGCTTCCACAGTCGTATTTCAGTCTACACACGTATCGCTCCCTCTATCTTTGTGCCACTGACTTTAGAGTCACCATGTTCAGTATTAGATTCTTTGCTTATTAATATATACTTTTTTTTATTTACATTGAGTCTTAAGCCAAACTGTGTACAAGTGTCAGTTATTTTATCTATAAGTTTTTGTAGATCTTTTCCGTTATTAGTGATAATTAATGTATCATTGGCGTATCTGATATTATTTATGTACTTATATATAGTATATACTTAGAAACAGTAAATATCAGTTATTACATCCTATCATCAAAGACAAAGTGGTAGAGAAACGAGGCCCAGGCAGAAGATAAATATCTTGGTTGAAAAATATTAGAGATTAGACAGGCATGAATGTAGAAACCATAATAAGAACAGCTGAGAATAGGGAAGATTTTGCCGCAATTATATTACAGGAAGAAGAAAGTTGCTATTTACATAATGATTATTTATTTTTCTTTTTAAGGTTTAGGAATACATTTAAACGAAAAAGTAGGACTGGTCAAAGAAAAGGTCGTTCAATAGACCCTTGCCGGAAAGCATCTACTGGTAGTTCTTCCTTGTCATCACCGAGTGAAACATGCTATGGATTTGTCAGAAGAGCTTTACAGAAGATAGCGGGAGGTGGGAGGAGGGTGGTCGCCAGTAACTTGGTTTTTGGACAATTGGATTGCTTGCATGCACAAACAGCAACCCTTGCCAAAAAGGTAAATATAACAGATAGTAGAAATCTTGTATCTTACAGTCTGTTAAGTAAGAATGCGTCCGTTCATTTTAGGTAGAGGCGATTCTAGCGATTCAACAAAAAATCGGTAGAGGGAACCTTTGTCTACGACACATTTTAGTAAAAGTATTAGTTGATTCCGAACTTTCGTCGAAATTACCTAAAATCCAAAATGGGTCACCATGCGGCGGTTCGAGGTCTTTCTTTGTTCCCATCCAAAGGGGCCTAAAATGACATATTCCGCGGTCGCTAATTATATTAAAAAGTCGGTATCGTTTGTGAAGAAGTGGGTAAATCATTTTAACGAGCCGAAAAATGTCGACGATTTGCCAAAACGTAGCGCGGTAGGCAAAGTTACTTCGAAAGTTGAAAAACGAATCGTGCCTTTGTTTTCAAGGAGCGGCAAAATTAAGTAAATGAGGTTTGAATGTGTCCCATGAGACCGTTTCGACAACATCCTCGTGCTCAGGATG
Source organism: Pachyrhynchus sulphureomaculatus (assembly GCA_019049505.1). Taxonomy (NCBI): domain Eukaryota; kingdom Metazoa; phylum Arthropoda; class Insecta; order Coleoptera; family Curculionidae; genus Pachyrhynchus; species Pachyrhynchus sulphureomaculatus. Next base: position 27,088,772 of record CM032449.1, read on the forward strand.
TCAAATTCCGAAGCACATTGAAGAAACCTTCACTGGGCGAAAACCACATCGCGAAGCGGCCCGCTTGGGCCCACAATAAGATACTAGAGTGGTCGTCACAATCTCTGGACGCCAACCCTATTGAAAACGTTTGATTCCTTGTAAAGAGGAAGCTGAGGGGAAAGGCTCTGAGGACTTTGACTCAGTTGTTTTGCGAGATTTGCAGAGTAAGCAAGAAATCTCGTCGACAGCATGCCTCGAAGATGCAAGGCGAGCGATTGTTGATGCAGGAGACGACTGGACAACTTACTAAGATAATTGCGCCCTTGTTAGTACACTAAAGAATACATTGATGGCAAAAAATGTTCTCGAGACACATTTTTTTTGAAGAATACGAGCGGTCACGCTCTTACTGGACAGACTGTATTTAGTTTCTCCCACTTATTTTTAATATATTGAGAAGATTGGTTTAATGCATTTTTTTTTTGGGATTAAGTGACTTTTACTGTTCGGCTTTGAGTATATGAATCTTTTAAAATATATGAAAACATAACTTTACATTTCTCGGAACTATTAGATAATGTGTCGAACTTAGCCAATTCGATACTGTTTGTATATTTTAGTTATACATAGCGACTAATAAATAATGTCTGCCTTAGTATGGAATTCTTCTCTTAATTTCTCTACCTTGTTAAAATCCATTACACTGGTTCATATCATCTCGTTCCTAAAGTTTGACGTTGTTAAAACCCATCAGAACTTTCTTAAGTATTTAATAAATAATTATTATTACAAACAGAAATTGAAACAAAATAGCAAATTTAAATCTACGTAATTTCACCAAAAACAATGTAATGATATTGCCTCTATATATATATATATATATATATATATATATATATATATATATATATATATATATATATTTATTATTAGAACTGCACTGGTAAGTAAACAAATCGACTCAAACTATTTGGCTTCATTTAACACGGATCCTAGAATTTTTACGGATTTTAGTATGATTTTTTCTAATGATACCAAATTTCATAGCATACCTCGTGCTCTTTGTTGATTGAAATGATTAAAACGGGAAACAAGGAGAACAAGGATTGAAAATAGGGGTAAGAGAAAGGAAAAATTAAACAAAAGTTTAACAATTAAATTTATTGTTAAAAACCAAAATCAATATCTTGTATTACCCCCTAGCTGTTATTACTGCTTTCAGTCGGCTTTCATGGAGCAGTTGAGCTTTTTCACCACTGTCTGGGGATTCTTCCCCACTCTGCTGTCATCCAAACCTTTAAGTTCCTCAGCGATGCAGGGGTTGGATTTCTGACTCGAACCCTTCTTTTGAGCTCTCCCCACATGTGCTCGATTGGATTGAGTGAGAGTGTAATATGGGTATTCCCACTTCCGCCGGGTATTGCCACACCGATGCAGCAGTATGTGGCCTCTCATTATCGTGCATTAGCACGAAGCTATCGCCAACGTTACCAGCGTAATGAACGACCTGTTCCTGCAGGATCTCCTCAATGTACCAGTGAGCAGTTAATCCACCTCTACGAGTCTCATCTATTAAGAAAACTAAATTAAGGGTTGCTGTCAACTTGAGTCCGTTAGCTAGTCTCTTCGGAGTTAGGTTAACTTCTTTAAGTTTTCTGCTGCCTATCGAATGACTGACAGCCCGACCACGAACTTGTCGGAGTTGGTAGCATCTGTAGACTCTGGAGACAGCGACTCCACGTTGGCTATGCGCTTCTTGCAATATGGCAATGAATTGTGCCGTTTCTTCCGGGGTGGTATCCATTTTCCGATGATGTAATTAATAGCAAAGATGTTCACGGTTCAAGTTCCGATAAAGAAATGATAGGAAAATGCAGTTGCACGTGTTTTTATAGGGATGAATAGCGCGAGTACGTTGCTGAGCGAGGAAAAACGGTTCTGTTGAGTAAAACCGTTTTAATCAGTAAAACTTTTTGGAAATCCAAATGTTTTTGGTATTATTGGAAAGAGTAGAAAATCAGCGTTCTAATGATACCAAAAAGAATACCACTGTTTCAAATTTAAATTCAAGGATCGGTGTTAAATGAAGCAAAATAGTTTGAGTCGATTTTTTGCCCATCAGTGTATTTACTGCAAAATAAATATGAACAATAAATATGTACTTAATTAACTTATAAATTTAGCCTAGACCTCTATTAAATACCGTAGAAATTGGTCAATAACAATGCTAATTCAACAATTGTTAAGGGTATCAGTGCGTGAATCAAAAAGATTTAGAGCCTTAGAATAAAGATAAGGTTTTTATGTAGGAACTGTTGATATCAAACACGTTATTTATTTGTTTTATTATTACGTTATTATTATATTCGAAGAATATATAAATGGAAAGAAAATACGTAAGATTTGGAAAGCATGGATAACACCAATCCACAAAAAGGAAGATAGAACCAATTGTCAAAACTATACATGTATATCAGTAACGAGCACCCTTAGTCGAGTCTACCGAAAAATTTTAGGAAATATAATTGAGGATGAATATAATCCCCACGAGATTGAACAACAATCTGGTTTTTGAGCTGCTGGATCGTGTGTAGACAATATATTTAGTGTAATTCATTTAAACGAAAAAAAGACATCTAGTATTTGTAGATCTAACCAAAGCGTATGATACCGTCCCAGTGAAAAAACTGTGGCAAACATTAGAACGATCAACTACAAATAGTACAGCAACCGCCGCAGTAAAACAGCTGTACGACTATGCTCTCTGAAAATTTTTCTATAACAAAAGGTGTCAGACAGACATTATTCAAAATTTATCTGAATAAGGCATTGGAGAGATGGCGAGGAGCATGTGGAGGAATGGGAATATAACTGACCAACGAAACAATGTTCTACACTCTACATTTTGCCGACGATCAGGTGGCTATTGCTCAGGACAGAGAAGACCTTGTATTTATGATAAGAAAACTATTTGATGATTATAAAAACTAAGGTTTAACAATTAACTGCAAGGAAACCAAATATATGTGTATTTGTGAGCGCATTGGTATATATATATATATATATATATATATATATATATATATATATATATATATATATATATATATATATATATATATATATATATATACGAGGCTCGTTTGAAAAGTCCGTGCAAAAATAAAAACTACTTATGTGTTTGGGGTAAACCTTTTTTATTTTTCGACATAGTCTTCTTTTAGGCTTATATACTTCGTCCAACGATGTTCTAGTTTGTTGATCCCTTCCGAATAATAGGATTTGTCCAAGTCTGCAAAATATCCATTAGTGTCTGCAATCACCTCCTCGTTTGAATAAAATCTTTGTCCCGCCAGCCATTTCTTCAAATTGGGGAACAAATAGTAGTCCGAGGGAGCCAAGTCTGGAGAATAGGGGGGATGTGAAACGAGTTGGAATCCTATTTCCATTAATTTTGCGACCACAACTGCTGAGGTGTGTGCTGGTGCGTTGTCGTGATGGAAAAGGACTTTCTTGTGGGCCAATCGCGGGCGTTTTTCTTGCAATTCGGTTTTCAAACGGTCCAATAATGATCAATAATATTCACCTGTAATAGTTTTACCTTTTTCCAGATAGTCGATAAGGATTATCCCTTGCGAATCCCAAAAGACAGTCGCCATAACCTTTCCGGCCGAAGGAACGGTGTTCGCCTTTCTTGGTGCAGATTCCCCCTTGGTAACCCATTGTTTAGATTGTTGTTTGGTCTCAGGAGTATAGTAATGTATCCATGTTTCATCCACAGTGACGAAACGACGCTTAAAGCCCTCCGGATTCTTCTGGAACAGCTGTAAACCATCCTTGCAACACTTCACACGATTCCGTTTTTGGTCAAGCGTGAGCAATCGCGGCACCCATCTTGCGGATAGCTTTCTCATGTCCAAATGTTTATGCAAAATATTATGTACCCGTTCAGTCGAGATGCCCACAGCACTAGCAATCTTACGCACCTTAACTCTTCTGTCATCCATCACCATATCATGGATTTGATCAATGATTTCTGGAGTCGTAACCTCCACGGGCCGTCCAGAACGTTCAGCGTCACTTGTGCCCATATGGCCAGTCCGAAAATTTTGAAACCACTTACAAACTATTCTAATCGAAGGTGCAGAGTCACCATAATGTTTATCAAGCTTCTCTTTAGTCTCCTGAGGCATTTTGCCTTTCATAAAGTAATGTTTAATCACCACACGAAATTCTTTTTCGTCCATTTCTTGAAAATCACTCGACTTCCTTGATTCACATGAATGCCAAACACAAAGAAATAGACCAATATGGCTGAAACTTGGTGTGCGTTCATTCAAGAGATGCTATTAACTAAACATGACCTCGATACACGCCGGTGGTGCCATCTCTCGGACTTTGCACGGACTTTTCAAACCAGCTTCGTATATGTATATGTATATACATATATATATATATATATATATATATATATATATATATATATATATATATATATATATATATATATATATATATATATATATATACACTACGCGTGGACTTTATGGTCACTGTTTATTCGTTATGTTTATATTATTATATAGCTCAAGGGGCCTTAGAGGCTCATGGCTTGGTTGCATACTTGTCTCCACTTCTTTTTGTCTCCTGTTAGCTTTTCCCAGTGCGGGATTCCCATCAACTCCGCATCTTGCTTTACTGCCTGAATCCATGTAGATCGAGATCTACCCTTGCTTCTTCTTCCAACCACTCCTCTTATTAGGGCTTGCTTTTCCTGTCTTTCTTCCTTCATCCTTGCCAAGTGTCCAACCATCTTAATCGCGGCTTATTATAATTTGGCTTATAAGGGGTTTCGTATATAGGCATTTTAATTCGTAGTCTGTTCTTCTTCTTCACAGTCCCTATTATTTCCTTTCTCCGTTGATTCTTCTCAAAGCTTTCCTTTCCAACACCTCGAACGTCTTCTTTTCTCTTGCATTCACTTTTCACGTTTCGCATCCATATGTCACCATGGGTCTAACAACTGTCGTATATATTCTTTCTTTTGCTTTTCTTGATACATTCTTTGATTTCAATATTGGATTCATTACCCCCAAACTTTTCTGTCCTTTCGCTATTCTTTCTTGTATCTTTGTCCTTTCTTATCCACTCTCTGTTATTGTTACTCCCAGATAATTAAATTTGTCTACTTTTTCAAACATATATCTTTTCCCTAAGTTGTTAATTATATTTAAACTTTTGTTGTTTTTATTATCCTTCTTCTTTTTAATTTCCATGTATTTTGTTTTTTCCTCATTTATCTGTAGTCCTCTCATCCTTCCCCTTTCTTTTATCCTACTTTTTGAGGTTCTCTTTTGCTCTTGCAATCACTGCTACATCATCCGCATAGGCCAAGCATTGGCAGGTTTGTTGGTATATCGTTCCATTTGTTTTTATTTCTGACTCCCGGATTATCTTCTCTAGTACCAAAATTAAATAGACATGTCGACACTGGTTCCCCTTGTCTTAATCTTCTCTTCACCTTAAACTTGTCTGATACTTTGCCCTCAACCAACACTCTATTTTCTGTGTCATTCAGGGTCATTCTCACCATGCGAATCAATTTACTTGGAATTTTTAGTTCTTCCATTATCTTGTAGAGTCCTTCTCTATTTACAGAGTCATATGCTTCTCTGAAATCCACAAAGACCAAGTGTAGTGCCAAATTTTGTTCTAAGCTATTATCTTAGATTTGCTTAATCGAAAATATCTGGTCTGCAACCGATCTATTTTTCCTGAATCCACAATGGTACTCTCCCAGAATAGACTCGGCTTTCTCTGCTAGTCTGCTTTGATAGTCAACATTACTATCTTGTACACGACATCCAGTAAGGCTACTGGTCTATAATTAGAACATATAGTTTTTTCTCCTTTTTTGTATATTGGACAAATCAGCGACTCTCTCCAGTTCACTGGCATCTTTTCTGTTTCCCATATTTCTTGCACCAACCGGCATATTTCATTTTCCAGATCTACTTCTCCAGCTTTTATCAGTTCTACAATTTCCACCCGGGGCCTTATTTTTTTGGGTTCTGAGTATTTCTCTTATTTCTACTTTGCAGGGTTTATTTGTCCCCTCCTGCCCTTCAGTTAATTTTGCTTCCTATTTCTCATTCAACTTATTTTCAACTCCATTAAGTGTTTCTTTAAAGTATTCCCCCCATCTATTCAGTCTTTCTGCGAAGCTTACTGCTAAACTTTCATCTTTTTTCCTACATATTAGCATTTTGTCTCTGTTCATTCCCCTTGTAGTTTATAAAAAAAAACACGTAAATCGGATAAGTAGTTCTTGAGTGCTAAGCGCAGTAATGGATATACAGACAGACAAAGAGACGTTACGTTTTATATATATTATAGATTTTATTTGATATATATTAAATTAAGAATTTAAAAAAAATCACGTAAATCGGATGAGTGGTTCTCGAATGATAAGCACACTAATGGACAGACAGACAGAGAGACGTTGCGCTTTATAAATATTATATAGATTATTATTATTATTATATAACCTGGTCAGAGGACATATGTATGAATTTAAAAAATCACGTAAATCGGATAAGTGGTTCTCGAGGGCTAAGCGCACTAACGGACAGACAGGCAGACAGAGAGACGTTGTATTTTACATATATTATAGATATAGATTATTATTATTACTATATAACCTGGCCCAAGAATATATGTATGAATTCAAAAAAAAACACGTAATCGGATAAGTGGTTCTCGCCTGATAAACGCACTAATGGACAGACAGACTGACAGAGAGACATTGCATTTTTATATATTATAGATTATAGATATTCTCTGCTACATAATATTGTTCCAAATTTAATGGTTTAGGCTGTGTACTGCAAGGGAACGCGCTACCGGCAAACTTTTTTCCGACTTCATTCACTATTATCGTCACTGCTCATTCCCTATACTACCTATCGTAATAAAATATAGCCTATAACCTGGCCAGAGAACATATGTATGTTTTAAAAAAAAAAAGTACGTAAATCGGATAAGTGGTTCTCCAGTGATAAGCGCACTAACGGACAGACAGACAGACAGAGAGACGTTGTATTTTATATATATTATAGATATATATATATATATATATATATATATATATATATATATATATATATATATATATATATTATATATATATATATATATAAGATTTGGTGATATGTTATCGACCGTGCATCAATCTGATATATATACATATGATTATCGGGAATCGGTCTGGACTGTAAATAAAACTCTTTTCTTCTTTAAAACTCAATATTTCGTTATCGTTTGATAACTTCTTCAGGAGTAACTACAAAATTAATACACCTATATTAACACACTATTCTCTTTCGTCAAAGCATTAAAATATTGAAATATAAAAATATTGAGTTTTAAAGAAGAAAAGAGTTTTATTTACAGTCCAGACCGATTCCCGATAATCATATATATATATATATATATATATATATATATATATATATATATATATATATATATATATATATTTAATTTTTTCAATTTTCTTGGGTTTGGAGGTCAATTATAGAATAAAATATCCTAAATTTTATTGTGATCCTTTCCTTTTATTGACGTTTCGGCACAGTTTGCCTTTCTCAAAATTTTTTATTTTTTTTTTTCGGGTTTGGCTAAAATTGTATATATTTTATAAGTAAAATGCTATTTGATAATGCATATTATTAATTAATAAACTAAAATAAATAACTTTATGACTGTTTTTACCTTGGACGTGGATGTTTAGGTTAATATTTATCTTTGCCCATTTCACTGAATCACAACGTACTCTTTTTATTTTCATTTTAATTAGTTTTCATTGTCATTTATTTTATTTTAATTTAAAAATTGGGACGAACACAACATGTAGACTGCATTTATAGTACTGCCATATAGATTTGGCTCAGGTTATTTGTTTCTTTTTTGTTGTTGATAGCGGTTGGTATTTTTTGTATTATAATAGATTCCAATATTTCTCTTTTTTTCCTATTGTTCTCAGTGATTAAAATCTTAGTTTCTTCATAATTAAATGTGTGTTTCTTTTCCTCTTCGTGCTTTGTTAGTGCTGTTCTATTATTTTTGTCATACTTGTGCCCCTTTATCCTGTTTTCCAAATATTGGCTAGTTTTCCCTATATAACTACTTTTACAATTATTGCAAGGAATCTACGAGGCTGGTTTGAAAAGTCCATGCAAAGTCCGAGAGATGGCACCACCGGCGCGTATCGAGGTCATGTTTAGTTAGTAGCATCTCTTGAATGAACGCACATCAAGTTTCAGCCATTTTGGTCTATTTCTTTGTGTTTGGCATTCGTGTGAATCAAGGAAGTCGAGTGATTTTCAAGAAATGGACGAAAAAGAATTTCGTGTGGTGATTAAACATTACTTTATGAAAGGCAAAACGCCTCAGGAGACTAAAGAGAAACTTAATAAACATTATGGTGATTCTGCACCTTCGATTAGAACAGTTTATAAGTGGTTTCAAAATTTTCGGACTGGCCATATGGGCACAAGTGACGCTGAACGTTCTGGACGGCCTGTGGAGGTTACGGACTCCAGAAATCATTGATCAAATCCATGGTGATGGATGACAGAAGAGTTAAGGTGCGTGAGATTGCTAGTGCTGTGGGCATCTCGATTGAACGGGTACATAATATTTTGCATAAACATTTGGACATGAGAAAGCTATCCGCAAGATGGATGCCGAGATTGCTCACGCTTGACCAAAAACGGAATCGTGTGAAGTGTTGCAAGGATGGTTTGCAGCTTTTCCAGAAGAATCCGGAGAACTTTAAGCGTCGTTTCGTCACTGTGAATGAAACATGGATACATTACTATACTCCTGAGACCAAACAACAATCTAAACAATAGGTTACCAAGGGGGAATCTGCACCAAAAAAGGCGAAGACCGTTCCTTCGGCCGGAAAGGTTATGGCAACTGTCTTTTGGGATTCGCAAGGGATAATCCTCATCGACTATCTGGAAAAGGGTAAAACTATTACAGGTGAATATTATTCATCGTTATTGGACCGTTTGAAAACCGAGCTGCAAGAAAAACGCCCGCGATTGGCCCACAAGAAAGTCCTTTTCCATCACGACAACGCACCAGCACATACCTCAGCAGTTGTGGTCGCAAAATTAATGGAAATAGGATTCCAACTCGTTTCACATCCCCCCTATTCTCCAGACTTGGCTCCCTCGGACTACTATTTGTTCCCCAATTTGAAGAAATGGCTGGCAGGACAAAGATTTTATTCAAACGAGGAGGTGATTGCAGACACTAATGGATATTTTTGCAGACTTGGACAAATCCTATTATTCGGAAGGGATCAATGAAACTAGAACATCGTTGGACGAAGTGTATAAGCCTAAAAGGAGACTATGTCGAAAAATAAAAAAGGTTTACCCCAAACACATAAGTAGTTTTTATTTTTGCACGGACTTTTCAAACCAGCCTCGTAATATACAACATTGCTCTTTTTATTTTTTGGGGTTTTAGTTTTTAATTTTGAAAAGTTGGTTACCAGTAAGTTATGGGCTCTATGAGCCATATTTATATTATGCTTTTTAAAAGGTTTTTCAATTTTTTGTGAAAATCCGTTTAAGTATGGTAAAACGATATGCTTTGTTTCTTTTGGGCTTTTTTGTTGTTGGTTTTTGTTTTTGGTAGAACTATAAAATTTATGTATCTGTCTTTTGTATATCTGGTTTATAAGATATACCGGGTAGTTATTTAATTCCAGTGCCTTTTTGGCTTTGTTTATTGATTCTTTCCGATATTTTGGGTCTGTTAGGGATATTGCCCGATCCGCCAGATCAATTATGACTTATTTCTTGTATTTTAGTGGATGGTTTGAGTTATAATTTAGATATCTAGATGACCATGTTTGCTTTGTGTACCACTCTGTTTTTATACTTTGGTCTTTGTTGTGTAATGTTAGGTCAAGGAAATTAATTTTTTGTTTCTATTGTGAATTGTAAAATTAAAAACCAAAACCCCAAAAAATAAAAAGAGCAATGTTGTATACCAGATTCCTTGCAATAATTGTGAAGGTAGTTATATAGGGCAAACTAGCCAATATTTAGAAAATAGGATAAAGGGACACAAGTATGACAAAAATATAGAACAGCACCAAAAAAGCACGAAGAGGGAAAAGAAATATACATTTAATTATGAAGGAACCAAGATTTTAATCACTGAGAACAATAGGAAAAAAAGAGAAATATTGGAATCTATTATGATACAAAAAATACCAACCGCTATCAACAACAAAAAAGAAATAAATAACCTGAGCCAAATATATATGGCAGTACTATAAATGCAGTCTACATGTTGTGTTCGTCCCAATTTTTAAATTAAAATAAAATAAATGACAATGAAAACTAATTAACATATGGTTCGAAAAATGAAAAAACCGGTCAAGTGCAAGTTGAACTTGCACAATTAGTGTTCCGTAGGTTGATTGTTTTTAAAATAAAAATTTTTGTTAGGGTGGTATAAAATGATCAGTGACTTCACAAAACACATCCCAAATGAGTTTTCAACAAAGTTTGTTTCCAATCTTTACTGAAAACTGATGACCTTGAAATTTTGTATTTTTTTATATACCAAATAAATTATATATATATATATATATATATATATATATATATATATATATATATATATATATATATATATATATATATATATATATATATTTTACTCGTGTTTTCACAAGCTTTCATTTGACACCACACTCGATGACCTAGTAAAAAAAAATTTTTTCACTTCCGATTTCACCCCCCTCAAAACGAACCCCTTAAGTCAAAATTTATGTTACGGTGGTATAAAATGATCAGTGACTTCACAAAACACACCCAAATGAGTTTTCAACAAAGTTTGTTTCCAATCTTTACTGAAATCTGATGACCTTGAAATTTTTGTTTTTTTTTATATACCATATAAATTATTAAAGGTAATGCACTAGTGATAATTTTCGTTCAATCTACACCCCGTGGAGAATATTTCAGAATTTTTTCGAAATTTTTTGATAAGTACTTTTCGAGATAAGGCCCGGGACAGCGATTTTTCGCGAATTTTTACAAATAATACAAAGAAAAGTGCGCGCAAGTATAATATTATATATATATTTTTTACTCGTGTTTTCACAAGCTTTCATTTGACACCACACTCGATGACCTAGTAAAAAAATTTTTTTTTTTCACTTCCGACTTCACCCCCCAAAACTAACCCCTTAAGTCAAAATTTAATTGTCAAAACTACATGGCTCTGATGAGGCCATCAATTCCTATATTATTACCAAATTTCACCTTTCTGTGTCAAATAGTTTTCGGAGAAAATCGGGTGTGACAGACAGACAGACAGACAGACAGACAGACAGACAGACAGACAGACAGACAGACAGACAGACAGACAGACACCGAAGTGATCTTATAAGTGTTCCGTACGGAACACTAAAAAGAGTACGTTGTGATTCAGTGAAATGGGCAAAGATAAATATTAACCTAAACATCCACGTCCAAGGTAAGAACAGTCATAAAGTTAATTATTTTAGTTTTAATAAATTAATAATATGCATTTTCAAATAGCATTTTACCGATAAATATGTACAATTTTAGTCAAACCCGACAAAAAAAAATAAAAAATTTTGAGAAAGGTAACCTGTGCGGAAACGTCAATAGAAGGAAAGGATCACAATGAAATTTAGGAAGTTTCATTCTATAATTGACCTCCAAACCTAAGAAAATTGAAAAACAAAAATAAAAAAATACATACAGGGTCAAAGAAAAATAACAAAATCATACGTATATACAGGGTTACAGGGAAAGTCGTCCTAGATAATTAAGGACGTTATAGTTTAGGTCGTTTCTGACCGATTTGATTCTATGACATGATGTCCTAAACTTAACTGTTTTCGAGATATTGAAGTTTAAAGGTTTTTCTAAAAAAACATGTTTTTTTTTTTGCTTTTATATCGATTTTTTTTTATTAGAGGTTCTCGAGTGCGTTTTTTTTGTTATTTTTAGTTAGTCTGTATGTCAAGTATCAAAAATCATCAAAAAAATTTGAACTAGTTACTAACAGTTTCAAATGGCGGCTTGTTAATGTTTCTAAATTACGAATTTTTACCAAGTGTTTCCTACATTAAATCAATAAAGAGAAAAAAAAAATGTATGGAAGTTATTCTGCAAATTATTTTAAAAACTTTTACGTCTTTTTAGCTATCTAAAACGGTATAATATCTACTGGATCTATTGAAAATTCTAAGAAAATGAGATTTCAATAGACCCCAATGTAGAGTAACATAATAATAGAATTTAGATACTACCAATTACCGGTTTACTACCTGCACCTTCAAACAATAAAAAGGGTTGGGTAAGCATCTTTTCCGGTCGGGGTACTCTCTGTGACATTTTCTGTTCACTAAACATTATTGAATGATTTTTAGTCTGCTCATGCGATTTGTCCGTGGTAGATGAGCTATACGGTGCTTTTCAAAAATATCTGTGTTTCATCTTCTGACTGTGTGAATTAGCTCGTAACTGGATTTTGATCTCTGCTTGTGAATATGGCAACGTATACCAACGAGGAATATGCTGACATCCTAATGTGTTACGGATTTTGCGAAGGTGTGTCACCGCGTGCACGTGATGAATACATACTGCGATATCCTACTCGTGGTGTACTTGATGTTAGCGTATTTGATGGAACTTATCGAAGACTACGAGAAACTGGTTCCGTACAAAGACGGCGGACTGACATGGGACAACCACGTATCTTTGACGAAGACGAAGAAAACGAAATACGACGTCTCTTTGAGGTGGACCCAACCACATCTACAAATGTTGTCGCACAACAACAGCTTGGTATTTCGCAGTGGAAGGTATGGTTTGTAATGCATATTGTTGGGTAACACCCTTACCACTATACGCCCGTGCAAGTCATTGAAGAAGGGGATCCGTTGCGACGATTAGAATTCTGCAGATTTATGCTCAATACCGATGTCGAAGATGCATCTTTTTTTAAGAAAATACTATGGACTGACGAGTCGAAATTCGACAAAGACGGTCTTACAAACTACCACAATGCCCACTATTGGGCTTCTAAAGAGAAAGGCAACCCAAACAAAAAAGAACGAAAGGATCACAAACAAGATTCAGCTTAAATGTGTGGATGGGTATAATTTCAAATTATTTGGTTGGGTCATTCTTCCTGCCAGATAATTTGAATGGCGAGGAATACGACAATTTCTTGCGGAAAGATTTATCTAATTTGATGGAAGACCTACCTATTGGTTTGAGACAAAACATGTACTTTCAACACGATGGCTGCCCAGCTCGCTACAGAGGAAGTGTTCGTGCATGGCTCAATGACAATTATCCCAACAAATGGATTGGAAGAGGCGGACCCATACCTTGGTCGGCGAAAAGCCCAGACCTAACACCGATGGATTTTTATGTGTGGGGTCACATGAAAAGTCTCGTATACGAACAGATGACTCCTATCGAAAATGTTGATGTCCTAAGACAAAAAATAATTGATGCGGCTGACGAAATGAGGTGGCACCTCACAACCAGCGTTGTGAAAAGTAATTTAAGAAAAAGAATGAGAATTTGTGTTAGAAATAGGGGCGACCATATAGAACATGAATTATAATTAATAAAAAATATTACATTGCAAGGTTTTTTGTTTTATTTGTGTATTTTTCGTATTTTCACCTAGAACTAAAAATTTACCTTTTGCTACCCGAGTCCGCTTTAGGTGTCATTCTGTGTACAGTTTTCCTATTAAACTCCTAGTATTATACCTTTTTTGATAGCTAAAAAGACGTAAAAGTTTTTAAAATAATTTGCAGAATAACTTCCATACATTTTTTTTTTCTCTTTATTGATTTAAAGTAGGAAACACTTGGTAAAAATTCGTAATTTAGAAACATTAACAAGCCGCCATTTGAAACTGTTAATAACTAGTTCAAATTTTTTTGATGATTTTTGATACTTGACATACAGACTAACTAAAAATAACCAAAAAATCGCACTCGAGAACCTCTAATAAAAAAAAAAATCGATATAAAAGCAAAAAAAAAAAAAATGTTTTTTTTTAGAAAATCTTTAAACTTCAATATCTTGAAAACGGTTAAGTTTAGGACATCATGTCATAGAGTCAAATCGGTCAGAAACGACCTAAACTATAACGTCCTTAATTATCTAGGACGACTTTCCCTGTAACCCTGTATATATATATATATATATATATATATATATATATATATATATATATATATATATAAATATATATATAATCTCGGAACTGACATAAGTAAAGGCGGTAGAATGGACTAAGATGTGGAGAGTTGAATAAGTAAAGGCGGCCATAAGATACCTAAACTCCGTTCTGTGATCGAAGTACATAACATCACAGAGAAAGTACCTAATTTATAATGCAGTATTTAAGAGCATCATGTTATACGGTTATGAGATTTGGCAATTGATGAAACAAATGGAATATAAACTAATGCTACTTGAAATGGATTAGTAGGGAAGATCGGCTGGAGTGTCAAGAATGGATAGAGTTAGAAATGAAAGAATAAGGGATGTAATCAAAGTAAGAACCACGATAATTGAGGAAATTCCACAACGGCAACTTATATGGTATGGACATGTGGAAAGAATGGAAGAGCTGCTGCACCGAATACTAAAGATGGTTCTAGAGTGGGTACCAAGCGAAAAGAGGAAAAGCGAGCGACCAAAGCGACATGGTTTGGAAGTGTTCAGAGGTCAATGCCAAAGAGAAATCTAAGACCCCGAGATTGGGAAGATCGAAGAGGATGGAAACTGGAACTGGAAGACGAGGAGCGCTATAAAAAACCGGATTGATGTTGATGATTATGTTATTAGTCTTTTTGTATAATATAAATACTTTAAATGAAATGTTTAAAGGCAAAGAAATAATTAGGAATAGAGGCAGGCTTCTGTGGAATTTTATGTAACTTACCCCAAAATTACACTTATCCCTGTTCATCTTTTAATATTATATCATACACATCATAATTCTGTATTAATACATACGAAGCTATGTTGTTATTTAAGACATTTGTTTTCCTTTATTACTTGCTATTAATATAAGTATGAAATTATAAATTCACAATTACACGGTTTCAGATATGACCCTGATGGCTGCGAGTACTGTGAATGCTGTGGCTGTGATACCGTAGAAGATCAGCCAATAGAATTACTTAGAATAGATGACGAAGAGCCTAGAGAAATTCCGAGACGACGAACATGTCCAGTTTCACAAATGAGCGCAGACATCGATGCTTTCAAGTCGAAAAGTATGACCAATATTAAATCTGTACAGGAAAATAATAATAATAGGTAAATGAAAATGCATCTATAGTAAAATTTAAAAAATATATTTACCGTTGTTTTTTAAATATATTAAATAACAAAGAAATCATACTGAAGGAACTTATACCGTTTTAACTCGAGAATTAAACATCGATCTACTAGGAGGTAATTTTAACGACAACTCTTTACGGAATTAAAATTATTTTTTATTATCACATTGAGTCGCTGTTTGTACAACCGACTAGAGTAACAGCCAGGACTTCCCTTGACAAAATTTATGTTGACGAATCAATTAGTATTAATGCTAAAGTTAAAGACCGAGCATCATTTTCCGATGAAAATATTTCCCAGTTCCCCAAAAAACGAGAAGGTTGGCTTTCCGTTTAGACCGAGTGTCCAAAAAGTTCCCGAAGTGCCTTATTAATAGAATAAAAGTAAACGACTTCAATGCAAGGTTCAGAACGTATGGACAACCATGTGGAATTGTGAGAATGGACATGTATGGACAACCATGTGAAATTGTGAGAAAAATCTTCTTATGAGATCATGTTTAACTCGCGCATCCCATTGGCTTTAATGCCCTCTAAATCGTCATATCGTTGACTCTTCATGTGGAGTTTTGTGTTTGGGAATAAAAAAATCACTATTGGCTAAATCAGGCGAATAAGGAGGAGTACGGACACTTATTTCGTGCCAAAAACTGCCCCACAATCCCAGCCGTGTTGTCATGAAGTAAGAAAAAATCTTTTACATTCCATTGTTTCGGTCGAACCCGCTGAATACTTTTGCAAAGTCGCTCCGTGGCACACACGTAGTACCTGGCGTTCACCGTAGTGCTCTCGGGAACAAATGTGGATAATTCCTTAAACGTCAAAAAATACGTCGAGTATTGGCGTTGTTCTTGACTTTGTCAGTTGCACTTCTTTCTGACTCGGCGGGACACTAGTGAGCTATTGCGCACTTTGCCGTTTTATGGGAGGCCCGTCTTGGTAACACCACGTCTCCTCACTCGTGATTGTTTCGATATCAAGTCTCTGTATTCTTTCTATTCTGTCTCTTTAGTAGATAAGGCGCTACAACAAAGCAAACGAAGATTTTCCAGACCATCTAATGGATTTTGTCAGACACCTCGTCAAAAATATATTCTTGCTTTTTGACAACTCAATTTTTTTTATGGGTCTGCATGTGCTGCAGAGAAATCCTGAAACGCTACAAGAGCGACACGTGTGCGGAAAAAACGTTGGTCTTGAATCGTTGTAAATTGTACTCGGTGGGAAACACAGTCCATATAAAACACTGCTTGAAAAGGGTTGTATGAGGAGTAACAAGCTGAACCTCATATGGAGAACATCATCCCTTTGGAATAATTTGCCCAGGGCTGTGTTTCCCACCGAGTACAATTTACAGCGATTCAAGAAAAACGTGAATCACTTTTTCTCCACACATGCCGCTCCTGTGAAGTAATAATGGGACGTGTATTTCTAGCATGCACCGCTCTGGAAGGAATTAAGCGGGCTACATCCATCGAACACTTTCCAAGGAAGCACTTGTAGAATAAACTCAAATCGCCAACCGTTCTTCTGTTCCAAAGAATAAAGACCGCCGGCCAGTTCCGGGTCTCCAATCAGACGAACAGCTCTTCTCTGAATAGAATCCGTCAAATGCAGTGTATGTTTGGGAGCAGAGCCCCAAACATGGGAGCAGTATTCCATAGTTAGTCGAATTTGAGCTTTGTACAGAATTAACAGTTGTTGTAAAGCTTTCTAGTTCGAAATAATATTCGCAGCTTTCGAGAAGCTCTCTTTGCTATCCTTACAACATGTTCATGCCAAGACATATTTGCTCCCAAACTAACACTCAACAAATTGAGTAACGATGCTAGAGGAATGGAGTGGCTCAGCAACGTTAACTTTTTTAGAAAAAATTGCCGCCTGGATTTCTGTAGCGTTAAATTCCACTTGGTTATTGTCACCCCAAGATAGAATTTCTTCCAGGTCTTTGTTAAGTTGAATGACTTCCTGCTGACTGCGGACATTTGCCTGAGTAGCCGATGTTCGAGCTTGCAAAGTGAATGAAGAGATAAGCATACTGTCATCTGCAAAGCTGTAGATTGGGTTCCCGGTCTTTTCCAGTAGATTGTTAATGTAAACGAGAAAGATAGTAGGAGGCAGCCCTGGGGCATACGGGCGTTCATAGTGAAGGTGTTAGAAAAAAATCCGTTGACTGCCACTCGTAAAGAACGCTCTTTGAGGAACCATGAGAGCAACAAACAGAACCTTTCAGACATATCAGAAGAGCGTAGCTTAGCCAACAACTCATCGTGCCAAACCCGGTCGAATGCCTGGGGTATATCAAGAGCAACCGCTAGAGATTCTCCAAAGTGTTTACTTGTTAATAGTTCACGCTCTGATTTAGTGTAATATAGGTCAAAACCTATTTCAAACCACGCAAATTTGTTTGCAAATATGTTTTGAAATAAGTTTCTATTTATCTGTTTACATTATCCAAATTTGTAAATCACCTAGGTTTATATATATATATATATATATATATATATATATATATATATATATATATATATATATATATATATATATATGCACATTAATCTATTTTTTTAGATGTAAGCCGCCAAAATTAAAAGCAGAAAACCAAAGCAAAGAATCATCTTTTGAAAAACCATCTAATTCAACTACTACAATAACAAAAAACACTCTCACAAAACCTAAACTAGTAAAACAAAAGAAATCATTATGTGATGAAGATGCCGATGAAGCATTAGACCAACCAACAGATATGAAAGATCTAGTTAGAGCTATGCCAGATTTTAAGGGCGGCTTGAGTAGAAAAGGGTAACGTTTTTGCACTTTACATTAAACAATTCGTGAGTTAAATATATCTAGGAAATCAGACCAGTTACTAACCTAGCCTATAGCTGGATTAATGAAATTCACACTTGCTACATTATCGTTTTCTGAATAGATATTTTAGACACTGATTGTAGAAGTAATTATTAATTTATATTCTAGATATGATCGTGGAGGCGTACTGAAACAGCGCTCCCTAAACGAAGAAATTCTGTCAATCGATAGACTGAGAGAGAAAGAAAGACTTAAACAAAATATACAAAAACAAACGTCTTTAAACGAGGATCTTATTTACAAGAGACATCATACTCTGGAATCTCTGAAGGACTCGTTTTTTGCCGTCGCGTCGTCGAAAAGTTTTCAAATATTTAAAAATGGTTTAACGAATAGAATTAAAAATTCAGCCACTATGGAGAAAGTTACTAGTGCCTCATTAAAAAACGGTAAGTAAAAAAGAATGTTTTTATACATTAAAAAAACCTATACACAAAATTTGGTTATATGGTAAATGTTATGTGTATTATATAAACATATAAAGTGTATTTAGCTAGGCCATTGCTGTCAAAACATGTTAGTAGGAGGCCGCTTGGGCTAGAAAAAAACTGACGGTGAAGATAGTCTACTTCCCACTCTTTATTCAAGTGCTATGCGTGTTTAAAGTCGGATTTCGAGTAATTGAAGGGCGACCTTAGCGGAAACTTCCGACGCCATGTTGTTAGTAGGGGACCATTTGACTATAAAAGACTGACGATGAAAACAATATCTAGGCTTGTTCCCGAGTGAGATGCATATCTGACATCAGTCTTGATGGATAGAGGACTGTTACCAATAAAAACATAATTCACCGTAATGCCACGAGAACCCAGTAGGAATTAGCGGGCTTATCCCTGTCGACGTGAAGTAAGCGGGATGTGTAGAACCAGATCGTAAAACAGTGGGCTGAGAGTACCTTGTGGGTATCATGTGGCTCACATCCAGGTTAAACTGCAGGCCTTGTCTGATTAACATTACTTAAACAGTCAATGAGGTTGACAAAATGATCCTTCTAGTCTATTAGCATGACTATAACTCCCTTCCCTCCCAAATCGTCCCATATTAGAACATTTGATATAAAGACTATCAATTTCGTTTATTCTTTAGATATGCTAATATTTGTTTAAAGGGACACTTTGCCGGCAGAAAATAATTTCAACCGATCCTTTACATCAAAAATTATAATACATTTTCGACTCAAACTGACCATTAGGTCTAATGATCGGATCTATTTTATATTCCAGTTATATATTTCAACTATTCCAGATTTATATTCTATATATTGTATTATAGGTTTCGTTAAAATATTTCAAACCTGGAAAGGAACTGATCTGAAATCACCAACGACAAGGGACAACGAAATTTTAAAAAATGGTCAAAGTTGTTATGTTAACGATAAGGAACAAACACAAGGACAGACTGGAGAAAGACGTTCTTCAAAAGAAGATGGTTCAGACTCATCGAAGGATAGCAGTCTTCAGTCGGATACCAGTGTGGATTCTGAAGATTCATTTGCTTCCGTTATCTTTGTTCCAAAATCCGATCCGATGTCACCAATTGGATGTGGGAGTTTATCTGCTGGACCTGCATCACCATTGATTAGAGGAGGGTGTCAGTCTGCTCCGCAATCACCTCGGATTAAGCAATCGAGTTGTCCGACAAGTCCTAGAGTCAAACAAGTGCCTAATGGTATTCATCCGTTGACTAAGCAGCTTAGTTCACCAAAAGTAAGATTTATTTAAAGGTTATTAACAGTAACGTATACCATTCATTTGAATAAATTAAAAATTTAAATAAAACCCATAGAAAGAATACGCTAATCTCTATTCTGTTTACTATTTTCAATTATCTTGATAAATAAAACTACACAGCAATATTTACCTACTAAAGGTAAAGAATGCATATACATATAAACTCCTGGACAAAATTAACGCAACAATCTGAAAATTAATTTATCTTTTTCTTATGTCAGTTTTAAAGTTTATCGAGAATTTGAATAGTAGGCTATGCATATTTTGTTTCGTTGCTCATGACAGAAATCAAAACAATTCGTTTAGATTTACAGTTTTAAAGAATTTTTTTAGAAGATAAACAATTTTCTGTAATAATGCGATAGATTTTCTTTAAAAGTAAGCTTATAAATTGTTCCCTTTTTCAAAGTAATACGTTTTTGTGGTACACTGTTTTATTTTTGACCCTGAAGAATTAGAAAAATAAATCGAACAAGGAATTTAACTGAACACGAGGTAGTGCGAGTCTCAGTTTTATTGAACGAGGGATATTGTCAGAGTTATGTTGCCAATTTGTTAGGCAAACATCGTTCCACAATAAGTCGTATGGTAAGACGCTTGAATGAAGTAGGAACATATTCTAGAAGGCTAGGGCAAGGGCGAAAACGATGCACTAGCGACCTAGATGAACGTTTTATAAGACAATATGCTTTAAGAAACAGGACTGTCACTAGTTCCATAATAAGAAACGAACTCGAAGCTGTTCGCAATGTCACAATTTCTTCTAAAACAGTTAGAAGACGGTTAAATGAAGCTGGATTAAACAGTAGGAGACCAGCCACTGCGCCTTTGCTTACTAGAACAGAGTTGCCAGGTTACGTTTTGCTCGAAATCACGAAAACTGGTCTGTGGATGATTGGAAACAAGTTTTCTTCACAGATGAAACTAGGGTTAGTCTAAAACATCCAGATGGTCGTGAGCGAGTATGGCGAAGACCAGGAGAGAGGTTTGCTCCTTGCAATATCTCTGCAAGGATTCCATTCGGCGGTGGCTCTGTTATGTTCTGGGGTGGCATCTGCTTTGATGCTCGCACAGAGTTAGTTCCTGTCCGTACGAGATCCATGAATGCTGACTACTATCTTGAGAATATTGTAATAGAACATGTGATGCCTTTCGGTCATTTTGTGGGGCCCAATTTCCTGTTTATGCAAGACAACGCTCGACCTCACGTGGCTAGGGAGGTACTCGATTATCTTAATCAAGTTGATATACCGATTATGCAATGGCCACCAAAAAGCCCGGATCTGAATCCGATACAACATGTATTGGATCACCTTAAGAAAAATGTGAAACGTCATATACCTGCACCTAGAAACCTGAGGGAACTTGAAAATGCAGTTTTCACAGAATGGGAGCAAATTTCTCAAGATTTTATCCAAAATTTAATTAGAAGCATGCTTAGGCGCATAAACGCTGTCATCCGAAGTAGAGGAGGCAACACACGCTACTAGTGTCCCAGTTACACCATTAATTTTGCTACTAGTGTCCCAGCTTATTTTTTTCATTATTACATAATTTCAACGATTTTGTTATTAGGTTTTAAGAATAATTTTAATTCGAATCTTATAGAGAAATTCGGTAGCTAATTTACTTTTAAAGTATCCGAATAAGTTTTTTCTAACTTTTAGTGTAACCAATGTTCATAAAAAATTATTAAAATTATTTCATTATAGAGATTTGTATGATTTAATATATTGTTGCGTTAATTTTGTTCAGGAGTGTATATATATATATATATATATATATATATATATATATATATATATATATATATATATATATATATATAGTCCCTGGCCAAATTATTAGACGCACTGTATTTTTTTTAGTAATTTTATGTTTCTTAAGAGTTTTTATGCAATAATGGTATATTTAAACTACAATATTATTGATTTTTATTTAAAAGAATTGTTGTAGACTACATATTTGTATTTATTTTTAACATATGGCAACACTGTGTTGACAAAGTGATACATGAACGTAAATAAATACAAACCTGTATCAGTCGCGATCGGAATCGAGTCAGGTACGGACGTGTTTCTGTGGCTTTATGGACTGTGATTGTTTGTTTAACAGTTTTATACTACTCAGTTATTAGTTTATTTTGTATGCAGTGTTTTAAAAAAGTAATTGGACTATTTTCATTATGGGTAGAAAAGGCGATCTTTCACCACGTAAAAAAGCTGAAGTGAAGGCCCTTGTGATTGCGAAAACATTTACAAACCGGGAAATATCACGAAGATTGGAGGTTTCTGAAGCTAGTGTACGACGCATAAAAAAGAAAATTGAGTCAGGGAAGGAATTAAGCCCGAAAAGAAAGAAAAGATGCGGTAGAAAACCAATTTTCACTCCACGGTCAGAGAGATGTTTGAAGAAAATTTGTGTAGAAAACAGATTTGCTACCACAAAGGTAATAAAATCACAACTCCAGGATGCTAGCGGACATGCTTCTGAGCGCACTGTTCGAAGAAAATTGAAAGAATTAGATTTTAAGGCCTGTCGCCCCGCCAGGAACCCCAAGTTAACAGCTGCAATGAAAGCAAAGTGCCTGAAGTGGGCCAAACAATGGCAAGACAAAGATGTGGACTTCTGGAGATCGGTAAGATACAGCAATTTAATCAATAATTGATACATTATTATCATTTTCAGTTAAATAAAGCAAATAAACATGGAAGTTTATATATTTTTCCTATTTTTAACAGGTCTGCTTCAGTGACGAAAGCACATTCGAAATTTTGCAGAATAAAGCTCAGTATGTGCGTCGTCGTCATGGAGAAAAGTTTCATCCTGATTGTGTCGTCCCGACGGTTAAACATCCCACCAAAGTGATGATTTGGTCAGTCATCAGCGGCAAGGGCACTGGACGTCTGTACGTCGTCAAAAGAATAATGAGGCAAGATCAGTACAAAGAAGTATTACAAAATCGGTTGATTCCGCAGCTCAGAGAATGGTTTCCAAATGGGGAACCATTCACTTTCATGCAAGATGGAGCTCCCTGCCACACTGCTCGGTCTGTTAAAGCTTTTTTGGCAGAAAAAAATATCCCTCTGTTGGATTGGCCCTGATATGAACCCCATTGAAAATGTGTGGGAGCTGATGAAAAGAGAAGTGGCTAAAAATGTGATTACCAACAAAACCCAGCTCCTAGAAAAGATTATTCATATGTAGAAACATCATCCTCAAATGCAGGAGACAGTACAATCTTGCATTGATAGCATGCCGCGCAGAATTAAAGCTTTGATAGCGGCTAAAGGTGGCTCAACTAAATATTGACTTTTACTAACATTAATTTCACTTTTCTTTAAAACTTAATAAACGTATGCTTTTCTAAATTAATGCTGTTTTATTTATGTCAAATAAATAGGTAATTGATTGGATAATATAAAAATAAAAAAACAAATCAATTTAAAATAATAAAACGGTACAATATCACTCGGTAATTAATATTTTACATGAAATCTTGCAGTGCGTCTAATAATTTGGCCAGGGACTGTATATCATATACTGTAAAAAATAATTTCATGAATAATCCTAGGTCCAAATACGTATAACCATGAATTATTTATATACACGAATATTCACATTGAATTGATTACACAGGCCAACAAAAAAAAATATTTGTAAAAACTTTTTAAACCAATACATCTAAGTGTTATGTATTTTTGGGTGCTGAAACCGTATGTAGTATTAGTTTTTTGTTCTCTCACAATATGACATCGATTAAATTTCAAAATAGGGAAAAAATAAAATCCTCTTCCTGCTTGAAAAACTGAGCAAACTGTTGGTTTCTTGTCCTATAATGGTAAATAGATGTTCCAGATTCCAATAAATGTTTTTCTTTCAGCCTAGAACCAAGCAATTCTGCTTTTTCCTTAGTCAAACCCAAATCTCTCAATAAATCATTTAACTCAGCTTGTGTAAACAACTGTGGTTTTAAATTTTCTAGAGAACATTGAAACTCATTATCGCCCGGTCGACTTTCATTAAATTCGGGACTGGACTGTAAAACGTCATCAGTAGACTGAGGTGGCTTAGAGACAGGAAGTCCCGGTCCATGTCCTACCGGCCGATTAGCTGAAGTAAAGTTAGGATAGACAATTACTTTCTTATTTTTGGAGTTATATCCAGAAACATCAACACTGCAAAAATAACAATCATTTGAATGATTTTCCTGCTCTCTCCATACCATGGGTACTGCAAATCAAAAAGCTCTTTTTTCTTTCTTATACCATTTCCTAAGATCCTTGACACAAACATAACATACTTTGTGAGGAGCCCAACATTTTTCTTGATTACCGATTTCTACACCAAAATATGCAAAGTACACTTTTTTTACAAAGTCAGTAATGTTTTTTTAACTACAAACTCACCACATATATAACAAAAAGTGTTGGGAGAGTTTTTACAACCACGATTAGCCATACTTTGAGTGTGAATTAAAGCACATGGGTTAAACACTGCAACACGAGGTTATATTCACTGGAGGAAAATAAACAGCTCTAACATTTATCGGAACTGCCAACCTAATAACATTTGATTTTACTGCCAACCTTATAAAATTCTGATTTTATTGCCAACCTAATAACATTCGAATGATAAAAAATAAGCTTTTCACATTTTGAATATTAAAATGTGGAAAATTGGTGGGTGATACGACTTTTTATTATTATTTTCGGACTCAGCACACGAAAAAAACATATGAATCAGGTAAAATTATTAAAAATTTTTTCATCGTTGGCCTGTGTTATTAATTGAACTACTATTGAATACTTATTTGTTCGACAAATTACTAAATTTTAACTACTAGTATTTTCTTTAGGTTATAATAATAACGAACTTACCAAATAATGTTGTAATTATGGAAAAAGAATGGTGTTTGTGAGGTGTGGGTATAATAGGATAACATGATGATAAACACAACGAACAACTTCCTTGGTTCTCGATTACACCATCATATGATGTGGACTACAAGTTGTGCACTTAACATAGGTTCTCTGTTTACTCTGTGTGCAATGCTTTTTCAATATGGTGAAAGTTGAAAATTAACTAAAAGAATGAACTGCTGAGAACTAAGTTGATTATTAGGACCTGTCTTTTCCCTGCCTGCTTGGTTATATACACATACAGTCTGTCAAGTAACAACATGTTCGCGATAATTCATTTTTTTATGGATGCGATTTTAGCGGTTCAACAAAAAATTGGTAGAGGGAACCTTTATCTACGACGCATTTTAGTTAAAGTATCAGTTCAATTCCGAACTTTCGTGGAAATCACATCAAATCCAAAATCAGTTACTTGTTTGCGCGTCGCTTCGAGGCAGTCTTTCTTTGCTCCCATCGAAACGGGCCTAAAGTGACACATTCCGGGACCACTAAATATATTAAAAAGTCGGTATCGTTTATGAAGAACTACGTAATTCATTTTAATGAGACGAAAAATATCGACGACTTGTCAAAACGTGGCTCGGTAGTAAAGTCACTCCGAAAGTCGAAAAACGAACCGTGTCTTTGTTTTTACGGGATCCGAAATTCACGCTGCGTCAAGGAGCGGCAAAATTAAGAAAATCGAGTTTAAATGTGTCCCATGAGACCATTTGACATCTTCGTGCTCATGATGTCAAATTCCGAAGCAAGTGGAAGAAATCTTTGCTAGACGAAAATCACGTCGCTAAGCAGCTCGCTTAGGAAAACGATAAGATAAGAGTGGGCTTCACACTCGCCGGACGCTAACCCTATTGAAAATGTTTGGTCCCTCGTAAAAAGAAAGCTCAGAGGAAAGACTTCAGGTATTTGACTCAGTTGTATCGCGAGATTCGAAAAACTTGCAGAGCATGCAGAGAATCTCATCGACAGCGTGCCTCGAAGATACCAGATTATTGATTGATTGAACTTACTACGCCGTTGTTAGCACATCAAAGAATACAATGATGGTATTCTGTAGACTTTTCAACCTATCCTATAGAAAGGGAATATTTCCTTCCTGCTGGAAATGTGCCACAGTACAGCCGATACCTAAAAAAGGCAAGAAGACCTTGCCAAATAACTACCGACCAGTCGCACTACTTTCAATAATATCGGAAGTCATGGAAAAGGCTATCAATCAACATCTTCTAAAATATCTTGAAGGATTCAACATTATTAGCGATCATCAATATGGCTTTCGTAAACATAGATCAACAGGAGATCTTCTGACTTATGTAACACATGTTTGGAACACCGCAATTGAACACTTTGGAGAATCTCGAGCGGTTGCTCTTGACACATCCAAGGCATTCG
The DNA here is from genome assembly GCA_019049505.1 of Pachyrhynchus sulphureomaculatus. Classification (NCBI taxonomy): domain Eukaryota; kingdom Metazoa; phylum Arthropoda; class Insecta; order Coleoptera; family Curculionidae; genus Pachyrhynchus; species Pachyrhynchus sulphureomaculatus. Next base: position 27,115,114 of record CM032449.1, read on the forward strand.
ACCGAGTCTGGCACGATGGACTGTTGGCTAAGCTACGCTCTTATGGTATGTCTGCAAGGATCTGTTTGTGGCTCTCATGTTTCCTCAGTGAGCGTTCTTTACGAGTGGCGGTCGACGGATTTCTTTCTAACATCTTCACTATCAACACCGGTGTGCCTCAAGGCTCCATACCATCTCCTACTCTCTTTCTTATTTACATTAACGATCTGTTGGAAAAGACCGAAAATCCAATCTACAGCTTTGCAGATGACAGTACGCTTAACTCTTCAATCACTTTGAATGCTCGGACATCGGCTGCTCAGGAGAGTGTCCGCGGACAGCGAGAAGTTGTTCAACTTAACAAAGACCTAGAAGAAATTCTATCTTGGGATGACAGTAATCAAGTGGAATTTAACGCTACAAAAACCCAGGCGGCAGCTTTTTCTAACGTTGCTGAACCCGACGTAGTTATGGCGGGACACTCCATTCCTCTAACATTGTCACTTAATTTGTTGGGCGGTAATTTGGGAGCAAATATGTCCTAGCATGACCATGTTGCGGGCACAGCAAGGAGAGGTTCTCAAAAGTTGGGAATATTATTTCGAACCAGAAAGCTTTACACTCCACAACAACTGTTAATTCTTTACAAAGCTCAAATTCGACCAACTATGGAATACTGCTCCCATTTTTGGGGCTCCGCTCCCAAACACACACCGCATTTGTTGGATTCTATTCAGAGAGGAGCTGTTTGTCTGATTGGAGACCCGGAACTGACTGGCGGCCTTGATTCGCTGGAACGTCGAAGAACAGTTGGCGACTTGAGCCTATTCTACAAGTATTTTCATGGAAAGTGTTCGAAGGATGTGGCCCGTTTAATTCCTCCCAGAGCGGTGCATGTTAGAAATACACGTCGCGTCGATACTTCGCATCCGTATGAGGTTCAGCTTGTTATTCCTCGTACAACGCTTTTCAAGCAGTCTTTTAATGGAGAACATCATCCCTTTGGAATAATTTGTCCAGGACTGTGTTTCCCACCGAGTACAATTTACAGCGATTCAAGAACAACGTGAATCGCTTTTTCCGCACACCTGTCGCTCCTGTAGCGCTTTAGGGACCTCCCTGCAGCATGTGTGCTAGATACGAGCGGTCACGGTCTTACTTGACAGACTATAAATAAATAGACAATGAGCATCGCAAATTACCATAATGACATAATTGTAGGTATTTCTAAGAAAAATCATCATCATCAATCATATTAATTTTCGAATGTAATGAAAGACTGATTTTGTCAAATTTCAACTTTATTTAGTCATACAGTTTCAGTGAAACTAAATAAGGTGGAAATTTGACAAAATCAGCCTTTCATTACATTCGTTATGAATTTCCATCAAGTAACAGCCACAACAATTCAAAATATTAATTTTCTGTTAGTCATTGTATATACTGTTTAGTACTTTAAATATGACGATTGATTTTTTCTTTCAGCCTTCTACAGAACTTCTACCAACGGCAACAGCATTTTTCCCGTCGGACGACAAAGAAATACGAAAGACAACATCCATGATAAAAACTCCACTACCTGTAACCCCACAAATAAAAAAGGAAAATGTAAAGACTCTATCCGAAAAATATTCTGTACAAAAGATTCCAAAATTTCGAAGAACTAGTCTTAATACGCCAGAACTAACAGGTAACAAGTTTGTTTTTGTTAATATTAATATTATTTTTTCATTGTTGTTATTTTGCCAAACTCTGCAAATATTTTTTATTATTGTAAGTTTTTTAGAACAACAAAAACATCCACTTTGCTCATAATTTCTGAAATTAGGTTAGGTCCTATTTTTTAATTTATTTTTAAATTTAGCGTAAAATTTTATAACTTTTTTTTATTAATATTGTTGTATACCTAAACTTAGTTGTTTTTCTAATATTTTAATTTTATTTAAAAAAATACTAGTTTTCAGTTTTGTAAAAAATTGCCAGTAGCGCCATGGTTTCTGAAGGTGGGATACTCATAATTGGTACGAGCGTTCTATAGAGATGGAAAAAAGATATATGTAAAGAAATTTGAGTTAGATGCTACAGGGTATTCAAAATAAATTTATACATTTCGATTATTTTGAGTTGAAAAATCTAAAATTTTTTAAGTGGCACACCCTGTATATTATTATTTTTTCTGATAGATTTTACAAAACCCTCCAATTTTTATTAAGTATGTCGTATACCTATTTCTAATAGTTTTCGATTTATTTTGAATTTTTAAATTTTTACGCTTGTTTTTAATCCACTTACGTTATTTTGAAAACATAAACAAATAGTTAATAATAATTTTAATATAGTTTGACTTACCTAATGATTAATTATTATGACGTAATAAATGTTCAAAAATATGCCCGTCTACTTGAATACACATGTTTAAATATATAATAAAAGACTGTTTTTAGTGATTTTACACTGTGTGTACAGTGTAAAATGTAGATCTGAAGAAGCTGCATCGACAGCGAAACGCGTCATCGCAATTTAAATAAACCAGTGGAAATTGACTAAAAACAGTCTTTTATTATATATTTATAATGAATTTCCATCAAGTAGAAGCTACAACAATCCAAAATTACACATGTTTAGTCGTTTCCTTAGCATAAAGGGCGTTATTGTCTTGCACGCATTCCGTAACCTATTTTCCATATTTACTGGTGTTGTAGGGGAATTCACATAAACACGATCTTTCATGTAGCTCCACAAAAAGAAGTCTAAAGGTGTTAAGTCACATGATCGAGGGGGGCACTGAATGAATCCATCCCTACCGATCCATTTTTGTGGGTAACGATCGTTTAAAAATTTTCGAACTTCTCGAATCCAAAATGGATAAACTGTTGAATGTTATGGCTGTTAATTGCTCCATTACTGCGAAAAGTAGCTTCAACAGAAAACATTATTTTAAATAAAAAATTTGGGTCGGCCTCTATTGCTCCATTTTTGTGGGTAACGATCGTTTAAAAATTCCCTAACTTCTCGGTGGTAATGACCAGGCACTCCGTCTTGTTGAATCCACATTCAAAGTTAGCAACTTCTTCAAGAAGCTGGGGTAATTCGTTTTGCAAAAAATTTAGATTTTTAGGCCCGTTAAGCGGTTCGCGGAAAAAATACGGACCAATAATTTGAAAATTTAATATTCCACACCATACATTAAGCGACCAATGGTTTTGATTTTGAACTTCCCGGACCCAAAATGGATAAACTGTTGAATGTTATGACTGTTAACTGCTCCATTACTGCGAAAAGTAGCTTCAACAAAAAACATTATTTTGAATAAAAAATTTGGGTCGGCCCCCATTGCTCCATTCATGGTGTTACAAAATCACGGTCTTGAAGTTCTTGGTGTAGTTCCATATGAAAGGGATGATATTTGTATTTTCTCGTGGTGCGATTAGCCGTAGATTGGAATGTGTCAGATACGTCAATAGTTGAGGGCTGCTGACCTGGGGATTACCTTCAACATGAAGTAAAATCTCCATTTCTTTTTCCTCATTGGTAGCATTCTGGTTTTCTACTTCCCGTTTCGTATACTCAACGCTACCACTACCATCAAACCGTTCCATTAAGCCCTGAAAAGATTTTCTAGATGGTATACGTCTATTAGGGTACTTCGTCCCGTAAAGCCTTACTGCCAAAAGACAATTTTTTCCCCGCCTCGCCCAGTATGTAAAACTATATCAATTAATTCATTTTTACGAAAATCCATAACTATTACCTTTATACGTCTTTTACTGCAACAAATTAAACTATTTTTACTTGCTTAATAGACATATCAAAATGCCTATATTTTTTTTTGTCTTGGCAACTGTTATAGCGCAAGTGTACTCGTATTAAAAACAAGAGTAAAAATCGAAAAATTCAAAATAAATCGACAGCTATTAGAAATAGGTATATGGCGTACTTAATAAAAGTTGGAGAGTTTTGTAAAATCTATCAGAAAAAATAATAATATACAGGGTGCGCCATTTAAAAAAATTGAGATTTTTCAATTTAAAATAGTCGAAATGCATAAATTTATTTTGAACACCCTGTAGCATCTAACTCAAATTTCTTTACATTTGCCTTTTTCTTCATCTCTATAGAAGACTCGTACCAATTATGAGTATTCCACCTTCAGAAACAATGGCGCTACCGGCAATTTTTTACAAAACTGAAAATAAGTATTTTTTTTAGAAAAAGTACTAGGTTTAGGTATATAACATTATTAATAAAAAAGTTATAAAATTTAAAAATAATTTAAAAAATAAGATGTTCCATTTAAAAAAACATATTTTATATCGGCCACACTTTTTTGAAGTACCCTATATACTCAAAAATAATTTTAAACAGTGCATCTTAACATTCCCTAAAAGTATTGTATTAAACATTTTTTCGTCATTCCCGAAACAAATGAGATAATAAACTTTACTATATCGTTGACTCACCCTGTATTTTACAAAAACCACCACCATATTGTCAAGGAACATAGTTTTCATTCAATTCGCACAGTTTTTTTTTTTATACCAGATAAATTATCAAACGTAATGCACCCATGATAATTTTCGCTCAATTTACACTTTATGGAAAATATTTTAAAATTTTTTCAAAATTTTTTGATCAGGGGACAGGGATTTTTTGATTTTTTTTTTTAAAACAATACAGAGAAAAGTGTGCGCAATTATTACATCATATATATTTTTGAACTTGTGTTTTCATAAGCTTTCATTTGACACCCCACTCGATGACCTAGTGAATTTTTTTTCACTTCCGATTCGCCTCCCAAAACTAACCCCTTAAATCAAAATTTAACTCTTAAAACTATACAGCTGTGATTGTGCCATCACTTCCTATATTTGTGCTAAATTTCAACTTTCTATAGTTTCGGAGAAAATCGTGTGTGACAGACGGACTCCGAAGTGATCCCATAAGTGTTCCGGACGGAACACTAAAATGGAAGAAATATTTTAGATCAAATTTAAGGATTCTATATTAGCAGAAAATGTGCCCTGTTTTGAGTTTTTTTAAGTTAAAGTGAATAATAAAAAAAACAGAATATCAAATTTTTGTCATGCACTTTAAAAGTTAACAATCAAGTGATTATGCGAAAGTTATGTGTATTTCAAAAAACCTCTTATATTGAAAAATAGTGTACTGAAGATAATTGTGATAGTTCGTTCAAAATACTTATTATTCTAAGTTTAGAACATTTTTGCAAATCATTAGAACCTCAAAAGATCAATATCGTGGTACGGAATTTTAGCACAAAAGTTAGCAGCGTGATCTAGAATGTATAACAGAAACATTTGACTCAGGTGAAGGAAACGATAGGGGTAAACGTCAATCCCGTGTTGTGATGGAAGGTTTGATTATTGAGAATAAATTTTTCAAACTTTTACCTTCTACACGACTCTATACGGGGAAATTTCCCCAGAATGGACAAGAAAACATTATTTGAAATAAACTTGACATCTTTTTGATTAACCGAAGATATCAATAGTTCCTAAAGGACCGTAATTGAGCTTTTTGGTTTAAAAATATCTTACCCAGTTTCTCTCGTAAGACCTTTATTTGTAATTTTAATTTAAGTATTAGGTAATAAGCAGTGGCGTAGCTAGGAGCAAAGGGCGGAAATGGATATATAGATAGAAAGGGTGTTTCTTAAAGGAAAAAAAAAATGAACAATAAATGTGGAACTTCTAATAGAGGGGGGGCGCTATCCACAATTAGTGGGGAGCGTCAAATGACAGTTGAGACAGAGAAGCCCCTTGATGGAAAACGACATTCTTTACTGGTACTCTAAAAGATAGATAGATAGATAGATGTTTTATTTGGCGCGTCGATAGCTAGGAGGATTTGACGCCATACAATGTTAATTTGAATTAAATTTTCGAATACAGATCAGTTTCCTTCAGAAATCCGATCAAATATCTAATTCCGGTCTAGTCGGGTTTTAAGATCTGTTTTATAGGTTTTTTTTTTGCAGGTTGTATTTAACTTTTTTTATATATGTCTTCGTTTGATTGGAATTTGTGTTTGATTGTAAGGGTGGCATTGCATTTTGTGTAATTTGGTGGTGGTTCGTTTTTTAATACGTGAAAGTGCGTTATGTAGGTATATCCTATGACAATTCTTCTCCATGTTACATTCTCTCTACGAGACAATGACGAGTAATGTAAGAACCTGATGGGATGGCAGATTTGGTGTTGGGGTCTACTTTTTGATTTCCATTGATAGTCGTGTGACTGGGTATCTACAGGAAGGATGAGAATATGCTTCTGTTGTATTCTATTTGTAGTAAGTCTGTGATGTCCAGGAAAATAAGGTTTGAAAAGTTGGTTAAACTTAATGCTTGTAGTGAACTTAAGGAGTCTGTGATTATAAGATATTTTCTGCTAGACTTAGTTGTTATGGCCATTAGCTCTGCGGGGAATATTAATGTAATCGGATTAAGCTTAATTTTCTTAATAGTAGTCCCTGCTACCACTGCATCTCCTGTTCCGGAGATACTTAGGAACTCTAAAAACGTACACCCCTCCTAACACAGAAAACTAAAAGTTGATGACCGAAAGGTGGAGATTTTTAACAAAAAAAACACCTTTATACAATGAACTTTATAAAGTTACACCCAATTTAAAAATTGATTACCAAGGGCGAACACTTTTTGCAAAAAGCAACTCCAATAAAAAAAAAGCCCTGTTCCTACGGCCTTCCCTTGGCTACGTCACAGGTAATAAGTCAAGTTTCTAGGTATGCATGCAGTATCTGTAACTGAGTTTTCTAATTTTCAGAAAGTAACAACTCTGTCTCTGCACTCAATCCAATAGTACCATCATTAGCTGAATCAAATACCAACAATACTTCATCTCCAGCGAATAAAGTAAGTCCTGATAAATCTCCATTGGACAACGGCTTGAACGATGCTTGCAGGGCTGAAAAACTGAAAAAAATCCGGGAAATGTTATCACAGAAACCAGGATTTGGATCAAAAGTGAGAACGAATTGCCCCATTGTTAGAAAAATATCAGATTCGGATAATAAGGTAAATATAGCCGAAATGTGTGTTCAGCGGCAGTAAATAATTTTTTTTATTCTTTCTCTAACTTAGGTTTATGGCCTGTTCAATCTCATCCACCTGCCCGTAACTATTCTGCCACACTCAGACCATCACATCACCTCTTTCGGGGGCTGCGCACACTCCTATGTCCTAGTGGTGACCTATCACCAGCAATTCTCACTATGCTTCCGTCTTCCATCCTACCAATGTGTTCATTCCACTCTCTTCACCGTCTCACCACCCACTCGTTGGTATCCTCCACCCCACACCTGTTTCTTATATCTTCATTTCTCTCCCTATCCAAAAATGTCTTTCCAGCTATTCTGCGAAGTACCTTCATTTCTGTTAATTCCAGCAGTCTTTTGGTTTTCGATGTTTTTGGCCTGGTTTCCGTAGTATATGTCATAACGGGTCTTATAGCTGTTTTGTAAGTTCTCGATTTGGGTTCAGTTGCTATGTTTTTGTTACACCCCACAGGCGGGCTTGTTGTATTCAATAGACTTCTCCGACAAAAACGGCGTCTGTACAGGATCTGCCTGACCTGAACCTATGTTGCTCATCTTCTAAGGAGATAAGACTATTAATTTTGTTGGTTAAGATCCTTGTTACGAGTTTTAATGTGGTACTGAATTAAATTTCTTAATCGTTGCACTAAAATTTCTCTCCCATATTTCAAAAGTTCATTCGAGATACCGTCTTGTCCAGAACTTTTCCTATTCTTTAACTTCTGTAGTGCCTGCTGCACGCCCGGCACCCCAACTTCGGCATTCTTGCCGACCACTATTTCCGGCGTCTCCAGCATCAACTCTGCATCTTCTGCTTTATACAAAGCCTCCAGATATATGATCCAGTTTTCCCTGGGTATAAGATTGTTCGTTTCAATCAACTCGTTGATTTATTTCCTTTCTGATCTTGTAAGCCTCCGTATTGGTTTTTGAAGGCCGTAGAAGTCATTTTTCATTCTTTTCGAGATTCCGCATACGAATCTGCCGTTCTCTATGCCCGATATGCCAGATAGGCTTGTTTTTTTTTCTTTGTACTTTTTCTTAATTTCCGGGCAGAACCATGGAGTTTTATCTGTAATTTTTTTTTATAGTTCTTGTGCCCAGTGTTTTGCATGCGGCCCTCTTTATATTATTTTATATTTTCTGCCAGCTAATGTCGATATTATTCCCACACGTTACCGGGTTCGTGCCGGTCTTCTCTTTTAATTTTTTCTTATAGAATTCCTTTATCGTTGGGTCCCATAACGACTCTATGTTGATGTTCTCTGCCTGAACCGTCAGACTTGGGCCTTTCCGCGGTCTGAACCCCATTCTGACTTTCCCCAACAACATGGTATGGCTACCAACCTGAGTTTATCACTCTAACATCCAGTGTCTGCAGTGGGGGGAAGTATCTGTTAGTTACCATGTAGTCAATTGTTGGTTTGTAGTTCCTGGGGTTTGTAATTGTATATTGAAGTGAATAATATACGGAAAAATACTTAGGGATTAAGAGGACGAAGTAGGGAAGATAAAAGGCTTTGGATTACCTAGAGTGTTGTCTATCAACTACTGAACTAGAGCTTACCAGCTTTGGCAAGGCAATACCTTTGATAACACAATCAGAATTGAAGCAAAAATGTAATAACCATAACTTAAAAGATATCTCTGTAAATAGAGACATTTAGTTTCAGGGTATTTATTTAAAGACTGCACCAAATACTTTATCACACTTGCAATTCCGTCGACTTACAAAAACTCCTTGTTTCATCTTTCACATATTTTTATTAAATTTTAGGAAGAAAGTTTGGCAAAACCAATTCCCAAACTATTGAAATTGGATATCTTTAACCCGGAAGAAGATGATGATAGTGATGGAAGTTGTGTGTCATCCCCAGACTCGATAGATAGTGTTATTAGTATGAAATCGACTAGTAAAGATCCTTTATATACCACAACTAGATTTGAATTTCCAGATACGAATTCGCAAGGTATAAAGTAAATTTAAATAACTTATTAAAAATTCCGATAGTTGCTCTGTATCTGAAATCTTTCAAAGTGGTTTGTAATCGAGTGTTTCTGCTTTATTAAAAAATGTTTCTTTTTGAATTTCAGTGGCTTTTTATTTTTAAATTTCAATGGTATTTGTAGAAGGCGGTCATAGGGTAGTAGGTAAAAGGTGTCTGTTTTACATTATAAAAAACAACTTTACAACGTGTCGGTCGCCCCTCTCGGGAAGGCAATGGCAAACCACCCGTAGTATCATGCCTAGTAAAGCCCTCTCACTTTGGCCATTTGGAGCCGGCATTAAACTGTAGGTCTTCTTTGGCTGTGAAACATTTAAAAAAGGTACCAATCACAGGCAAAAAGAAGAATGGCATTTGTATGCTGTGTGTTTATTTATTTAACAATTACAGTAAAGTTCAAGTATAAACAATTGTTTCTATTTCTTGTGTAAAATTTGCGTTGATAGAAGAAAAACCTTTAATTACACTTGGTTACACTGATTTTGTCTCTCAGAATTAACATTGATGTTAAAACATATTTAGGTACTTCCACTGTTTAAAGCTGAAAGGTTACATTCAATCGACAATTTTTGTTTTTGAAATTTGTTTATTTTTTCTATGCTAGGCTCGGAACTTATTGATACGCCCTCATTATTTTAGTCTTCTTGTTCGGTATCAAGATAAATATTCGGTTCCACATATCTATTGCTAAAACGACCACTCGATAGCGCTATTGAGATGTGACATTACTATGGTTGTAAACTTTGACATTTGTTATTGTTAAAACATTGGCAGCTCAGAAATTGGCGGAGTAGTTTGTTTACAGTGGGCATTTGAAAAAGACATTTTTGTGAACAAATGGCAATTTCATGAGGGTTTTCGTTGGATGATTCTTTGCGATTTTAGTAAAGGCCTAACATCAACAACAATCCCTCGAATCGCTTCGTTCAACTTTTGGTAAAGTCACTCCATGACACTCATGTAGTACCTGGCGTTCACTGTAGTGCACTCTGAAACAGATTCTTTGTGGAGAGCATTGCCTATGATCTTCATTGTCAGTCGTGCTTTGTGCGGTCTCGGCGAACCACTTGTCGTTCTGTGGTAGGTATAGTCTCGTATTGCTAATCCCACATCTCATCGCCCGTGATTATTTTCGGCAGAAAAGAATCGTCCGCATCTTTCATTTCGATGAAGTTTCGGCTGACGTCCATTGGTTGCTGTTTTTGTTCGGGTGTCAGGCTGGAACAGCAGAGATAGAAAAAAATCACTATATTAAAAAGAAGTGAATAAAGCTTATTCCAGGGAAAAATAGTTTTAAATTCATTTTTAGTAATTATTGAAAATGTACTTTTACCATTTTTGGATATAAAACCGGTTCGTAAAAATTTGTAAAAGTAATGGATTTATATGTCCAAAAGAACAATTCCCAAAACTTAATGTAAAAATTAAAAAAGAATATTCTCCTATGTAAACTTCTGAAAAAGCTACCTGGAGATGTTTCCGAAATGTTAAAAACTAATAAGAAAGCTAATAAGCTTTAATTATTGTACTTTTGACATTTTACGAAACTTTTGGCTATAACATGTTGTTAAAAACACATATTCTAGATTCGCATTTCGAATTCTTTTCTGACAAGGTTGCTGCACAGCAAAAGATTTCAGGTTATTTCATATTCAATAACTCAGGTATCTGAAAAAGTTTGCACGAGATCTCCATTCGATGTTCTAATCTCGAAAAGTAAAGATCTGTGAAGCTGCCGAGTGCAATGGCAGGCGAAACGTCAGAAAGTCATTCCAATTTTATACGGCCTAATCCCAAGAACCACTCACGAGTTTTCATCTATCCAAGACCATGAAATTTTGCGTTCCATGTTAAGTCAGGTAGCGCTGAAAGTGCACTGGTGTCTTTTCAGTTGGTGATAAAAAACATAGTTATAATAGACAGTTTTTTGAGAATAATTATTATTTTTTGTAGGAAAACCAATGAGTCTTCTGGAAGCGGCTGCCAATGTAGCAAATAGTTTAGATGAAGCAGTAGAAAAAGTAATAAGTTCCAGGCCTAAGAAAAAACTGAAAACAGTTGATGTGTTCTCAATTTTACAAAGAAGGTAAACCAAATTAATGAGAAGATATATTTTCCAAAATCTTTAAGTCGCCGTCGAAAAATTGATAAATATTAACCATACAGTCCCTGGCCAAATTATTAGACGCACTGTATTTTTTTTAGTAATTTTATGTTTTTTAAGAGTTTTTATGCAATAATGGTATATTTAAATTACAATATTATTGATTTTTATTTAAAAGAATTGTTGTAGACTACATATTTGTATTTATTTTTAACATATGGCAACACTGTGTTGACAAAGTGATACATGAACGTAAACAAGTACAAACCTGTATCAGTCGCGATCGGAATCGAGTCAGGTACGGACGTGTTTCTGTGGCTTTATGGACTGTGATTGTTTGTTTAACAGTTTTATACTACTCAGTTATTAGTTTATTTTGTATGCAGTGTTTTAAAAAAGTAATTGGGCTATTTTCATTATGGGTAGAAAAGGCGATCTTTCATCACGTAAAAAAGCTGAAGTGAAGGCCCTTGTGATTGCGAAAACATTTACAAACCGAGAAATATCACGAAGATTGGAGGTTTCTGAAGCTAGTGTACGACGCATAAAAAAGAAAATTGAGTCAGGGAAGGAATTAAGCCCGAAAAGAAAGAAAAGATGCGGTAGAAAACCAATTTTCACTCCACGGTTAGAGAGATGTTTGAAGAAAATTTGTGTAGAAAACAGATTTGCTACCACAAAGGTAATAAAATCACAACTCCAGGATGCTAGCGTAAATGCTTCTGAGCGCACTGTTCGAAGAAAATTGAAAGAATTAGATTTTAAGGCCTGTCGCCCCCCGCCAGGAAGCCCAAGTTAACAGCTGCAATGAAAGCAAAGCGCCTGAAGTGGGCCAAACAATGGCAAGACAAAGATGTGGACTTCTGGAGATCGGTAAGATACAGCAATTTAATCAATAATTGATACGTTATTATCATTTTCAGTTAAATAAAGCAAATAAACATGGAAGTTTATATATTTTTCCTATTTTTGACAGGTCTGCTTCAGTGACGAAAGCACATTCGAAATTTTGCAGAATAAAGCTCAGTATGTGCGTCGTCGTCATGGAGAAAAGTTTCATCCTGATTGTGTCGTCCCGACGGTTAAACATCCCACCAAAGTGATGATTTGGTCAGTCATCAGCGGCAAGGGCACTGGACGTCTGTACGTCGTCAAAGGAATAATGAGGCAAGATCAGTACAAAGAAGTATTACAAAATCGGTTGATTCTGCAGCTCAGAGAATGGTTTCCAAATGGGGAACCATTCACTTTCATGCAAGATGGAGCTCCCTGCCACACTGCTCGGTCTGTTAAAGCTTTTTTGGCAGAAAAAAATATCCCTCTGTTGGATTGGCGGGGTAATAGCCCCCATTGAAAATGTGTGGGAGCTGATGAAAAGAGAAGTGGCTAAAGATGTGATTACCAACAAAACCCAGCTCCTAGAAAAGATTATTCATGTGTGGAATCATCATCCTCAAATGCAGGAGACAGTACAATCTTGCATTGATAGCATGCCGCGCAGAATTAAAGCTTTGATAGCGGCTAAAGGTGGCTCAACTAAATATTGACTTTTACTAACATTAATTTCACTTTTCTTTAAAACTTAATAAACTTATGCTTTTCTAAATTAATGCTGTTTTATTTATGTCAAATAAATAGGTAATTGATTGGATAATATAAAAATAAAAAACAAATCAATTTAAAATAATAAAACGGTACAATATCACTCGGTAATTAATATTTTACATGAAATCTTGCAGTGCGTCTAATAATTTGGCCAGGGACTGTAACTGTTTAAACTCTAGCTGTATGGTAATTATTACCGAATTGCCCTTTTTATTTTATATTTGACGACTTCTGATTAAATAGAGCCGTTGTTGGTTTATCCGTCTTTCTATCTATGTATGTAGATGTCGATATTACAGTCTGTCAAGTAAAAACGTGTCCGTAATAATTCATTTTTGGTAGATGCGATTCTAGCGATTTAACCAAAAAGCAGTAGAGGGAAACTTTGTCTAAAAGTATCAGTCGATTTCGAACTTTCGTCGAAATCATGTAAAATCCAAAATGAGTCAATTGCTTGGGCATCGGTTCAAGGCAGTCTTTCTTTGTTCCCATCCAAGGGGGCCTAAAATGACACATTCTGCGGCCGCTAAATATATTAAAAAGTTCGAATCGTGTGTGAAGAAGGGGGTAAATCATTTTAACGAGACGAAAAATGTTGACGACTTGCCAGAACGTGGCTTGGTAAGCAAAGTCACTCCGAAAGTCGAAAAACGAATCATGTCTTTGTTTTCACGGGACCTGAAATTGACGTTGCATCAAGGAGCGGCAAAATTATGAAAATAGAGTTTAAATATATTCCATTCGATATATTCGTGCTCGTGATGTTAAATTCCGAAGCACGTTGAAGAAACCTTTTCTGGGTGAAAATTACATCGCTAAGCGACTCGCTCGGGCACACGATAAGATACTAGAGTTGCCCTCACAATCGCCGGACGCCAACTCTATTCAAAACATTTGGTCCCTTATAAAGAAAAAGCTCAGAGGAAAGACTATGAGAACTTTCACTCACTTGTTTTGCGAGACTTGAGAAATTTGCAAAGTATACAGAAAATCTTGTTGACAGCATGCCTCGAAGATGCCAGGCGATTATTGATGCAGGAGGCGATTGTACAACTTACTAGGGTAATTGCGCCGTTGTTAGCACACCAAAGAATACATTGAAGGCAAAAACTTTTCTCGAAACATTTTTTCAAGAATACGAGCGAGCGGTCACGTTTTTACTTGAGAAACTGTACGTTTATAACTCAAAACCGAAATAATGGTAAAAAAAAAAAAAAAAAAAAAATTGAAGGAGGGGTCCCACCTCCCACTACCACCGCCGGTTCTTGAAGGGAACTCGACGGTGCCCCTTCTTGTACAAAATTTAAATCAAAATTATATCCTCTTTCGATTTTAGGTTCTCTGTAGTTTCCATATTCATGTATCTCTCTAGTATGTGGTGAGGTGTCCTTCCTCAACGTGGGACTTTGTCCCGGGGTACCTACAACCCCCATTCTACTACTTTTGAAATCATTATGATCATTTGTGGAAAATATGAAATTTAAAAGAAGAATTTGCTTTGCTTTGCGCGCGCTAACTAGTACTCTGAATATGCAGACTATAGATGTATATATATTATAACTTTATTTATAAAATCATTCGTATAGTATAAATGTTCGTTGTATAAGGAATACTTAAACTACCTTAACCTAACTTAATCTCTATTTGGCTCAACGAAGAAAATATGACTATTTACACATTCCCGGCTACAGACGGAGCACCCCAGTTGGAACGAAGTCTTCTAAGGCTTCGATCTTTTCTCTTTTAATGAGTTCTTCTAATAATGTGCTCGGTGCTATGTCGTTTATATCATCGACATTATCTAGTATCTCTTTTAGTTTGTTTCTAGCATCTCTGAAAAAGTCGCAGTAATAAAGCCTATGTAGCGGTCCGTCATCGTCGTCTTCCATTTGCGTACAATCTCGGCATTTTAAATTTGCCGTTTTGCCAATTCTCCCATAATGGGTTGCGAATTGTCCGTGCCCAGTTAAAATTTGTGTTAATTTTTGATTAAATCGAATATATAGGTTTTGTCTTTTTCTGATCTCCGGAACGAAGCAGTGCGTCACCCTGCCCTTTTCGCTCGTTTCCCATTCTCTTTGCCATTTGGTGATGGTTCTATCTCTTAGCCAATTGTTCAGTGCCCTTTTGCTCATCCTCGGTAGTAGTGGATCGGCTCTTAGTGTGAATTCATCATCATCATCTCGGTCTATAATGGATTCGCCAGCTTTGTATCGAATATAATCCAATCTTTCTTTTATCAGTTCGTCTAGTGGAGGGATATTTGCCAACACGGCCGCAGCCTGGATCGATGTCGTGGAATATGCTCTGCAAATCGTTCTCGCCACCGTGCCTCTCACCGATTCTAATCGATGCTTGATTCTGCACGTGTCTAGCTTGTGCTTGTATATATCGGCGCAATAATAGAACATAGGCATGATTGCTCGTGCGAATATCACTCGCAGATTTTCACCATCGAATCGGTATAGACCGGCGATTGCTCTTCTGATCCACTAATAATAATGGTAAAGAAATCATAGTCTGAATCTCCTAACAAAGACCCGGAAGAAATACTATTAGGGTGAAAATAATTATATAAAATTTAATGCTACGGCAACTCAGACAACAGTATTTTCTAGAAGAGTTAACATTACAGAACCCGATATATGTATATTTAGTGTCGTCACCAAATTTATTAGCTCGGAATATTGATTTGTACTAGAAAGCTGTGTACTACACAAATTTTCTAATTTATACAAAGCTCAAAGTTCACCATCGTTCAAATATCACTTTCAAACATATTTTGCTTTTGTTAACTTCTATCGATAACATATCTCTTCGCTTGACCAGAGACTTGGAAGCTTTAATACTCGTACTGTGAATCATCGAAGAAAAGTTAGTGACTCGAATCTATTCTATAAATACTTTCCTGGGGTTTCTCGGAATGTATTACATCCGTATGAGGTTCTACTTTTCACTCCCATATCACCTTGCAGTGTTTCAGGGATTTCCATGCAGTGCGTGGGCTATATCCATAATAAATCTCGGGGAAACGAGAAGGTAGATTGAGACTCAACTAACTTCCTGTGGTTTTATCCTAGGACCGGAAACTTTTTTTTTAAGTACGAGTAAAGTATATTAGTATAACAGTTAAGGTTAAATGTTTTATTTCAGATTTTCTTCAGATACAACACCTTTATTAAATGACGAAGAAGAAAATATTGAAAACGGTGAATCACGGCGATCTAGTAGCACATGGAATGAAGAATGTCATAAACATTTAACTGCCTTTGCGGATAAATTAAGTGAAAAATTGATGAAAGAACTGGATGAATACCAACTTACGGTAACAAAATTTACCAGAATCATTTTAATAGGTTCCAAGCGATAAAATAGTATTAACGGTCGTCTTGCCCTAAGGTGGCTTGCAAAAAAAATGTTAATCTCAATGGTATCGGTTTTTTACAGATATAACTTTTTCTTGAAAATAGGTTCTTCGGAAGAAAATTGAAGATATAGAACCGAATCTGCAAGTAAAATTTCTCCTTCATATCAGATAATTTAGATTTTTTATCAATAACCGGTAACGACCCTGTTTTAATGGAATGGTGAGAGTTTTACCACGGTAAACATAAAACACAGTAGCGACATTCTGACTCTGCACCTTTCATCTCAAGGAGTTCGTTGTAATACTCTTATGATCTGTCGCCATATTGATGGTATGAGGCCGGTGAGTTTTTGAAATATTCGAATTCTCTCTTTCAAGAAAAATCCTGTTCTGTAGAATAAAACTGAATTTTGCTGATGGGAAAAGTTTCCTTTTAGAAACAATTTTTTATTAAATTCTTATTAACACAGGTATACAAAAAACAAAGAAAAAGGTAAAAAATACAAGAAAAAATACATTTGGCTTCAACGCTTTTTGCTTGTTATTCATTTAAATATCTCATTGTTGAATTTATATTTCTTAACTGTTAGAGATATTGTCCGTGGCGAAAAAATGTTGATTTTGAGAATATATCTCTGCAGACCTTCAGCTTCGTGCGTATAATGTCAACAATTATGCTCCTTATACAGGGTGTCCCAGTATACCGTGTGTGTGGGATGAAAATATGACCATTTAACCCAACTTACCTTAGTCCAAAAATTCGTAATTTTTCAGATACAGGGTGTCAAAGTTAAACTTTTATTGTAGTTTTTCTTAAGTAGCTTTCTTAATAATTGTACTATTTGTACAAGATTCGGTGCTAAAGAGTTTTCTGAGATGAGAAATCGAAATCAGCTCACAGTTTTGTTGTAAATTGTAGCGGGCGCCACTTGTTGCACTGTGTATACGTTTTAAATTGTTATAACTTTTTTATACAACGCTATATAATATTTTTAATTAAATATTCGTATTTTCCGCCTTCTCCTGTCTAAAAAAGCTCTCTTGGTAAATGTTGCTCCGAGCAACAGTTTCTGAGATAATCGGATGTTTGTTTCCATTTTCCATTGTCAAATTTGCAAATGCGTTCCTTCACACTTCATCCAGACTTAGTATAGGACCAAAAGAATAGTCTTTGAAATTTGGAGCATGCTTAAAGGTAAATAGCCTAACAACAATAATAAGATATATATATATATATATATATATATATATATATATATATATATATATATATATATATATATATATATACATACAGGGTGGCCCAAAATTACCGAAAGGGTTTGAGTTCATTATAACTTTTTATTTAAGACATAATTATATTTTTTTTTTTTAAATACAGTATATTAATGGAGAATATTTTTAATTTAATTATGAAAAATTATATCTCGCAAGTGGTGGCCATTTTCTGCTTCGCATATTCGTGCTCTTTCCAAAACATTTTCCATAACCTTTCGCAAAACTTCAGGTATTATGTTGTTGATTTTGTCGCGTATATTGTTTTTTAATTGCTGGATGGTTCTAGGCTTATTAATATAGACTTTTCCTTTCAAATAACCCCAAAGGAAAAAGTCTGGAGCGGTTAAATCCGGTGAACGCGGAGGCCAATTAAAATCGCTTGTACGCGAAATAATTCGTTCACCAAAGATGTCGCGTAAAAGAGCCATTGTGTCCCTCGTAGTGTGCGCTGTGGTTCCATCCTGTTGGAACCATACTTGCGGATGGTTTTCCACGGCTGGCCTTAAAAAATTTTCCAACATTGTCCGATATCGAACACCAGTGATGGAAACGGCGACACCGTGTTCATTTTCAAAAAAATATGGGCCAATTATCCTTTCCGACGAAACACCGCACCAAACAGTACACTTAAGTGGGTGTAATTGTTGCTGTTGAACTACTCTTGGATTTTCCGTAGCCCATATCCTGCAGTTTTGCCTATTAACGAACCCATTTAATTGGAAATGGGCTTCGTCGCTCATAATTAAATTATGACTAAAATCATGATTTTCTTCTGCTTTTTGCCGGAAATAAATTGCATAATCAAGTCGTTGCTGGTAATCTGTCGGTTTCAATTCTTGGACAAGCTGAATTTTGTATGGAAACATTCTTATTGTATGTAAAATTCTCTGCAGCGACCCTCGTGAGAGGCCAAGTTGTGTCGAACGTCTCTGGTTGATGTTTCTCCATCTTCCCGAATACTCTCCTGTACCCGTTCAATATTGTCATCCGTGTGCACCGTTCGTCGTCTGCCGGCACCAGGAAGGTTCCTTACTGCCCCTTGTTGTCGAAAATTTGCAACCAGACGGTTTATTGTTGACTCTGAGGGTCCAACCCGCACATTAAAATAACGACGATATGCACGCTGATTCACAACAATGGACCGTTGATTTGAGAAATAAAGTTCAACGATTTGGGCACGTCGTTCAATTGTGTACTGTTCCATTTTAAATTCCCCAAATCTTCTTTACAAAATACTGAAAAGAAATAAAAAACAACATTATAATAAAAAAGTTATAAGGAATTCAAACCCCTTCGGTAATTTTGGGCCACCCTGTATATATATATATATATATATATATATATATATATATATATATATATATATATATATATATATATATATATAGGCTAACAACAATAATAAGATATATATAAGAAGAATAAAGTAAACATATAAAGTATAACTCTGACACCCTGTATCTCAAAAATTACGAATTTTTGGATTAAGGTAAGTTGGGTAAAATGGTCATATTTTCATCTCAGAAATCCACAGTAACTCTATCTACACGGAATACTGGGACACCCTATATTTCAGCAAATAGCAGTAATCTGGAGAAAATGAAAATGATAATAAGTTTCATTTTAAGATGAGATCGTCTTTCTTCTGAACTTAAACATAACTGTTTTACAAATAAAATGTATCTCTGATATGAAAACCCACTTATCATAACCTTTATATAACAGAATAATAGAAATAAAGAATTATGGATAAATTACCTTTTAAGATCTTTGGGAAATCTAAAAACACTGACTGGAAAATTATTAATAACGAATTTCGGAGCACGTTATAAAATGATTCTCCTTGAAATCTGGATGTAAGCACAACCTGACCGCGCTGGCAGCCAAGTTATTGGTATGATAGGGGACGTGTGCGTGATAAAAAATAGGACCTAAAAATTTTCTTGGGCGACGCTACTGTATTTTATGTTCACTATGGTTTCAATATAAAAAAAAAATGAAGGTGGTTATTTAAGCGATAATCGTTTCAAGCCTTCTTCACAAATGGATGCTATAAACTTTTTTTTTTTGCTTTTGTTGTGTGGTAATTTTTAAAATATAACTTCTTGGCGCCTATATTTAATTTAATACTTTAATAATGCTTGCTCTGCCATATTACCTTTGAGAATCTTGGGAAGGCAAGGAAATTCTATCCTACCTTCTAAACAAATATGGATTTTATCAGTTGAAGGAAAATGAAAGTGCATATTTTCCTAAGTATCATTGAGCTGTTAGCTATCGAATTTGCTAGAAAATGAATCTTTTGGCAATTATGTTGGGAATGTGGAATCTTTGGCAGAATGGCACTACTCAGTATATATCACCATTACACCAAACACTTTATTTTTGCACTAGACGCGCGTTTCGCTAACCATGGAGCGATAGCCTAACACCTGAATTACTCAGGCGGAAGTAATGCTATTGGCGAAGCCATCAGTTCCGGTCAAGTAACCAGTAGAGGGGACTAAAAGGAATACGCCCTCTGTCTTTATTTAAACTACTTTTACATTTTATAATTTCCAAACTTTCATATGCGTTCAACAGTCTCCTACCAGATACATTTTTAATTAATCTTAGATTACACAGGGGAACAGCTGTTTTGGTGTCGAGGTTTTTTGAGCTGATTCTATATCAATTTGATGTCCTGAATTCAAATAACGTATTCATTTGTACCTAGGAGCTCAAATTTTTAAGATATACAATTTTAGAGAAATATAAGTTACATTATTGTAACGCAAATCCGTAAGTGTAGTAAACAAAAGTAGATACGAAATTTTTATTTTAGTTATACAATATTATGTCGTACTTACAAACAAAAAAAAAACATTGAAGAAATGAAATAGTCACTCAACACTTGGAAAGCTTCTTTTCCGCGACATTCTTGAATGTTTTTTTAAACAGTCCCTTTTTAAACTCCAGCAGTAATCTGCCATCATGTGCATGTCCCATCTTCTTTGGTAGCGGTCCTCCATAACTTTAACATCTTGGTGAAATCTTTCACCTTGTTCCTCACTCATGTCTCCTAAATTTTCTGGAAAACGGTCTAAGTGGCTGTGTAAAATAGTGTATTTTAATACTCATATTGCACCCTAAGGATTTGAAAACTATATAAAGCATCTTGTTAACCATTTCAACATAGTTTTGAGCTTTATGTTTGCCTAGAAAATTTTCTACAACTGCAACAAATGATGTCCAAGCTTCTCGTTCAACTTGATTCATTGAATTTATGAAGGCAGGATCCTTAATTAATTGTCTTATTTGTGGGCCGTCAAATATCCCTGCTTTGAGTTTTTCTGTGCTCAACTGATGCATTTTTACCCCTATATATGCAAAACAAGACCCATTCTTATCAAGAGCCTTTACAAATTGCTTTATTAAGCCCAACTTTATATGTAACGGAGGAAGTATGATTTTTTCTCTTTCAACCAAAGCGTCGTTAATGACATTCTTTTCCCCAACGTCCATGTTTTCTCTCTGAGGCGAATCTTTTCTAACCCAGTGGTGTGTTTTGTCCCTACTAGCCCAGAGGCACCAAGAAACACGGATATTTCGTGTAACCACTTTGCTGCCCAAGAAGAAAGTTTACCATTTTTAAGTCTACACAAATCATCCATTGATGTTCGTAATACTTTATCTTCTGCAAGACCAAAACTATGGTATTATATTCTTCTTTCAGTTTCGTTGAGTAAGCTAGTGGCATTGAACCATATTTATTCCCATTATGTAGAAGGACACATTTTAAACTTTGAACTGTCAATAAATAGGCGCCAATCATCTGGAATATATTCAGAAAGTCCCATTTCTTTCATGAGTCCCCTAATTTCGTGACAAAATACAAGATTGTCTTCTTGAGAAAAGAATGGCAGCAGATCTTTTTCTCTTGTACGGTAAAAGGTAATTTTGGTTCCTTGTTCCAATAAATTTTTGTCGTTCAACCTAGAAGCCAGTACTTCAGAAGCTTTTTTCGATAAATTGAGATCCCTGGTGAGATCATTTAATTCATTTTGATTGAAGCGTTGAGGAACTGATGACGTCCCCTCATAGTCACTGTTAGTTTCATTAGCATCAGAACTTTTATTAGCATCAGAAGAGCGATCAGAGGGAAAATATTCGTCATCAGAGATATGTGGTAGCTGATGAAATGTTGGAATCGGTATTTCATCTGAGTGCGGGATAGGGCGTATTGCCGAGTCTAAATTGGGATAAGTCCACTTACTGCGGTTATTTCGATTAATTCCATTAGTATTTACTAAACAGAAATAACAATCATTGAAGTGGTTTTTTTTGGTTCTCTCCAAACCATTGGTACGCCGAATTTTAGACATTTTCTTTTCCCGGTAGTCCACTGCCGTAAATGCTCTGTACAAGTTTTACATACGAGATGCGGGGGCCCACGTTTTGTCCTGATCACCAAGCTTAACTCCAAAGTATCCAAGATACGCTCGCTTTACAAAGTCAGTAATAGTTTGTCTGTTTTGTTGAAACATGTATTCTCCGCATATATAGCAAAACACATCAGGTTGATTTACACAACTTCTTCTTGAACTGGAACCTGAACTCATTTTAATTCTGTTCAATAACACAAAAACACTCTTTTCTTAACATAAAATAACACGCCGAATTCGATCTACTCTCATTAGTAAGAACGCACAAACTGACGAGACTTACCCGAGTTAGGTGATTAAAAGGGTCAGTTCAGGTACCTGATAGGCAATGGTTCCACTATTTATAGATTTACCTGGAATTTACTCAATTACAGACTGACAATAAAACCATTGTACCTACATTAATGAATATATAATAATTTTAGAACTCTCATAAATGAATATACTGAATAAAAACCACATTGGTAGATAAGTTGATGTATCTAAAAAAGGAGAGCTGATAGAGAAAAAACGGATTGCATGTATAGATTTAGCGTCCCAAATATAGTTAAAATCAGCTCTAAAATCCCAGGCACCAAAACAAAAATATTTTTTTGTTGCCCTGTGTTATCTAATGTTACAGTATGTTCAGCTTCAAGGGCATGTTCGGCAATGCTAGACTTTTCTGTTCTACTGTATTTTAAATGTGCTAAGTGTTCTTTAAATCGTGTTTTAATTGACTTTTTAGTTTGCCCAACATGCTTTTTGCCGCAATCATTACAACTAATTTCATAAGTTCCACTTTCCTCACAATTATTAATCTTGACTTTGAGGGATCCTAAGATATTCCTCAAATTGTCTGATGACTTATAGACTAAGGTGAGGCCTACCTTATTAAATATCTTATTGAGTCTCCTGCTATATTTTGGATTATATCGTATGGAGATATACTTGGTCTTATTTGCCCCGAGTGTAAAAAAATTAGTACACTTCCAGAAAACAGTAAAACATTTGTTAGGGAAGCATGTCGCAATCAAATATCAAAAAACATGGTTAACAATATAAATTCTAATTCACAAAAAAATATGAAAGTAGTTAAAGGATTGAGACAGAAAGATGTCTACTATTTAAAAGCGGATAAAGGAAATAGGGTTGTGTTATATTGGATGAGAAAGAATACTTTGAACGTGTACTACTCAGTATATATCACCACTACACCAAACACTTTATTTTTGTACTCGACGCGCGTTTCGCTAACCATGTTAGCTTCATCAGGAGCGATGATTGACTGTCAATCATCACTCCTGATGAAGCTAACATGGTTAGCGAAACGCGCGTCGAGTGCAAAAATAAAGCGTTTGGTGTAGTGGTGATATATACTGAGTAGTATCATTGTGCCAAAGATTCCACATTCCCAACTTAGTATTTGAACGTGTAGATAATCTTATCGAATCTCGCCCTTATGAAAAGGTAATAAGAGATCCATTACTGAGAATGATAACAGAAGTTAAAAATTCTTTAAAGAAATGCAAGAACCTTATCTCTGGCTCGCTAAAATTTAAATTAAATGTGAGTAATCCGACCATCCCAAAGTTGTATTGCTTGCCCAAAATTCACGAACCTGGAAAAGTAATGCGACCCATTGTTTCATAGATCGGATCACCTATATATTTGATATCCAAATCGTTATCAAAAGAATTTGAGAATTTACCATTAAATACTTTCGCAGTGAAAAATCCTTTAGAATTCATTAACAAAACAAACGATCTAATTCTCAGTGAAGGTGAAATCTTAATTTATTTGATGTCAGTTCTTTGTTTCCAAGTGGACCAGTACTACAAACTTTACAATACCTCCAAGAATTACTTAGGATGAATGGTTGTGAGGACGAAATTATTCATGAATACTTAACATTATCTAAACTTTGCATGGAACAAAATTATTTTCAATATAACAGTCAATTTTAAGTTTAGAAAGAAGGAACAGCTATGGATAATAGCTTAACACCTTTCATAACCAATTTATTCATGAGTGAGTTTGAAACCGAAGCCCGTTAGTCAGAAACTGTTGCTCGGAGTAAGACCTACCAAGAGAGCTTTTTTAAACAGGAGAAGGCGGAGAATACGAATATATAATTAAAAATAGCATACAGAGTGGTATAAAAAAAGTTATGACAATTTACACAGTGCAATAAGTGGCACCCCTTACAATTTACAACAAAACTGTGAGATGATCTGGATTTTTCATCTCAGAAAACCCCTTAGCACCGAATCTTGTATAAATAGTACAACTATTAAGAAAGCTACTTAAGAAAAACTAAAATAAAAGTATAACTTTGACACCCTGTATCTCAAAAATTAATAATTTTTGGACTAAGGTAAGTAGGGTTAAGTGGTCTTTTTTTCATCCCAGAAATCCACAGTAACTCTATGTACACGGAATACTGGGACACCCTGTATACTGAGTAGTGTCATTGTGCCAAAGATTCTGCATTCCCAACATCATTGCCAAAAGAGTCATTTTCTAGCAAATAAGGTAGCTAATAGCTCAATGATATTTCTTATATATGCACTCTCATTTTCCTTCAGCTGAAAAAAAATCCAAATTTGATTAGAAGGTAGAATAGAATTTCCTTGCTTAGTGGTGATATATACTGAGCAGCATCTTTGGCACTTTAAAGTTAGGATATCCTGATAAGCTGATATAGATGATAGCGCAGTTTAAGTTGTGAATTTGCTTTTAGTTCTTTCAGAAGTACATATTTTTATCTCTAATTTGATACCTTGTAGACCTGAGTTATGATTCAAATACTTAAGATTAATAAACTTAAAAAAATTAACGAAATTTTCTGTTGTGCCTTTGAATAAACTTAATAAAAAAGACAATATTTCTTGTAAAGTAAAAATTATTAATGATCATGTTTTTGTTATTAGATGGACAACATAGACGATCCCTACATACATCGCCTAAGCGAGGAACTTCACGATCTCTCTATATTAAGCGACGAAATCAAGAAACAAAACGAGTATCTTACTCGCCTGTCAAACAGCACAAATAGTAACCAAAAGAAAAAGCCGAAAAACTGTTTAAAGTGTAAAAAACACGCAGAATGTCATTGTAACACTTTCGTAAATCGAACTAGAAACCGAACTAAAACCGAAGTTTTAGCAAGTTTAAGGGGCGATTTGGGCGACAATACAAATAATCAAAGTGTCAAATCCGCAAATGAAGTGTTGCCTTGTGTAAACAATACTTTAAACCCTAGTGTAAACCCAGCTTTAACTAATTATAGTAAAACAACTACGAACTCTAGCAATGTAAATCAATCTAAACATGATACGAACTTTACAAGTCACAGTGGACAACGCGTAGACAATTTAGTTCATTGTAGTGTGGATGGGGACCAATGGGACAGAAATAGAGAAGGAAGTGTGGATGAAAATGTGGAGTTAGGCGAGAACGGGAGATGCGTAGGGGAGGGTAGACCGACCATTGTGAAAGGAGCTTCGACGGACTCATGCGATTCGACTGACAAAGGTAAGACCATTCAGTTAATTTTATTATAAAATTTGTTATCTTCAAACAAAAATGCTATCGAGTTAAAATTTGTATTGAAAGTTTGGTATTGATTACACTGGTCAACACAAGTCTTGTTTCCTTTATTTTTTTCTGTTATTGGGTATTTCTATGGCCCTGACTATGAAAAAAATACTGGGAGATTGCTAACAGCTTTACCTTTTGAAATATACGGTTTTGTTGCTAAAAAAAATACAAAAAAATAATACATTATGTTAACAAAATTTCTATTGAACACTAGCAAATGATCTTTTATAAGATTTTCTTGAATGAACGACTTTAGGTAGATCTCGTTGCAAACTCCAGCAGTAGTCTGCCATCATATGTGAGTCCCACCGCCCCTGATAACGATCTTCCATTGTCCGAAGATCCTGATGAAATCTTTCACCCTGCTCCTCACTAAAATCACCCAGATTTTGTGGAAATTGGTCTAAATGCGAGTGCAGGAAATGGATTTTTATGCTCATGTTGCACCCTAGCTCTTGCAAGTTCGATAGCATGCACTCAACAAGCTCGACATGGTCGTCAGATTTCTTTTTTCCTAGGAAGCTACTCATAACCAAAACAAATGAATTCCACGCTTTGGATTCGACTTCAGTCATTGATTTGACAAAATTAGGATCTTTCACGAGTTGCCTAATCTGTGGCCCATCAAAAATACTAGCTTTCAATTTTTCTGAACTTAATCCTGGAAACTTGCGTGAAAGAAAATTAAAAACATTCGCCACTTTTGTCAAGCGCCTTCACAAACTGTTTCATTATGCCGAGTTTAATATGAAGTGGTGGAAGTATGATGCGGTCTCGGCTAACTAAAGGCACGTTTATAACATTTTTTGTACCAATTTTTAGCTCTTCCCGCACTGGCCAATGGTGTTGTTTGCCACGACTATCCCAGAGACACATAAAACAAGGGAACTTTGTGTACCCCCCTTGTTGACCTAAAAGAAAGTTAACCATTTTCAGATCAACATAAATGACCCATTTGTGGTCTTGATACTTAATTTTTTCCATAACCTTAGAAACATTTACGTATTCTTTTTTTTAAAGTCGTCGAATGTGCAATAGGTATAGATCCGTACTTGTTATCGTTATGAAGCAAAACACACTTTAAACTTCTTTTGCTGCTGTCTATGAAAAGACTGTACTGTTTTAATCCCATCTGCTGCAAAATACCACCAACATCGTTACAAAAAACTAAATCCTTCTCTCGAGAAAAATACGGTAACAGATACGGGTACGATAAAATGTAATGTTGGTTTCCGGAGTAAGCAAATTTTTTTCTTTTAAACGAGATGCTAAAATTTCAGAAGCTTCTTTTGGTAAGTTCAGATCTCTTACTAAGTCATTTAGTTCTTTCTGATTAAATGGTTGAGGTTCTGAAAGGCTACATTTGTAGTCTGAATCAGAGTCTTCACTTGATGTATTTCGTACGGGTTCACAGAGATTTGGATCATCAGAAGATTTAGATGTGTTGGGTTGTACCTCTTGTGATTTTAATTGAGGTCGTTGAGCAAAAGATAAGTTAGGATATGACCGCTTACTTCGATTTTCAGGGTTAATTCCGTTTATTTTCACAACGCAGAAGTACCAATCGTCATGATGGTTTCGAGGTTCTCGTCAAATCATGGGTGTTACGAACATTATTGCATCTCTTTTTCCACTGGACCATAATCGTAGACATACCACACATTTCTGGCATACAGTATGAGGAACCCATGGCTTGTCCTGATTACACAATTTTATTTTAAAGTATTGATGATACGCAGTTTTCACAAAGTCCGATATAGGTTTTCTATATTTTGCAAATATATATTCACCACAAATATAGCAAAAACAATCGGGATTAAGCACACAACATCTTCTTGACGAAGCCATATCTAAAACAACAACAAAATATATTTTAGTGTCCAATAAAAAACGAAAATCAAAGTAAAAATAGTAAATGAGGTTAGTTAGCTATAACTCAAAAACAAAAGCTGTTAGGGAAAAATTGTTGCCATATTTAAAAAATACGCGTCAATTTGAGATAGAAACAAATAAAAATCACAGGAAACAAGCAATTTTCTTTTTTTTGTTGGCCAGTGTTATAATACGTATTATTTGACCTTCACATTGCCGATTATTTGAAGTTATTGTACATCGCCGACATGATTTCTTTTACAAAAACGTTTATTGTCTTACTTGAGAAAAGACCCTGCACACAACATATGGAAAAGTGGTCAAATTGGCAGAAAATGTACTACGCGTGTACTCGGGTGACCCTGATGAAACGTCTCTGTGGGCATCAGGATCAATACTTTTCCGTATGTTGTGTGCGGAGTCCTTGATGGCTTAAACCCACTTCCTAATCCGACTACGGACAGATGAATTCTGAGAAAAAGAAATATTCATATTTAGATCGCTCACTTCCATTTACTCTCATTTTGTCAATTTAAGTGATTGTTCAATGTCCTCGATAACAGATGACGTCATGTTCTTGATCAATCAAATCGCATACTCGGTTTTAAAATGGGCAATCCCAGTTTTAAGAAGCTTAACGCCAAAAGAAATTAAATAAACTAACTCAAAGTTCAAAGATTTATTATGTGCGACTTTTGAAACTAAATTTTAAGTCATATTTTAATTAAAATTAAATTCTTACAGTGTCTAAAATCTTTAATGAATTCAAAAGTGTTCAAGTTGGTGTATGTATGTATCTTGCCCCCTTTTCAGTTTTTACACACGCCCACTAGATGGCCCTATTGAAATATAATATTACATTGTTGTAAAATTTGACATTTGTTATTGTTAAAACAGTGATACCTCGGAAACTGGCCGAGTAATTTGTTAACAGTAAGCGTTTAAAAAAAAACAGTTTTGTGAACAAATGGAGATTTCACGTGAAGGTTTTCGTTGGATGATTTTTTACGATTTTAGTAAAGGCCTAACTCAATAACAATGCCCCGAATCGCTTCGTTCAACTTTTGGTAATGAATCACCATCAGAAAAGACTATTTACAATTGATTTGCAGAATTTTGTCATGGCCCTGCTTCCGTCAGCGATGAATTTCGTAAAGGTCGATCAAAATCGGTTGTTGTTCTAAAAAATATCGATGCTATGCGCAACATGATTGCAGAGGATCGGCATGTGACTTGCCGTGAGATAGAGACATCCTTAGGCATATCGAAAACTGCAGTACATTCGTTTTTTCATGCTGTGAAAAAGATCTGTTCTCGATGGATTCCGCATAATTTGACCGAAACTCAAAAACAGGCTCGTGTTAATTGGTGTAAGGAAAGGCTCAAAAAATTCGAGCAAATTCCGTATACCGCATCGTAACAGTGGACGAAACTTGGGTATATTCGTACGAGCCGGAAACTAAGCAATAATCAACTGTTTGGGTGTTCCAAGATGAACCGAATCCAGAAAAGTGGTTCGTTTGCGAAGCACTTCCAAGAAAATGTTCGCTTGTTTCTTTGGTTCTACTGGACAGGTTGCAAAAATGTGTGGAGAGCGATTTTCATGTTGAATTCTTCTAAAACCTGTTTTTGAGGTACCAACGAACGGAAAAAATATTTCGAGAATTAGTTCGAACGCATGCAAAAGTGTATAAATCTTAAAGGCGAATATTTTGAGAAACAATAAAATGATTTGTACCAATTTTTTTTTTCTTTCATAGTTTTTGTAAAAACTTAAAAGGTCTCTTCGGCACTGCGCCCCCTTTTTTCACGAGTTCGCGAATTTTTAGGAGTGTTGTTCCTCCATTATCGATGCCTAGTAATTGGTGACTGATTATAACAAAGTTTACAGTCAGCCACTGACCAGTAAGTATTGATAATGAAAAATAAGATCAATGGATGTATTCTTGAATCTACAAAGAAGCATATTTTACCATCCGTAAATTAATATGTACTAACACCTCAGGGGCTAGGGGAATCCCAGGATTCTCCTAGTACGGGCATTGACGATCCCGAGGTACCTGAGTCATGTTGTGCTGTCTTGTGTTGTCCAGATTATATGTAACAAAAACGCAATCTTAAGGTGTTTACCGTGCCGAGAAGATGAATGGCTCAGCGTTTATGAGTCGCAAAACGGTTCCCCCCGGATACCGGGCGCCCTCCGGGTGTAAGTAGCCTTGCTGTGGCATCCAGGCTCTGCCGCAGTCGACCATTCTTTCCTAGGATACTCGTGGGAACACTATGTCAAATAATAATAATAATTATACTAGTGATAACGGCAGGGTGTTGAGGAGGCGGACCCCTGTCGTACAAACAGCTACAGCACCACCACAACAACAACAACGACAAACGATCCAACCAACCGCCTCAGCTGAAACTACTCCGATAGTTTTACCAGATCCGACATTGTGGGTGATGGAAATTGCCTTTTCCGTGCAGTTAGCTTACACTTATATGGCCACCAAAACCATCATGAAAGACTCCGAGAGGCTGCTCTAAGATATATACAACAAAACTGGTCGGAACTTAACACATTTTCATTAATTGAGGACGACGATATGAAAGACTTCAATAACTACTATAACTATATGAGGAAAAATGGCACCTATGGAACGAGCCTAGAGATACTTGCCCTCTCGGAAACCCAGAACAGCAACTTTCATATCTTCTCGAACCAACGGGGAACAAGAGATACAAAAATGACTTTTAGGGACAAGCCAACAATAATAAGCACAAGAAAACA
The DNA here is from genome assembly GCA_019049505.1 of Pachyrhynchus sulphureomaculatus. Classification (NCBI taxonomy): domain Eukaryota; kingdom Metazoa; phylum Arthropoda; class Insecta; order Coleoptera; family Curculionidae; genus Pachyrhynchus; species Pachyrhynchus sulphureomaculatus. Next base: position 27,145,187 of record CM032449.1, read on the forward strand.
CACCGAAACTATTTACCTTCTACTAACAGGCAACCCAATGTCGGGACACTTTGAGCTTCTGACACCACAAAACACTAAAAACATCCCAAACAACAGTAGACCAATAAAAGAAGCATCGGGCGAGCGACGTAACGGTCGAGGACGTCGCGGGAAATGGCAGCTCGACCAAAACGATGAAGACGGGCAACTGACACTGGACCTGCCAAAAGTGTTGTGCCGGCGAGTAAGCCGACACCCACCAAGGCGGGAAAATCAAGGCAACGCATGAGTTATACTACAGGAACAAACGAACACACCATGCGTTGCTTTAATAAAAGCACAAGTCCTGACAAAGAAACCACTGAGAAGGGAATCACTCGCCGCTTAGACCCACCACCATCAATCCCAAACGCAACCGACGAAGTATTTAATCAAAAACTCCCGCAACGACAAAGAAATCCCAACAGCACAAAACCAAAATTCAAACGGCAAATAAGAATAGAAAACCAAATCAACAACATCAGGAGATATCTAGGACACCTTACCCAGTTTATCAACGGGAACGTGTCCAAACGAGTCACACAGAGTATAAACAAGATCAAGTCCGGGTCTCCAAACAGAACACTGCCAGAAATCCTGGATACTCTGAAACAAAAATTATCCGTATATGCCGCAAGACTTCGTAGATACAAAGAACCAAACGAGAGGAAAGATACCAACAACCTCTTCCGAAGAAGCCAAACACAGTTCTACCGGAAAACTATGCACAACAAACAGACAGCAGTGACCGAACCACCAAACAAACAAGAACTCACAGATCATTGGAAAAGTATCTGGTCAGAACCCAAACTACCCAATAATAACATCCCCTGGATCAAAGCCAAAGAAGGCAAAGATAAACATGTGACAGAACAGGAAAATTCCACATTAACTACTGTGGGACCAAAGAGCATGATGAGGCGCCTGGATGCAAGAAGTTCCGGAGGTAGAATGGTCCCCCGTTCGGATCTCCGGGGGGGGGGGGGGCTGGTTCGGAGGCGTCGACTTGCAGACATCATAATTTTAAGATAGATTTTTGCAACATACGAGGTATAAACTCGAACATAAATTCAGTGCATCAACACCTGCAATCAGATAAACCTCATGTACTCGCTCTATGTGAAACCAAGATCAGTCCATCGACCCAGCACGGTCAACTATCTTTATCCTGGGTACGACTTCTATTCCCGATTTAGGCGTAACTTTGGAATCTGTCTTTTTGTCAGAAGCGACCTCTCCTGTCAACGAGAAGAAGCTCTGGAGCCCCCAAACTTTGATGTTATGTGGTTAAAAATAACGACTCAACAAACCACGAGGTTCATCTGTATCCTGTATCGACCACCAAGTGATACCAATTTTCGAACACTTTTCGCTTCTCTTGCAGACACCATCGATCATTTACAAAGTAACTACCCAAGTGCCGAAATTGCCATCCTGGGCGACTTTAATGTCCACAATATCAACTGGCTCAAATATTCAAATACTACCGACGAACAAGGTCGTGAAGCTGAATCATTCTCAATCAGTTATGGCTTAACTCAGCTTATTAACGAACCAACACGGATCCCTGATCGAGACGGGGAGTTCGCCAGTCTTCTTGATTTGTTTTTAACCACCAATCCGGAGATTTACACGGTTACCGTAAATCCGCCGTTAGGTTCTTCCGACCATAAACTGCTTTCGACATCGAGTATCCTGCCAATCGGTGACAGAGAGGCGCCTAGGCCGCGCAAGATTTGGCACTACAAATCTGCTAAATGGGAAGATCTCATGGAATACTTTCGAACTTTCCCTTGGATGGACATTTGTTTTCGATCCGATAACCCATCTGACTGCGCCAAGGAGGTCTCCGATGTTATTTTGGCTGGTATGGAAGCTTACATCCCTTTTTCGAAGAAATGCTCCTCCAACGGCAAGCCTTGGTTCGACCGAAAATGCAAAGAAGCTGTTACTTCTAAACATATTGCCTACCGACAATGGCGTGAAAATCCTAACACCGTAAATCGAAACATCTTTGTTCATGCCCGGAACAGATGCAAGGGAATTATCGACGAAACCAAGGAGGCACACAATCAACGAATTAGAAACAAACTTCTCGCTTGTCCCAACAATTCCAGGTCCTTTTGGGCAGTCGCTAAGGCAGTTAGTCAAAATTTTACCAAATCCACCATACCACCACTCACACGGCCAGATAATTCCATTGCAACCACACCTGTTGAGAGAGCGAACTTGTTGGCTGAACTCTTTGCTTCACATTCTACTGTCGATTTCCAAGGAAAAACACCATCTACTATTCCCATATTGCAGTCAAGGGTGCCCGATGTTGTCTTCAGACAGCGCATCATAAAGCGTATTTTAATGAAGCTAGACACCAAGAAGGCTTCTGGCGCTGACGGAATACCTGCCATAGTTCTCAAAAACTGTGCAAGGGAACTAACACCAGTTTTCTGTAGACTTTTTAACCTATCCTACAGAAAGGGAATATTCCCGTCCTGCTGGAAATGTGCCACGGTTCAGCCGATACCTAAAAAAGGTAAGAAGACCTTGCCAAATAACTACCGACCAGTTGCACTGCTTTCAATAATATCGAAAGTCATGGAAAAGGTAATCAATGAGCATCTTCTAAAATATCTTGAACGATTCAATATTATTAGCGATCACCAATATGGTTTTCGTAAACATAGATCAACAGGAGATCTTCTGACTTATGTAACACATGTTTGGAACAACGCAATTGAACACTTTGGAGAATCTCGAGCGGTTGCTCTTGACATATCCAAGGCATTCGACCGTGTTTGGCATGATGGACTGTTGGCTAAGTTGCGCTCTTATGGTATGTCTGAAAGGTTCTGTTTGTGGCTCTCATGTTTCCTCAGAGAGCGTTCTTTACGAGTGGCGGTCGACGGATTTTTTTCTAACACCCTCACTATCAACGCCGGTGTGCCCCAGGGCTCCATACTGTCTCCTACTCTCTTTCTCATTTACATTAACGATCTGCTGGAAAAGACCGGGAATCCAATCTATAGCTTTGCAGATGACAGTACGCTTGTCTCTTCATTCACCTTGAACGCTCGGACATCGGCTGCTCAGGCGAATATCCGCAGACAGCAGGAGGTCGTTCAACTTAACAAAGACCTGGAAGAAATTCTATCTTGGGGTGACAGTAACCAAGTGGAATTTAACGCTACAAAAACCCAAGCGGCAGTTTTTTCAAAAAAAGTTAACGTTGCTGACATAACTATGTCGGGGCACTCCATTCCCCTAGCATCGTCGCTCAATTTGTTGGGCGTTAGTTTGGGAGAAAATATGTCTTGGCATGAACATGTTGCAGGCATAGCAAGGAGAGCTTCTCAAAAGTTGGGAATATTATTTAGAACCAGAAAGCTTTACACCCCACAACAACTGTTAATTCTTTACAAAGCCCAAATTCGACCAACTATGGAATACTGCTCCCACGTTTGGGGCTCCGCTCCCAAACATACACTGCATTTGTTGGATTCTGTTCAGAGAAGAGCAGTCCGTCTGATTGGGGACCCGGAATTGACCGGCGGCCTTGATTCGCTGGAACATCGAAGAACGGTTGGCGACTTGAGTCTGTTCTACAAGTATTTTCATGGAAAGTGTTCGAAGGATGTAGCCCGCTTAATTCCACCCAAAGCGGTGCATGTTAGAAATACACGTCGCGCTGGTCCTTCGCATCCGTATGAGGTTCAGCTTGTTACTCCGCGTACAACGCTTTTCAAGCAATCTTTTATATGGAGAACGTCATCCCTTTGGAATAATTTGCCCAGCGCTGTGTTTCCCACCGAGTACAATCTACAGCGATTCAAGAACAACGTGAATCGCTTTTTCCGCCCTCGTGCCGCTCCTGGAGCGCTTTAGGGACTTCCCTGCAGCACGTGTGCTAGACTAATAAAAAAAAAAAAAAAAAAAAAAACAGTAAATTTATATCTTAGTTGATAATTCAGGAGAGAGTTTCAATAATTTTCATTCTTACATTTACTGCATTCGGAAATTTTAGATGCAAGTCGATGATACTACTATAGTCATATCATTTTACCCTTCCCAAATACCCAGGCAATCTGCTCAGTCACCAACCTTACTATATGCCGTTATTCAAAACTTGGAAAACTGCGCGGAAGTTTTTTTTGTTAAAATTGCTGTTATCAAAAAAATAGTGGGTAGCATTATTGCCTACTATAAAAATACTCAGACCTTGACAATGCCGTCCCGAACAAAAGAAGTTATCAAAGCAGTTCGTTCCTATATCGACGAAAATTCTTTCGGAAAACAACAAGTAAAATGGACATCCCTCCGGGCACAACGTGCCGAATTATTAAAACATATATTTAGAAGTGAGGGAGTAAAAAAGAGTTACCATTCACTCATTAACGAAAAAATTAAAGAAAATAAGAAAGGTTAAGGCTAAGACAACGCAACGTTGACTAGAAAGCCCCCGAAATTTGAAGTTTTAAACAAAGTCATGTATTTGCAACTGCCGAAACTCGGTTTCAGAGGTATGTTTCGTCATCGATGCATTTCCTAAAAGTTTAAAACTTTGTTATAATTATGACGGATATTTTGAATAATCATAAGTGGTTCTTAATCCAATTTTAATGTAGTTTTTAAATAAATATTTTTTTACTTGTTGCACAAGTCTTAATACTTACTTTAGAAATAGGAACAGAAGTGATGACTAGATTCCGTAAAAATAAAAAATAACCATTTAGTTTCAGGTAGTAGTAGTAACTCCCTAATTTCAAGTGGTGCAACTTCAATAAATTTCGGCGGACCCTCTATAGCCTCATCAGCGGGTGATCTAACCGTGATTCCAAAGATGGTGGTAGTAATGGAGGAAGTACCGCTTCTCTTATATCCTTAGAATCTAGAACTAAAAATAGACTTGAACCTATGGATACCTTATCGCCAGGCAATCTTACCAAAAGGGATGCATCAGGTTTGAGTGATATTTCACAAGACTCTTCATGGCCTTCAGATGAGGTCGGAGGAGAGATCACCTATCATAGGTAAGTATACTGAGAGATCATAGTTGTTCAGAATTGTTTTTCGATGTTTCGTTTGTGGTATGATCTCCCTAAGCATGTTCAGGCTCATTATCATTTGTAAAAACTTCTTGTCTCAGAAGCAAAGTTACAATCAACATATAAAAACCAAGAGGACGACCCGAAAGTTTGACCTGTCGACTAACCGTCTGCCTAGTTGTTCATTCTATCGGGCGAGTCGAATAAAAGCTTTTAACGTTGATTTTGCGGCCCTTGTGCCCTGGAATGCCCAGATAAGGGCCACAAAGCTACTGCAACTGTGGACTGTCGTTTAACCACTTAAATTAAGTACCATGACATTTGTTGACCCTAAAAAAACTCGAAAAACGACCGTGGTCCAGCTTCGCCGTTCGGTATTGGCGGCGTCTACCTTTTGCAGATTCCCTCTTATTTTATCACTAGCCGTGCCCGCGGCTTCGCTCGCGTGGACTTGATTCATTATTATTTCTTGTGTTACCCGACCTAATAAAATATATCCTATAACTTGGCCAGACAACATATGCATTTTATAAAAAACAGGTAAATCAGATAAGTGGTTCTTGAGGGCTAAGCTCAATAACGGATAGAGAGACGTTGCGTTTTCTATATATTATAGATTTTTTTTGGTAAATATTAAGTTAAGAATTAAAAAAAAATACGTGTTTCTCGAATGATAAGCACACTAACGGACAGACAGACAGAGAGACCTTGCATTTTATATATATATATATATATATATATATATATATATATATATATATATATATATTATTTAGATTATTAATTATTATATAACGTGGCCAGAGAACATATGTATAAAAACACGTAAATCGGATAAGTGGTTCTCGAGTGATAAGCGCACTAACGGACAGACATATAGACAGAGAGACATTGCATTTTATATATATTATTATATCCTTTGCTACTTGATATTGTTCCCTATTTAATGGTTTAGGCAGTGTATTGCAAGAGAACGCGCTAGAGGCAAACTTTTTTCCGGCTTGATTCACTATTATCGTCACTGCTTATTCCTTATGTTACCTAACATATTGAAATATATCCTATAACCTATATGTATGTTTTAAAAAAAAGCATATAAATCGGATAAGTGGTTCTCGAGTGATAAGCGCACTAACAGACAGACAGACAGAGAGACGTTGCATTTTATATATATTATAGGAGATTATAGCTAACCTAGCCAGAGAACAAATGTATGAATTAAAAAGAAAACGTAAATTGGATAAGTGGTTCTCGAGTGATAAGCGCACTAACGGACAGATAGACAGACAGACAGAGTCACGTTGTATTTTATATATATTATAGAAGATTATAGATAACCTGTCCAGAGAACAAATTTATGAATTTAAAAAAAAAAAAAAAACGTAAATCGGGTAAGTCACGTCATAAGCGCACTAACGGACAGACAGACAGAGAGAGAGACGTTGCATTTTATATATATTATATTCTTAGCTATATGATATTGTTTCATATTTAATGATTTAGGCAGTGTATTGCAAGAGAACGCGCTAGCTTTTCCGACTTGATTCACTCTTATCGTCACGGCTTATTCCTTATGTTACCTAACGTAATAAAATATATCCTATAACCTGGCCAGAGAGCATATTTATGTTTAAAAAAAAAAGCACGTAAATCGTATAAGTGGTTCTCGAGTGATAAGCGCACTAACGGAGAGACAGACAGACAGACAGAGAGACGTTGCATTTTATATATATATTACAGAAGAACAAACTAGATGTATTGATTTTATATGGTCAAATGACAGTCCATTTTTAGATCGACGTTTTTTGGGCCCTAAAGCTGATTCCGGTCTCGGTGGCGTCTTTTAGTGTCAACAAATATTATGGTATTTGATTTAAGTGGTTAAAGGACAGTCCATTTTTAGATGTAACATTTTGAGCCATATTTGGGCATTCCAGGGCATGGGGGCCGCAAAATCAACGTTAAGGTAAGAGAGAGCATTACGTTAGAGACAGACGCGAAATAGCTTGGTTTTCAGGGTACAATGAATGTGGCAACGTTGCTTCTCGCTTGCTTCTCGCCGCACGCTGTCATGTGTTTTTTATTTTTATTCAGTATCGATGTAAATTAATTAAAACGATATTTTGGATTCTTTATTAAAAATATATCAATTATTAAGTATTGATAAGTGAATAAATGCGGTTTCGAAACAAGCGTTTATTCTAGTATCATTTAAAAGAAAATCCAATCAGTCCAGTGCATATATGTGATTCAAAATTTGGAAGAACACCCGCGTTTTCGCGTGCTGTTGTCTTCAAACTACGTTGCCACAGCGAATATTCACATCATAAAATGTATTAAAAAGTAATATTTATCCAATATTTTTACAATAACTGGGAGGTAAACTGCCTTCATATTTTAACAAACGAAAGCAAAGTAATTTTTTTATGTATTTATTTTTTTGTGGCTTTTTACTTTTTAATGCACATACGATAACAAAAATTGTAAAAAACGCATGCTTTTGATCGAAGAAAAAGTATGGATTCCTATCTTATACGTGTTAAACATCTGAAACTTTTACAACTAATTGTGGCAAAACGGCGTGGTAAACCATCTTTATATTGAAGCAGTGAATGCATGCTAATCTATTATTTCTCAAAATTTCAAGCAAAACTACTTTTAACAGTTACTCGTAAGAAATAGTTTCTATTCGATTCGCTCGATAAAATGGCTAGGCAGACGGTTAGTCAGACAGGTCAAAATTTCGGGTCGCCCGCTTGGTCTAATATTTTATATAATACTTGGTGCAATCCAAAACTTTCCACACAAATGCTGTAATATCTAAAGTAAATTAATACCGAAGTAAAACGATAGATGTTTTTAAAATTCCACTATATTTATAAACCGTAACAATTGTTTCGACATACAATGTCTTCATCAGACGGATGATACCTTTAAACTAATTTTAAATTAGAACATATTAGCCCATATATACCTTTAGGAGTAGTAAATTACAAGATTAAATTATAAAAATAATAAACATTTAATATTATTGTACAAAAGAAGTGGGTAATACCTATCATTTGTGGGTTTTCACACAATTAAAATAAAGATAACAATAAATAAGTTGTGCCATACTTAAATGATGGATTAATAATGGGTTATTCCGGATAAAGGTTTAATAATGGGGAATTGTTTGTTTCTATTTGTTGATTTAAGAGGAGATTTGAATTTTTGTATTTGTTTATTTCTAAGCTTTCTAAGTAATTTAATTTCTTGGATTTTTTGTCATAATGAAGTATTTTGAAATTATCGTCAAAGACGTGATTTGTTGAAATTAAATGTTCTGCATAATGGGATATGATATTTTGTTTGGTATAGCTTCTTTTGTGTTCGTTGATTCTTTTTTGAAAAGATCTGCCTGTTTGGCCTATGTAAAATTTTGGACAAGAACCACAATTGAGTTTATAAATTCCCGATTTTGCTTTTTTGTTACTTTTATTTTTATTATTTTTTATTATGTTAGAGAGTTTATTATTAGTTCTGAAAGCAATATTTAGACCTATTTTAGTTAATTCTTTAGAAATAAACTGTGTAATTTTAAATTACACAGTTTATTTCTAAAGAATTAACTAAAATAGGTCTAAATATTGCTTTCAGAACTAATAATAAACTCTCTAACATAATAAAAAATAATAAAAAATAAAAGTAACAAAAAAGCAAAATCGGGAATTTATAAACTCAATTGTGGTTCTTGTCCAAAATTTTACATAGGCCAAACAGGCAGATCTTTTCAAAAAAGAATCAACGAACACAAAAGAAGCTATACCAAACAAAATATCATATCCCATTATGCAGAACATTTAATTTCAACAAATCACGTCTTTGACGATAATTTCAAAATACTTCATTATGACAAAAAATCCAAGAAATTAAATTACTTAGAAAGCTTAGAAATAAACAAATACAAAAATTCAAATCTCCTCTTAAATCAACAAATAGAAACAAACAATTCCCCATTATTAAACCTTTATCCGGAATAACCCATTATTAATCCATCATTTAAGTATGGCACAACTTATTTATTGTTATCTTTATTTTAATTGTGTGAAAACCCACAAATGATAGGTATTACCCACTTCTTTTGTACAATAATATTAAATGTTTATTATTTTTATAATTTAATCTTGTAATTTACTACTCCTAAAGGTATATATGGGCTAATATGTTCTAATTTAAAATTAGTTTAAAGTTATCATCCGTCTGATGAAGACATTGTATGTCGAAACAATTGTTACGGTTTATAAATATAGTGGAATTTTAAAAACATCTATCGTTTTACTTCGGTATTAATTTACAATGAATTTCCATCAAGTAACGGCTACCTCAGTGAATAATATATCTAAAGTAGTTACTTTTAGGCTTCGTGACTCCCGTTATCATTGAAGTAGTGTCCCTGCACCCGAATGCACCGTTTTTTTTTTTTTCCATTCTTTTAGCGTGTGTGGAAGGGTGATGTACTCACTGCGTCCGGTGCCGCCTGCAATTGGCTTTGCCTTCTCGAGGCGGCGACACTTTAATTTCATCTTCATGTAGGAAAATAGCCCGAAGTCGCATGGTACCAAATCAGGCGAATAAAGGGGCTGGGGAGTGACAGCCAAGAAATTCCTCGCTAAAAACTGTTGCGTAGAGATTGACCCAGCATTGTCGTGATGTAAGAGAAAACTCTTCTTGCCTCTGAGCTTTGACCGTTTTCTAACCAATAGAAAGGTCATCAGAGATTTTCATAATTGTACGAGGGCGGTTTTTACTAATGATTCGTTGAACTTAGGGCGTGATTGCAGTCGAATATCTTTCGGAATTCTCGTTTGTTACCATTGAAGTTCGGGGGCCTTTAAATCCTAAAACTCACTCAAAAATTTGCGTACGCCTCACAGTTTCGTCCTTAAATGCTTTCTGAATCATTTCATATGTTTAGTAGCAATTTCCCGAGTTTAAAACAAAATTTCACACTTACACGCTACTCTTTTTTCGTATCCATTGTAAAAATTGCAGTGGGGCACAATTAGACTTTAAGCAAACGAAACTGCCTACGTGAATTGACACTATTTCACGTTCTTGCAATGTAGCGTTTATCCAGAAATTCTGGTTCGCACTATGTATAATATGGTTAGCCGATAAGTCTTGAAAGCGAAAATGAAGCCAGATGAATTAATGAGTTGAAATACATTTATTCTTTAGTATAATCTCCCTTACGCTTAATACATTCTTTCCAACGATTTTCCAATTCATTTACCCCATCTCTGAAGTGGTTTTCCGAAAGACCTTCAAAATAACCGTCTACGGATGCTATCAGTTCATTTATTTGTTGAAAAACGCTTCCCACGTAGAAATCGTTTGAAAATTGAAAATAGATGTAAGTCAGACGGAGCCAAATCTGACGAATAGGGTGGATGTTCCAACAATTCCTACTTTAATCCGACCAGTTTTGCCGTTGCCAAAGTACCTCTACGTATTGTCATGATAAAAGATGATTTTTTCTTCTGCAAACCTGACCTTCTCTCATGAATTTTCTCATCCAGCTGGTCCAAAAGGTTGCAATAATACTCTTCTATGATTGTTTTATCGGTTTGAAGGTAGTTAATTAACAAAATTCCTTTTGCATCTCAGAAAACGGATGCCATAATGTTTTCGGACGACTTTGATCACTTTAGCTGCTTTGGAGTTGAACAACCGTGCTCAGCCCACTGTGCGGTTTATTGTCGCAGTGGTACTGGTAAACCCAAGTTCCATCCATAGTTACAAATCGACGTACAAAATCAGTTTTATTTTTTGTGAAACGAGCCAAATTTTGATTAGAAAGTTTCTCTCGAGTGCGTTTTTGTTCCGATGTTAGCAAATGTAACACCCATCTTGTGAATAGCTTTCTCCTACCCAAAACATTAGTTAGGATCTCATGTACTGATCCATGTGAGATACCTATAGCCTCAGCCAAATCATTCACGGTTAATGGTCGGCCTTCCATTACCATATCTTGTACTTGCACAACAGTTTCTTCGGTTGTTGCAGTTTTTGGACGTCCTGAACGTGGATTGTCATTGACGCTTGTATGATCACGTTTAAACTGTAGAGTCCATCTATGAACAGTTAGAAATAAAGAGGCAGATTCTTCTAATATTTTCACTAACTTTGAATGGATTTCAGTTGCCAAAACGAAGAATTTTTTCACTGTACGATATTCGATTTTTTCTCTTTTTAAAAAATACTCAAACACGTCTACTACTGCTGATAAACAATGAATGACTTGACAGATCGACTTGAAATTTAGGACGTGTTCATCTGACAGATGAAGCTTCAAAATGGTGTTCAATATTTGGTTCGAGTGATGCTCCATAGGTGTCCCTTTCAAAACTTACGTATTAACGGTTAAGCTTTAACTTAGCTATGTTTTTAGTGTTCCGTACGGAACACTTATAAGATCACTTCGGTGTCTGTCTGTCCGTCTGTCTGTCTATCTGTCTGTCCGTCTGTCTGTCTGTCCGTCTGTCACACCCGATTTTCTCCGAAACTGTTTGTCATAGAAAGTTGAAATTTGGTAATAATATAGGAATTGATGGCCTCATCAGAGCCATGTAGTTTTGAAAGTTAAATTTTGACTTAAGGGGTTAGTTTTGGGAGGTGAAATCGGAAGTGAAAATTTTTTTTTTTTACTAGGTTATTGAGTGTGGTGTCAAATGAAAGCTTGTGAAAACACGAGTAAAAAATATAAATATATAATGTAATACTTGCGCGCACTTTTCTTTGTATTATTTTTAAAAAATCGCGAAAAATCGCTGTCTACCCGCCTTATCTCGAAAAGTATTTATCAAAAAATTTGGAAAAAATTCTGGAATATTCTCCGCGGGGTGTAGATTGAACGAAAATTATCACGAGTGCATTACCTGTAATAATTTATCTAGAATATAAAAAAAACAGAAATTTCAAGGTCATCAATTTTCAGTAAAGATTGGAAATAAACTTTGCTGAAAACTCATTTGGGATGTGTTTTGTGAAGTCACTGATCATTTTATACTTCCGTTACAACATTTTTTATTTTAAAAGCAATCAACGTACGGAACACTAATTGCGCAAGTTCAACTTGCACTTGACCGGTTATTTTTTTAAAATAACTTAGCTTATTTCTAACAAAAACAATTTTTTGTATTATATACTCTTATTTTCAAAACGATATACTTTTTAATCGTCCTTTGATACAAACGAAATTCAGAGTATCAGTGGAACAACAAATACTGCACGGCTTTATTTTTACTGACGTTATGGTAAAAATACTATAATAAACATTCCATTTCAGCTTGAAAATTTTTCTGGTTGGGAAAATCACGTAAATGGAAATGTCCATACAGAGTTAGAAAGGGAGTGTACCTGAGTGTAGTTCTTGCATTTTCATGTGACGAAAGGGGATAGAAATTAATGTTAAATAATTCTGAATCCTTCTTTGGGTTGATATCTGTTTATAACATAGTTTTAATTTCACATTTACCATTTAAGTTTTAATTTTTGAATATAAATCACTGAAATACCAATTATGATATTTAAAAAACATGTTGACGTTTGTGGAATTCGTGATTTGCCAGAAATGATTCAAATTAGAATCCTGCGGTTGTGATTTCTAAGTTAAAAAAGACCTGTCTACAGATTAAGGTTGAAGCTCTAAAACCAGAAAAAAATTGAGACTCTAAAGTTAAAATTATTAATTTTAATACTTTTTTCCTCTTCTGGTCACCAAGATCTTGGCAATCTAGATCAGAGAACCTTATTCCAGGCTCTATCTAGAATCTATCTAGAATAAATATGCAAAACCTCATCTCAGTCCAAAGTTACACGGCGTTTTGAGAAAAATGTAAAAATAAGTTATGATGAAAATTGAAACAGTACGGTTGTTCTATAAATACTTTTATAATAAATAAATAAACCAATTATGTTTATCTTTCTTTATTGTTATTTTAAATCTCATAACAATAACCATCCACTATTCTTAATAGTGACTCATCGAGGATCAGTGGCTTACGGAAATATTACGTTGCTGTCGGGGATTTATATCTGCGCCGGAAGTTGTAGCGATTCTGATTGGTCGTAGTTGGCTTCGCCCTTTTGGCCGTCATTTCGGTAGCGTTCGGTTCTGGTCATTTGGGTTCTGTCTGTCAGTTGTGTGTGTGTTCTTTTTTAATTGCCATTGGGCAAATTTAATGCGTCGTCCCTTCTGTTCGCCATGTGACCCATTCTTTCGATTTCGATATCCTTTTGAATTATTTTTGTCTTGTAGTTTCCCATGTTGCCTACCTGTTCGCAGCTGTTAAAATCTGCTTTGTAGCCTGCCTAGAGTTAGTATTGGAAAAGGGGCAAATATGCTCTTCTAATCTAGCATATATTTTTCTGTTAGTTAACCCCACACATCAGTTTCCCAGGTTACGTTGTATATACCCTGATTCGCCAATTGGATTTTATCTTTGTGTTTTCTTATAATTTGTAGTTGATATGTTTTCTCCCACAGGAGACGTCTCGCCCGTGGTTTCTTTAATGTATGGTTAAGTGGCTTTTGGTTTGTTGTCCGGGTCCTCATTCGATGTGAAATTCACTGCTTTCACACTTTATTTTGCTAAGTTACTAGCCCTGTAGCGACCAAAGTTTTCAGGCATAGGCCCAAAAAAGGGGATGTGAAACAAGGGGTACATGAAGCCCGCTGAATCCGTGTTAAAGGTAGGCCCACCGGAGGCGTAGTTTTTTGAATTTAGAAGATAGGACTATAAGAAAAATTAAATAAATTCCAAAAATATTTTTTTCTTGAAGGGTAAGAACAAACCGAAGAGCTAAAGCTTAAATAGTGATATTTAATGTCTTAAGAAATTAGTTTTTAAGCACTTGTAGAAGAAAATAAAGTTGCACCTTAAATAAGGTAAACTGATAGTATTCACGTGCACAGAACTTTCACGGAACAATTCGCCGAGAGTATCTTCGTAATGTCCAATTTCAAAAGACGAGATTATGGCTGTCTTTTGCGAATTGTAGAACGAAACTCCATCGTAGTACATTGTAGAAAACAGTTCCAGAAAGTGTCTTTACCAAGCACTCAAATGCTGAGAGACACAATTGAGTAGTGTGGTAGGTAAGTTCGTTACTTAAGGTGATGGAAAAGCATAGACTCGAGGACGTATAGCCAATGTATCAGTTTTTGCCAAACTACTTTGCCAAGAGTGCTGTAGTGTTTTTCTATATGGGCAATAGGTCATCATAATAACAGAACGGATCATTTACATGTATAGACGTGATAATATAAGTGTTATTTAAATCAAATTAAATATCATGTTTCTCTTCTTTTGCTTTTTTGCTAAAAATTCTTTTCTTTTGTCGTTTTTTTACTTGTTACTGTAACAGCTGTTGTACGGTAATACAGCGTCTATCCAAAAAGTTCCCGAAATAGAAACGTTCATACAACCATGTGAAATTGTTAGAAAAATCTTCATTTGAGATAATGTTTAATTCGCGCGTCACAGTGGCTTTAATGTCCTCCAAATTGATTTTTAAAAATAAAAAAAATACTAGGAGATAAACTAGGCGAATAGTAGTGATAGCTGATAACACCAGTGAGCTACAGGAACAACAAGGGTAAGCCCTGAAGATACCAACGTACAGACAGGAAATAACTCCACAGAACGCGTCGCGTACTTAGGCCACATTATTAAGACTGGAAAGGAGAACTAGCATGCAGAAATTAGCAGGCGAATAAGGCTGGCATGGACAACTTTTGGGACTCTAGGACATCTCTTACTATAATACCTATAAACCTAAAAACTAAAGTCTACAATTCTTGTGTTCTGCCGGTCAGCACATATGGACTCGAAATGATGTGCCTCACTAAAGCTCATGACTTCACGGCGAACTATGGAGAGAAGCATCCTTGGTATCTCCCTTAGGGATAGAATTTATAAGTAGGAGATAAGGAGACGAACCAAAGTCACTGACATAACTCTTGAGGCGCCAAAGATGAAGTAGCGATGGGCAGGTCATGTGGCTAGATTATCCGGAGACAGATGGCTGTATAGGATCACGGAATGGAGGCCCAGAGAAACAGGAAGAAGCATTGGACGTCCATAGAAATGATGGGTGTGGCAGTGGTTAAAGGTGGTAAAAGACAGGGAAGCATGGAAGAGATTAGATGAGATCTACGTCCAGGAGTGGACAGACTTAGGTTGAGAAGAAGAAACACAGGCGGATAAGGAGGGTGGTGGAGTACGGACACTAGTTTTAGCGCTAAAAACTGCACCACCATCCCAACCATGTGAGCGGGCGCGTTGCCATGAAGCAAGAAAAAAATCCTTTGCGTTCCATCGTTCCGGTTGAACTCTCTGAATCTTCTTGCATAGTCGTCCATGACAACCACGTAGTACCTGGGCGTTCTCTGTAGTGCCTTCGGGAACAAACTCTGTAGATAATTCCTTGAGCATCAAAAAATGCGATGAGCATTTTTTAACTTTATCAATTGCACTTTTTTGGGTCTCGGCGAACCCCTACTGAGCCATTGGGCACTTGACCGTTTTGCGGTAGTCTCGTTTTGGTAACACCACGTCTCATCGCCAGTGTTTATTTTCTGCAGAAAGGAATCGTCTGCATTTAATATATCGATGGAATTTCGGCTGGTGTCCACCAGTTGCTGTTTTTGCTGGGGTATCAGGCTGTGGGGAACAAACGTCGCATATACTTTCCTCTTGTTCAAAACATTCCGGACAATGTTTTGAACACTGGATTTAGAGATGATAAGCTTTTCTGCCATTAATCTGCATTAAAGATGACGGTCGGTTTACAGAAGTTGATGAATTTTTACAACGTTTGCAACAGCCGAACTTGTGCTGGGACGCCCTGACCTTGCATCACACTCAAGCGAGTCCCGTCCTTTCTTAGAGCGTTTAAACCACTTGGGAACGCGATAAACAACCATTACCGTAAGCTTTTTTCGAGCATTCAAATATCTCCGTAGTTGTTTTATCCAGTTTCACATGAAATTTGATCACTGCTCGCTGCTCCATCACACTACTGTGATATAATGGCTACGACACATATAGTTCGCACGTCTACTACTCAGCACTGACTTATCACAAATGACTGGTTGAAGGCAAATGTGTCGCTTACACATATGAGTTCAAGCTTTTACTGTTGTTTACGAGATGGAGCTATTTAAAGGCCGGGGAACAAATCATTCCGGGAACTTTTTGGACAAACGGTGTATGTTGACGTGCGAAGATAAAACGGCTCATAATTTTATATGTTGGTTGTTATTCTAATATAAAAACTGGTAGAGTAATATGGAATTTTATATTTTAGGTACTATCATGTGTTTCGTAAGGGAGAACTAGAAAGACTCATCGAAAAATACGTGGACGATCTTCACGTAGTCTCTTCGACGTACGAACACGCGAGCTGGTGCATCATCGCCGAAAAGGTCCAGATTTGGACCATCTGACCGTTGAGTCATAGCTTTAACACTGACTTAATAAGTCAGTCATTTTTTCGCACAATGTATATTATTAGGATAGTTACTATATTATGAAATAATTAAGAATATTGTAAATATTTGCAGTACCCCATTCACTATTATTGGTTTGTAAATTTTGCGCATGTTTCAAATAATATCTAGCAGGTTAAGAAAAACTTTTATTATGTTAACAATAATATATTTCATGTTAGCACTTTGCAAGAAAGAATAATCCCCTTAAACATTAAATAAATAAGGACTCGTATCTAATTATTATAAAAGAAATGTAGGACTCGCTTATCAGTACCAAATTTCCTTAAAAAGTTTTATAGTTATGAAAAAAATATTATTTGGTTCCTTTTTTAACATCGAGGAAAGGAAAATAATAACTATTTAATTACACATTCATTATTAAGTAATTTTGAAAATATAAAATTTTTGAAATTTTAAAATTTATTTTTAATTTGTTAGATTCATTACTCACAGTTTTTAGCCAATTACACAGTTTCTTAACCCGATAAAAAAATTGAGCAAGACTATAGACATAGAGGATCCCGCTGTGAAGTAAATATGGACGCAAAAGTGTGAGAGAGACAATGCGAATGAACGGCCAGTAGCTATCTCTTTCTAGAATGTCGCTAAGCTACGACGCTCTTGAAAATAATATTTCTGAGTGTTCTATTTGAACTAAAATGGTGGGGGCTTTCCTCGCCTTGAATTCCGGGATTCTTGGGGTACTGCACCTTGTTTATTACAGACCTACAGAAAAGAGACAGGTATTGGCCGCACAGTCGCTTTGTCTCTTTCTAAAGGGTGGTCAATTTTGTGAGGTTAATGCTCAGTCCATCCTCCATGTCTATGGTCAAAACCATAGACATAGAGGATGGACTGAGTGTTCCGTATCCCGCTGTGAAGTAAATATGGACGCAAAAGTGAGAGAGACCAGGCAATTGAACGGCCAGTGGCTGTCTCTTCCTAGAATGACGCGAAGCTACGGCGCTCTTGAAAATAATATTTATAAGCATCCTATTTGAACTAAAATCGGGTGGGGGCTCTTTCCGTCTCAGGGTACTGCGCCTGTTTTATTATAGGCCTAGAGAAAAGGGACAGGTATTTGCCGCACAGTCATTTTGTCTCTTTCTAAAGAGTGGTCAATTTTGTGAGGTTAATGCTCAGTCCATGCTCTATGTCTATGGTCAAAACTATCGTTGTTACGATAAAATCTTCTTTTTATAACCCAATTCTTGTGGCTATAGTAACTTGCGTTGTTCGGCCAAATTAATTTTTAGAAATTTTATTTAGGACTGGACAAAATTAATTTTTCACAAAGCACTACTAGTGTCTTAGAATCTACAATTTTTGAAAAATTGAATATTGTTAATTTCATTTATTTTTATAATTATAATCAGCATATATATTCAATAATATACTATTAATTTTGCCTTTTTATATGATATTTCTATCTCTATATATATCTGAAATGCGCTGAGGAAGTTTAAATTCAAAACCCAACTTCTAGAGCATTATTTTTTATTGTATCTTTATTGCCTAGTACTATTCTTAATATCAGAAAAATGTCTCCAAGATCTAATCAGATTGGCTTGCCGTCTTATTGATTTAAATGCGCAATGATTAATTATTGAGAATTACCTAAAAACAAAATAAATGTACTTGTTTCCTACTTGTAGCCACAGGCGGCAACACAATCTCACCCCCTGTAACGGGTATACATAAAGCAAAAACTGAAATTTGTACCGATTGTAAAATAACGTAAAAAAGGGTTGAATTTTTTAGTAGCATGATAAAAATTAAATATTTTTTGGTATATTCCGTCGCGTCTAGTACTCAAATTAGTTACATTAGTAAGCAGGTAATGCAGGGCTTCCTAATTAAAAGTAATCAACTCAAAAAGAGTTATAAACAAAAAAAAATGAAAGCCTCGTCAAAAGTGAAGAATTTATTTGACCAAATTCATATGTTTGTGCATTTTTTAACAGCTATGTTACTCACTAAGACAAATCAGTTCGTGAAATATAATTTATACTAAAATAAAATAATAAATGAATTAAAATTTTTTGAAATTGTTGAAAATTTTAATTTTGGTCTTATCCAACAGGATCCATTATCAGGCACTATTCGTGGTGATCTTGCCTAAAATTGACCACTGCTGCTATTTTGCTAACCCTAGAAATACTTGTACCGATATTTCTGTAGACACGTGTGTGTCTAGTTAATAATAACGCAGCATTTGGAATTGAATATTTCTTATATTTCAACGTTTGGTTCTATTTCTGAGATTATTATAAGAGTTTTTGTGTTTATTTGCGTAAATACTGGGTATTTATGAGTGGCTTATACAGTAAAATAATATTACCAGCGATGATCGACTCGCACGTAGAGGGCAAAAATAAAGAGTTTGGTGTAATGGTGATAACTATAGTGTAGTATCATTGTGCCAAAGATTTCCAATGTACTGTAGTTAAGGAATTTGCTAAAAAATATTACCAGATAATTTTATTACCAGTTAGGCCACATTTATTCGAAATCCAGTAAATAATTTTCGGAATACTCGTGTATGGGTAGGGAAAAATTCTTTTTTTTGGCCAACCAAATTTTTAACAACAATTTCTAGGAAATTTATAAGCTGACATTGCTAACGGTAAGCTTACTGGTCGAGTCTGACCGGGTGCCTCACATTCTTATTTGCAAAGTATATGAGTTTCTTAATAGATAGATAGGCTGAGCTGGAATAACTTCTTTGTTGTTAATACAACAAATAATATTAATTAATATCTGTGTTTTTGCCGAAACTATACAAATTCAACCCTGAATACGTTAGCGACCCTTGTCTTGGAGAGTAGGAGTTTTGTAAATTTACTCCATGAGTGGACACATGAATTCAAAAGACGTTGTTGTAGGAGATAGCAAAGAGAACATTAATGGGCTATACTAAGGCGGCTATTCTGAAAAAAAATTGAAAATTTTTTATCACATCTGGTAGAGAATCGCGGACCTTTATTTTAAAAAAATCATTTTCGTTAACGTGAAAGTGACCGAAAAAATGCATTTGTTGTTATTTGGTTAACAAACAAATGTAAAAAACGGGTAAAATGATTCCAAAAATTTTTTTTTTAATGGCATCGGAATGCTGGCGTCGAGACCTAAATATTGGCCTAAATGGCGGGCAATTCAAATTTTAAATAACAAATTCAATTGTTTGTTTTTTTTGCTCGATCCGACTTATATAACCGGAGTTATTCACATTTTAAGCTAAAAAAACGCGTTCTGAAAACTAAAATTATTTATAAACAAGTTTTTCGAGGTTCCAAACTCAGGCAATAAGTGATACCCCAGAGAGGACAAAATCATAATATTGCTGTTTCTCAATTATGTCTATCTCATCAATATTTTGATCTCTTTTAATGAACTATACGTGGTTTATACCGAAAGCATCAATTTTGTTACTTTTAGACCAAAAATGGTTTTTGAAAACTAAATTGTTTCAAGTAGAGTAACTAGTAACATGAGGATTCAGTTACCAGAGATTTATCTGAGTCTAGTGGAATTCATACAAAACATAATTCCTTAGTTAAAGGGAATTATTATTTGCAAGGTGTGTTATTACTTTTTAGTAAACTATATATCATTATGATGCTCAAATATTTCTTTTATTCTTACGGACACAATACTATCTTGATTTTTATTAGTTTCATAGCTAAAAATTTAGTTATATTTTTCTATAAAAAATAATGTTATATCATTAACTTAACTTAGATAGCGCTAAAAGTAAACATATTGTAGTTAAAGAAAATGAAATCCACTCTATTATTACATTTTAAGAAGATAGAATTTTGCTGTTCAGTAATTTTATTGAAATTGGTTTTATCAAGTACAATTTTTGTGGAAATTATATACGCAGCATCATGTGTCAAGAAATTCCATGGTGTTCCTTTATAATAAGCTATAACATGAAGAAAATGTATTTTACCAAGATACATGTGTTCGAAAACCTATTACTTTCAATATGAAATAGAGGCATAGCGTTATCAAGGCAACGAAATGTTTTGTCAATATTTCATAACTATCATGTAGATCTTGGCAAATAAATGATAATTTATTTATTACTTTTTATTAATCACTCTTACTATCACTAAAAGACTAATTCTATCCAATGCTAGATGTAAGCCTTTTCTCTGAATTTCCATTTCAATCTATTTACAGCTGTTGTCATCCATCCAATGCCCGCAACCCTCTGTATATCATCCCGCTATCTTGTGTTGAGACGGTTTACGCTCCTTTTCTGTTCTCGTGGTTTGAATTCTAATGTTTGCTTGGTCCATCGATCATCCGTCGTGCGTGCTGTCCAGCCCATTGCCATTTTCTTTCTGCTACTTGTTCTATAATATCCTTTAATTTCGAGTGGTCACGTATCCACTTGTTTCTTTTTCTATCTTTAAGTTTTATCCCGATCATCTGTCTTTCGTATGCTCTCTGGATCCGAGCTAGTTTTTGTACATCGGCTTTATACAGTGTCCAAGTTTCAGCGCCATATGTAATTACGGGTAGGATGCACTGATCGTAAAGTTTGCCCTTTTTTGGGATGGCTTTATCTTTGAATATATAACTTAATTTCCCGAATGCGTACCACCCAAGCTTGATTCTTCTTGAAATTTCATCAAATACTCGTACATACATAATCCGTAACAATCTCGAGAGCTGTCCTTTCTAAATTTATAACTTTTTTTTTATTAATAATTTATACAAATTCATAGAAGATTTTGTATGCGTCACGTTCAGAACGTAGTAACATAGTAACATAGTATAGTTCTTGTTTCGATTTTATTGTCCTCACGAATCTAGGACGTCACAACACCCGGTCGCTAGCTCCGACTTCGAACCAGCGATCCTGGGTACAGCTGGCAGACTCTATACCTGCTGTTCTACCGAGGCTGGCTGGTAAAGTGCAATGTATTTGTGGGAAGATCAGTGTCAAAATGGAGAGAAGTTTAAAATCTTCCAAGACAAAAGATAAAAATATGGATTTAAATATATTTGGAAAGTAGGTCCTCTCTCTTAGCATTAAAGCTGGTTTGAACAGGACTCGAAAGCTGTCAGGACTTTGCTTGTGGTATCGTTCTAAAAGTGTGGTGCCACTTTCCGGACTTGTCATGTAGATGACTGTTATCACAACGTTTAATAAATTAAATTATCAGTTATGTTTCGGACTCCAGGAAAAATGTGAAAAACTGTTATAACTTTTGCTCCAAATAACTAATCAACGTGTGTTTTAATTCCTTTCTCTTCAATCTATAATACTTCAGTTTTCGTAATTAAGAAAAACTAAAATGTTAATGGTAGAGCTTTTTTCACAACGATCTTGTCCAGGTATTATACAGATTGCTCTAAGATTGATCTCATTTTATTGACTTATTATTTTTTTCTTGTTCTTCTTTAGGTTATACGCATTTTTTAAAGTTGTCTACCCAGCTCGCAGAGCTTAAAAAAATATGTTTCTACATAACTACCGGCTATAATAATATACAAACGAGGGTCGTTTGATAAGTAAGATAAATGAGAAAGAAAATACGAACAAAATAGTAAAATTCACCATTATTTTTCAACAGGGGCCATTTTTATAAAATGATTTCTCTTAACTTGCAAAATAGTTGTCGTCCTCCAAGAAAATTTTTGAGGTTCGGGAACAAAAAGAAGTTCGAAGGGGCCAAATCGGGTGGATGGTTAAGTAATTCGAAGCGAAAGTCATGAATTTTGGCCATGGCAACGAGTGATGTGTGAGCAGGTACATTGTCGTGCACACAGCTTTTGCATACCCAAATGTTTATGCAAAATGTTATGCACGTATTCACTTGAGATCCCTACAATGTTTGTAATCACCTAAACCTTTAAACGGAAGTCATCCAAAATCATTTTGTGGATTTCCGTCACAATATTCGGAGTTATCACATCTCTGGAGCGTTCACTGCGATACTCGCCATTTCTACTTGTTTAGCCACGTTTAAACTCCGAAATCCAGTAGTTTAGAGTCTTCAATGAAGGAGAAAAGTCACCGAGAACATTGTCAAGCTTCACTTTTATTTGGGTAGCCGTTTTCTTTTTCAAAAAGTAAAATTTTATCATAGCTTGAATTTCTCTTTTTTCCATGATGTCGGAAATCGCGTTACAGGTTTGTATTTCGACCGAATAAACAGTAACCGTACTGAGCTCTGAACTGTATCTCTGCATGGCATTTTCTCAGGAATGAAACTAAATAGTTCTATACTGATTTCGATCATAGAATTGACATATGTGTGTTATTTACCTTACTTTTCAAACGATCCTCGTAGTTTAACGTTTCACGAGTTTTTTCATTCCATCTAAAAAATTCTTTTGCTCCTCTTCTTCTTCTTTTCAACCCATGTCCTCCTGGACGTAGGTCTCTTCTAATCTGTTCCATGCTTCCCTATCTCTTGCTACCTTTAACCACTACTTGTCCGCTACTACTTTTATATCATCGACCCATCGTTTCTGTGGATGTCCAACGCTTCTTCCTGTTTCCTCTCACATTCCGTAATCCTATACACCCATCTGTCTCCGGATGATCTAGCCTCATGACCACATCGCCATTTTATCTTTGCCGCCTCGAGAGTTATGCCAGTGACTTTGGTTCGTTTCCTTATCTGCTCGTTATGAATTCTATCTCTAAGGGAGATACCAAGCATACTTCCCTCCATAGCTCTCTGTGAAGTCACGAGCTTTTTAACAAATGATTTAATGAGATACCTCGTTTCCAGTCCATATGTGCTGACCGGTAGAATACAGGAATTGTAGACTTTAGTTTTTGGGTTTATGGGTATTGTAGTAATTTTTAAGATATATCCTAGTTTTCCAAAAGCTGCCCATGCCAGCCTTATTCGCCTGGTAATTTCTGCATGCTGGTTCTCCTTTCCGATCTTAATAGTGTGACCTAAGTAGATATACTCGTCGACGCGTTTTCTGGAGTTATTTCCTGTCTGTATGTTGGTATCTTCAGGGCTCATAAATTTAATTTTTTTTAAATTCATTTTAAGATCCACCCTTGCAGAGACTACATTCAGCTGGTTGAACATTTCCTGTAGCTAATTGGTGTTATTAGTTATTACTACTATGTCGTCTGCAATCCTAAGGTGACTCAGTCTAGTGCCGTCGATGTTGATGCCTTTTTCATCTCAATTTAACTCCTTAAAGGCGCCTTTAAGGCCCATCGTAAATAATTTAGGTGAGATAGTATCTCCTCTCTTTAATGGTATGTTGTTAGTGACAGTTGTTTCGTCAATTTTAATATGTATAGGTGCTTCTTTATATTATAGATTCTTTTATTACTGTCTTAAAAAGGATGCTCCAGCGGCTTTGCAATCATCTTCTGAGCTAAGTTTTTGGTTTTTAAGGTCTTTCTTCAGATGTCGCCGGGCGTTAAATGAGGATTATAGGGTAGATATTGTAACTTCGTGGATCCACAGTTGTCGGCAATGGCCTGAACTGTGCGTGCCTCGTGCCCGTGTCTTTGTCGTGCAACAGCAAAGTTTTACTACTTTATGAATTGGGACGTTTTTTTCTAATGGTCTTCTTCAGGGTTTGTATCTTCCTTCCGTAAAAATCTTCATTAATTATAAATCCTTATATTCAATAAGTAAAATTTCTTTGCAGTCCAAACAAAAATGGCCACCATCAACTTTCCAGAAGACTAATGAGTTGTAGCCTTCCTGGGAGCTGAAATGCCCTTTTCAACCCATTGTATCGACTCCTGCTGTCATCGTTTTCAAGGGCAGCACAAGTTCTTCTGAAGTTTGTTATCTAGCCAGCTTCCACTTTGGTATAAAGAGTTTAGAGATCTATAGTGCAGAAACTTTTTTCAGCCCTGAATGTTTGTGCTCAATCTTGAAAACTTTAGTTTTGGATACTTCAACTTCTCTGGCAAGAACTCAGAGTTTGTATCTTGAGTGATGTAGTGATTCTTTGATCCGACAGCATTAAATGCTCAAGAAGGTTTTTTTCATTGTTTTATGAATAACTTTTGGTATCTTTTTAGGGAAAAGCTCACTCAAAGTCATTTTCATGATCAGGTAGATAACTTAAAAAAACAATTTATTTTGAACACACTTCTAATTTTGCTTCTGCAACTGACTCAAACTAGACAGAGCAAATTAACTGTATAAATTGTAATATAACACGCTTTAAACATTTTTTTCCTTTTAGTGTGAAGGCAAAAGCCGTAAAATTTTCATGATTTTTGGAAATTTTTGGATACAGCTTAGAAATCGATTTAACTACTTTGAAACAGTGCCAACATCATGTAACCGAGTTTTCTCCGCCTAATTTTGACCCCAAGGCCACTTTTCTTCTATTTTAGTGCATTTTTTCACATTTTAACGCTTTCGGCTCACTATTTCTTAAATATCTTAGCTTTTGTTCGTTGTTATGCGACAGAAAAAAAATTATTTTACTCGTCATAAAAGTGCCTAAAAAACTGCGTAGATTGCATTAAAAAATATTGAGTACGTAACCTAAAAACAAGTATTTACTACGATAAATTGAAAAATGGTTTTTTACGGGTAACTTCCGTTCAATTCGATATTACGCTTTCAAATTATAGGAAAATATAGTTTTTATAAAAAGTGTGATAAATTTTATTAAAAAATATTAAGAGGACTGGTCAAAATTCGTATTTTAGTCCAAATCTTATTATAGATTTTTTTGTGGGTAAAAGGTCGTAGGAAGCTTTTTTTTTAAATTTGCGAAATTTTATGCTTTTCAAGATGATTAGAAGGAAAATAAAAGAATATACAAAAAAACTATCTTATTTTTTAATTTTTTCGTTACGAAAAATTCAACTTTTTTTCTAGAAAAGGTTTGGTTCATTCTGTTTATTTCTATTCAATATTTTGTCTTAAATATTACATAAACAAGTGATTTTTAAACAAATACTACCTATTTTAAAATAAAATTATGATTTAGATAACAGAAAAACTAATACAAACAAAAATGGACTAAAATAATGCAAACAAAGAAACTGTTGAGAATAAAAAATTTTTTGTAGAGATGTGTTTTTAATTTGGTCACAAAATCACTTGGATGGTTTAACATACATTATATACATTTCTTAAACAAGTTATTAATAAAATCTTATTAACAAAAAATATAATTACAAATCACAAAACTGTAATATTCTGAAATATTTAATAAGTTAAAAAAATGCATATGTAAAATAAATAGAGAGATGTTAGCATATCTCTGAAAATAAATGCTGTCCATAAACTACAGTACACTATGATAAGACTAACTAGGATGAAATGTTTGATGTTTACGGTACAGGTGCCTTCTGTACCTCAGCTCCGAGCGTGGCGACCTCCTTCTTAAACATAATTTACAATAGCCATCCAGGTTTCTCTATCTTCGGCACTAGTCATCATCTCCAGTAACTCCAAGTGGTAGGCATGATCTGATAGATGTATCTGTTGGGAGATCTACCTCTTTTCTTCTACCGTCGACTTTCCTCTGGATCAGTAAGTTCTTCATGCCATCCCTCCTTATTATGTGACCAAAAAATGATGCTATTTTTCTCTGAATCGATGGTAACAGCCGGTCACTTTTTTGGATGTTAAGATCGCTCAGAACATACGCATTTGTCCTATGAGCCCTTCAGGAAATTCTGAGCATCCGCCTGTAGTTTCGAAAGCCTTTCTTCTTTTACGGCTTGCTGCATTAATAGTCCATGGTTCAGCTCCGTACGTGGCTATAGCGAATATTAGTGAATTGACAAGCCTTTTTTTCGTCATTTTATTTATTCTGTAATCTGTCCATATTTTGCTTAGGCTTGTCTTTGTAGTTTTGGTCATCACTATCCTTGGTTTAATTTCTTCTTCGCAGCCCTCCTGGTTAGAAATTCTGACGGCTAAGTATATAATAAACTGTCTTCAGTGATATATTGTTGATTTTGCTGAGAGGAGGCAAAATTTTAGCTCTAATCTACTAATCTAAATAATAAATAAATAAAGAAACTGCTGTATCATATTACTGTTGCTATTATTTCAGCATTAAAATAGTAATAATGAATATGTATTTGTTTTAAAATTACTTTTTCATGTTATATTTAAGATAAAATATTGAATAAAAATACAGAGAATGAACCAGACCTTTTCTGGAGTAAAAGCAAAAAAAATTGAATTTTTTGTAGTGAAAAAATTGGAAAATAAGATAGTTTTTTGCATATTTTTTATTTTTCCTTTTAACCATCCCGAAGAGCATCAAATTTCGCATATAAAAAGCATTAAAAAAAGCTCCCTACGACCTTTGACCAATCCTCTTAATATTTTTTAATAAAATTTGCCCACCTTTTTGTTAATGTAAAAGCTATATTTTCCTATAATTTGAAGCCGTAATATCGAATTGGACGGAAATTACCCGTAAAAAAACATTTTTCAATTTGCCGTAGTAAATACTTTTATTAGGTTAGGTACTTAGTATTTTTAATGCAATCTACGCAGTTTTTTAGGCAATTTTAAGACGAGTAAAGTGAATTTTTTTCTGTCGCATAACAACGAATAGAAGCTGAGATATTTAAGAAATAGTGAGCCGAAAGCGTTAAAATGTGAAAAAATGCACTAAAATAGAAGAAAAGAGGCCTTGCGGTCAAAATTAGGCTGAGAAAACTCGTTTACATTAAGTTGGTACTGTGTCAAAGCAGTTAAATCGATTTCCCAAAAATTTCTATAAATCACGAAAATTTTACGGCGTTTGCCTTCACTATTTCTTAATGAAAAAAGTTATTCTATACGGGTAAGAGTGGACTTCATAATTTAGCAGCTTGTAGATTTTTTACCGTACCATAGTCAATAAATTTTGACATATAAAGCAAGAAACTTTGGCAGAAACTGTTACGTAGAAAAAAAAAGTTGAAGAAAGTTGAAGACGCTATTGTAGTTTAGTAAAAAAATAAACTGTGTTCAGATTTATTCATTTTTTGTTGTGTTGTTAATTTGGTGCAAGAAAAGTAAAACCATCTCGAATTCCATATTACATAAATGGTCTCAAAAATTCAGCCAGATTAATTTGGTTTTATTTTGAAATTTCTTATCCAGTAATACGGCAACACAAAAACGTATTTTTTAATTTAAACATTTTTAGAAAATATTGAGCTTTGTAACCTGAACGAAACTGAACTAACAACCAACATAACTGGCATTAGTACACACCACAAATTTGCCTTTATTTTTTTAGTGTTTAAAAAGGAATGTGCTTATTTATAAACAACTTTTAATGTCTAATTTCATTTACATAAATTACATAAATCTTTAATGTTAGGTGTATAAATTAATTCGGTACGTTGGAAATAAATATCTGGTAGTTCAGTTTGAAATTCCGACTATTTCCAGTCACGTTTATGTGTGGAAATGCCTATCCTAAAGAACAAAAATCTACACTTTAGGCAATCTATTATTCACATAACCTCAAAATGTAATTTTGAAAGTGATGTAGTTCGACAAATAGCATTAAGATACTATATATTTGCTTAACTTTGGGAGAAGGTGGTGTGACTAGGGACAGGCGATAAGAGATTTTATCTGTCGATAGCCGAAATACACCTACTTATCAATAATTTTAACTTATTAATTTATCGAGTCTACTCAGTATATATCACCACTACACCAAACATTTTATTTTTGCACTCGATGCGCGTTTCGCTCACCATGTTAGCTTCATCAGGAGCGATGATTGACTAAAGCTAAACTACAAATCTACCCTATTTATAGTTAGCCTAACCCTTGAATTACTCAAGCGGAACTAATGACATAGGCAAGGCCATCAGTTCCGGTCAAGTAACCAGTAGAGGGGACTATAAGGAATAGGCCCTCTGTCTTTATTTAAACTACTTTTACATTTTATGATTTCCATACTTTCGTATGCGTTCAACACTCTCCTATCAGATACATTTTTTATTAATCTTAGATTATCTAATGTTACAGAATGATCAGCTTCAAGGGCATGTTCGGTAATGCTAGACTTTTCTATTCTATTGTATTTTAAGTGTGCTAAATGTTCTTTAAATCGTGTTTTAATTGACCTTTTAGTTTGCCCAACATACTTTTTGTCACAGTCATTACAACTAATTTCATAAATTCCACTTTTCTCACAATTAGGAATCTTATCTTTAGGATTTCCTAAGATATTCCTGAGATTGTCTGATGACTTATAGACTAAGGTGAGGCCTACCTTATTAAATACCTTATTGAGTCTCTTGCTATATTTCGGATTATATGGTATGGAGAGATACTTGGTGTTATTTTCTTCGCGTGTGGTGGAATTCCGAATATTAAACCTAAACTTATGTCTATTTATTAGCTTATTTACTAAGTCATCGTCATAACCATTAATTCTAGTTATATTTCTAATACGATTCCTCTCTTTATTAAAGTTTACTCTATTCAGGGGGAAAGTGACCAAACGATGAACTGAAAAATGTAATGAGGCTAATTTATGTTGTTTGCAATGAAATGAATCATTACGAATATATCTATCTGTTACTGTGTCCTTCTTATAGATATCAAATTCTAATCTGTTATTAATTCTAATAATTAAAATATCTAGAAAAGGCAATTGTCCTTTGTTCTCAATTTCGTAAGTGAATTTAATGGAATCATACCGGCTATTTAATTTAGAAACAAAATCATCAGCTTTCTTTGTATCAAAAATCGCTAAAATATCATCCACATATCTATACCATACCCTTGGGAAATATTCGAATTCTTGACTGGCTTCGATTTCAAACTTACTCATGAATAAATTGGCTATGAAAGGTGATAAGCAATTACCCATAGCTGTTCCTTCTTTCAGAACATAAAATTGATTGTTATATTAGAAATAATTTTGTTCTATACAAAGCTTAGATAATGTTAAGTATTCACGAATAATTTCGTCTTCAAAGTCATTCATTCTAAGTAATTCTTCGAGATATGTTTTACACGCGAAGAAAATAACACCAAGTATGTCTCCATACCATATAATCCGAAATATAGCAAGAGACTCAATAAGGTATTTAATAAGGTAGGCCTTACCTTTGTCTATGAGTAATCAGACAATCTGAAGATGATTGCGACAAAAAGTATGTTGGGCAAACTAAAAGGTCAATTAAAACACGATTTAAAGAACATTTAGCACACTTAAAATACAATAGAACAGAAAAGTCTAGCATTGCCGAACATGCCCTTGAAGCTGATCATACTGTAACATTAGATAATCTAAGATTAATAAAAAATGTATCTGATAGGAGATTGTTGAACGCATACGAAAGTATGGAAATCATAAAATGTAAAAGTAGTTTAAATAAAGACAGAGGGCCTATTCCTTATAGTCCCCTCTACTGGTTACTTGACCGGAACTGACGGCCTTGCCTATGTCATTAGTTCCGCTTGAGTAATTCAAGGGTTAGGCTAAGTATAAATAGGGTAGATTCGTAGTTTAGCTTTAGTCAATCATCGCTCCTGATGAAGCTAACATGGTTAGCGAAACGCGCGTCGAGTGCAAAAATCAAGTGTTTGGTGTAGTGGTGATATATACTGAGTAGTATCATTGTGCTAAAGATTCCACATTCCCAACTTAGTTATCGAGAGCTATAAAAAAATATTGATATATTGATAATTATAATTCCAAAGTCGATTACCGGAGCAAGGAAGATATCCAAAAAATTTATTATTTATCTTTAAATTTGCAATTTAATATTTTACTTAAACTATATAACTTGGTAAAAGAACCCTTTCTTCTATAAAATTTTTATCACCTTCTAAAATTGATGACCGGGAAAGATCGATAACTATCGATTTACCGGCAATTATTGATATATCGATAATTTTTGAATTCATTTACCATTACTCGATATATCTATCTATCTATAAAAACAACCCCATCTCTAGTTCTGCGGAAACTTTGATCTCTCGCATTGTGAACGTTCTGGATAACGCCAGGCCACGTACGATGTGAGATTTTATGTTGTCTTGGGGTGTATTCTCTGCCTGATTACAATTCAGTTCGGGCACTTTAGTTCATCTCTCCGATTTCTTTTTTACTTCATCTCCCCGATTTCTTCTTCACTTCATTGGAGAGTGTAAAAAAAAACATAACCGAATTCATCGACGAGCAGCCATCATTTTGTTTAAATAGGGAAATCACCAGCTATTTCAAAAGTGGGCAAAAGGTGTAAAGAATAATAGGATATATTTTTTTTGATCGCGTTGTTTCTAAATATTAAACAATTTGTTCATGCGAAACGGTACTAAATTAATTTGTATCCCTAATATTTCACCTAAATTTCGTAAATACTATTTTAAGGCCTAAAATTTTTACTAATTTTAATTGAATATTTATTTTTATTCAGGTTGTCTTAATATATGTACATGCACTCACTGTCCAAAAAACTAGGCTTCATCATCAGAAACGATCGTTTCAAGAATGTTTGTGTCCTCTCGATCGATCAAGATATTCTACGCATTAGCTTTTGAATTCTATTACATATTTAATTTCAAGGACGATTTCGCGTTTCTTTAAAAAAAAACGTACTTTGTAAATGGTAACTTAGGTCGGATTAGTTTTGAACGGTTCAAATATTCGTCATCCTCGAGCATCTCATGACTGCTTTAAATTGCTTAAACTTTTTCAGTACGAGGTAAGTGTTTATAACCACATACTTTTTATCACCTTCTAAAATTGATGACCGGGAAAGGGAGGAAGAAATAAGTGATGCCTATCGATAACTATCGATTTACCGGCAATTATTGATATATCGATAATTTTTGAATTCATTTACCATTACTCGATATATGAATAACTACCTATAAAAACAAACCCATCTCTAGTTCTGCGGAAACTTCGATCTTTCGCATTGTGAACGTTCTGGATAACGCCAGGCCACGTACGATGTGAGAATTTATGTTGTCTTGGGGTGTATTCTCTGCCTGATTACAATTCAGTTCGGGCACTTTACTTCATCTCTCTGATTTCTTTTTCACTTCATCTCCCCGATTTCTTCTTCACTTCATTGGAGAGTGTAAAAAAAAACATAACCGAATTCATCGACGAGCAGCCATTATTTTGTTTAAATAGGGAAATCACCAGCTATTTCAAAAGTGGGCAAAAGGTGTAAAGAATAATAGGATATATTTTTTTTGATCGCGTTGTTTCTAAATATTAAACAATTTGTTCATGCGAAACGGTACTAAATTAATTTGTATCCCTAATATTTCACCTAAATTTCGTAAATACTATTTTAAGGCCTAAAATTTTTACTAATTTTAATTGAATATTTATTTTTATTCAGGTTGTCTTAATATATGTACATGCACTCACTGTCCAAAAAACTAGGCTTCATCATCAGAAACGATCGTTTCAAGAAAGTTTGTGTGCTCTCGATCGATCAGGATATTCTACGCATTAGCTTTTGAATTCTATTATTTAATTTCAAGGACGATTTCGCGTTTCTTTAAAAAAAAAACGTACTTTGTAAATGGTAACTTAGGTCGGATTAGTTTTGAACGGTTCAAATATTCGTCATCTTCGAGCATCTCATGACTGCTTTAAATTGCCTAAACTTTTTCAGTACGAGGTAAGTGTTTATAACCGCATACTTTTTATCACCTTCTAAAATTGATGACCGGGAAAGGGGGGAAGAAATAAGTGATGCCTATCGATAACTATCGATTTACCGGCAATTATTGATATATCGATAATTTTTGAATTCATTTACCATTACTCGATATATGAATAACTATCTATAAAAAAAAGCCATCCCTAGTTCTGCGGAAACTTTGATCTCTCGCATTGTGAACGTTCTGGATAACGCCAGGCCCCGTACCTTGTGGGATTTTATGTTGTCTTGTGGTGTATTCTCTGCCTGATTACGATTCGGTTCGGGCACTTTACTTCATCTCTCCGATTTCTTTTTCACTTCATCTCCCCGATTTCTTCTTCACTTCATTGGAGAGTGTAAAAAAAAACATAACTGAATTCATCGACGCGCAGCCATCATTTTGTTTAAATAGGGAAATCACCAGCTACCTCAAAAGTTGGCAAAAGGTGTAAAGAATAATAAATATATTTTCTTTGATCGCGTTGTATTCTGTTTGTAAATATTAAACAATTTGTTCATGAGAAACAGTACTAAATTAATTTGTATCCCTAATATTTCCCCTAAATTTCGTAGATACTATTTTAAGGCCTAAAATTTTTACTAATTTTAATTGAATATTTATTTTTATTCAGGTTGTCTTAATATATGTACATGCACTCACTGTCCAAAAAACTAGGCTTCATCATCAGAAACAATCGTTTCAAGAAAGTTTGTGTCCTCTTCAAGGACGATTCGGGTTTCTTTTAAAAAAAACGTACTTTGTAAATGGTAACTTAGGTCGGATCAGTTTTGAACGGATCAAATATTCGTCGTCCTTGAGCATCTCACGACTGCTTTAAAATTGCTTAAACCTTTTCAGTACGAGGTAAGTGTTTATAACCGCATACTTTTCAAGCATTTAATGCATCTGGGTTCTTTGAAACTCATTTTTCGACCATTCATCAAAATGTATCGCCACTCTTATTACTGGGCGTCCAATGGAATAAATGTAAACAAAACGATACAAGAGCTAGCACTACTATTGCCCTCTAGTTTCCAAAAGCTCAGTTTCTTTTTGCACAGACAGTGTAACACACTTTTTTATTAAAATTTAGGAAAATGTGGTAATTTGTTATTGTTCTTTAAGAATGAATTCTTAAACATTTCGGTTTTGTCTGTATTAAAATGAAAAAAAAAACTGTCATGGTTCTATTATCCTGCACTAAAATATGGAATTAATCACTGTACGGTTGGCTGTTGAGTCAAAAAGTAAAGGACGTGAAAGAAATATCAAACTAGGTGTATACAATACTTTATTGGTGATATAAGGACTCAAGTTCACTGTGCCCTCACGGCTCCATCAAGCACAAATTATTATAATGTAAAATAAATCTCGCTGATTTTTCATATCATTCTGTAAATAATAATTATGACGAAAATTATTCAAATCGTTCAATCACATTTCTAGTTAAAAAATAATAAATTACTTATCTTGCAGAAAAAGTAAAAAATATAGGAAAAACTCATCAGATATATATATATATATATATATATATATATATATATATATATATATATATATATATATATATATATATAGATATATATATATATATATATATATATATATATATATATATATATTATATATATATATATATATATATATATATATATATATATTTGAATACAAATATTTCAGTACAATCATTGACCTGACAATTTCTTGCTTCTGAGAATTCCCTGAAAATTTTTTAACTGGAGATGCTTTGTTAATATATGTAATGTTAATATGCATCGCCTGTATTGATTTTTTCCTGACACGTTAATTTCCTTAAATGCTCCTACAACAATGATTCTAAGTGCCGTTTCACATGGATCAGTGTGTCGCGCTACTAGGTGATGGAATGGGAGTCATTATCCCATTTAAAACTATGGTTACAGCGGGCCATGCGTGTGAGTGCATGGCCTTAAAGTGTTCCGAATTCAGTCAGAATCATCGGGTGGGCAAAACAGGTCATTAATAAAATCGTTTCACGCTCAGTGATCTATTAGAAACTGACAACCCTGTCTTAACGTAATAAAATTTCCTTACTATGCTGTCGTACCACACTGCTAAAAACTGAAAGATTGCACGTGGTCTGGTAATAAAACCTATCTTGATTACATATCTGTGTTGTCACGTTTACGAGTATTTCTTAATTTTATTAGCAGTTTATATATATATATATATATATATATATATATATATATATATATATATATATATATATATATATATATATATATATATATATATATATATATATATATATATATATATATATATATATATATATAAAATACAGCGACTTCATCTACGACTCTGCTAGCCCCTCCATCAAGAAACAACTGGACCCAATTCAAAACCAAGCTTTAAGATCCATTACTGGAGCATTCAGAACTACCCCGATCACGAGTCTACAATGTATCTCCTCCTTCCCACCTCTCTTCATTGTCAGAAAACAATCCCTGCTGAGATATTATATATCTATTTTTCATCGTCCTCACCTCAAATCCTCAATCAACTTAACAAATCGACCTTTCCCGAAAAATTCCGTTCAACAAAGAATTAGATCCCTACTTCTTATTCACAATCTTACCCCTCTAATCGATGCTTACCCTTTCCAAACCATTTTTCCTCCCTGGTGTTCTCCAACACCTCACATCGATTTTTCTCTGAGATATCTTAAGTCTTCTGAGCACAACAACCTACTAATTAATTCCGAATTTCAATCAGTAATAAATGTCCGATACTCAGGATATAAAATTTCCTACACTGATGGATCGAAGTCAGATGTGGGTGTAGGAGCATCCTCCATTATAGACAACCTTATCAAAACCTTCAGACTTCCTTCCTACTCTTCCATTTTTGCCGCCGAGTTGTTTGCCATCAAAGAATGTCACAGGCACTTCCTCAATTCCAATTTTAGTAGAAAGTTCATCATCGTGTCATCAAGTGTTTTGCTCGCCATTTCTTCCAGAAAGCAGATTTACTCTTTTATCAGACAAATAATGGATTTCTTTTACATAGCTGATTCCAGAAACATTCAAATCGTTTTTCTATGGATATCGGGCCATTCAGGTATAGGAGACAACGATTTAGCCGATATTCATCCCAAACGAGCAGTTACAATTGGCCAATCTACTAACCTGAACTAACGGTGAAAACCATCTAAATGACTTTCAAACTCCTTAAAGAAACTTTTACCAAAACTTTTCAACTCCACTGGGACCTGGAGGAAAACCCAAACAAACTTTGGCAGGTGAAACCTCTTGTGTTTCCCCCATTCCACAATTTCGCAAGGAGCAGAAAGGAAAACACAATCTGGAGAAGGCTTGCCGTGGGGCATACCTACCTCACCCATATTCACTTATTAAAGGGAGAACCTCCCCCCTATGCCACAATTGCAACAACCATCTCACCATAAAACATATATTTGAATCTCTTGACTTCCACCAAATCAGATCCAATCACGGCATCCCTCATCAACTAAGTCAAGTTCTCTCACCTAAACAAATTGGAGTTAATATTAATAAAATCACTTCATTTCTCAAGGATATATATAATATGACTTAAGAAATATCCTACGTGGGGAGCAAAATGACCTCTGCAGTCTATGCGCCTCGAAACTCTATACGACTACTACTACTACTATTATATATATATATATATATATATATATATATATATATATATATATATATATAAATATATATATATATATATATATGTTAGGGGCGTAACAGACTGGTCCGTGTGCGAGGGTACTTGCCTCCTTCGTCCCGAGCCCCCAGGTTCCAATTATTAAAGAAATTATGGAAAAAATGTCAAGAGAATGATTGTTAGGGGCAATGAGTTGTACTAGGAACATTCACCGTTAGGGACAGACACTGCAGTATTAATGGAAATGTAACTAACTCAGCATAATTTAAAATTAAGTCAATACATTATGGAAGTTTTTTTAACGTTTTGAATAAATTTTGTATAATAACGAAACCACCCAAAAACTTTCTTATATTTTATAGTCTTTTACGGTAAAGTATACAGAGCTTAATAGTGTGTTAAAGAAACTTTGAATACAGACTAGATTAGGCTAGAATCTGTAAATATGTTCCCAGGTATATTTAAACGCATACTTACCAGTTAGTAAAATTAGAAAATGTATTCCATAATTTTATAAATGCCATTTGCGAAAAGCCCTGTATAATTTATCCGTTACTAATACAATCTCTTTAACCATGCACGCATGTAAAACTGTCGGTATTTTATATAAATCAATAGTAGAATAAATTAATTTACTTAATATAGTTGATAAAACAAATGTAAACATCTGTTCAGTTGTTTCTAAACGAGACGAGGCAGCATTTTTTTAAAGAGTTCTATATGTATTTTGCTGGCGTGATTACTTAAATAATACTTTTTTCCAAGTCCTATAAGATTTTACCTCCTGAAAGTAATAGACTTACATCGTCATGTATCTGGACTTACATTACAATAAATGATTGGTAAGGAAGGATCAGGCTGCAGCTGCAAACATCTCAAGCCAGAGTCTTGATATTGAGGCTTTATCCACTGCTGAATGTTTTCGTTTCGGAGAAAACTGACGATATATAAGGTGATTGTTAGGCCAGGGTTTCTGTAAGGTTGCCAGGTCTAAATTTACGTGTGTTATACTTTCGGTACACCAGGAAGGCGTACAACAATTCAGCAGCAGATTACAACAACAGTTTTTGGAGAAGGCAGCTAGCGAATCTTGTTAAAAAGTCCGAGTATGCTATTGGAAGCCAGCATTCTCATATGACAGTATTATCGCCAAGTCGCACTGAAATCGACAAAATTTTCAAACTATTTACTACTAGTCGGCATAAAGGAGAAACATGGTGCTAAGCAGTGTAAAGTTTTTAGGGAAATTAAATGAAGATTTTAAAAAATAGGATAGTGTTTTACAGTCTTAAAGACTTCGGGTTTTAAGACATTAACACAAATTTTTCGCGGGATACGTTGTTGGCATCAGGTACTAATTTTTGTGAAAAATATGAAAACCCGAATTTATTCATAAAGAGAAACATCTATTATCATAATCGTTTGGAATTACATATTTACTCCCTCTCTCCCAAGGTATTAAAATTTTTTTAAAATATAAAATATAATAACCATATAAGGTTTGATTATTCGATTTCTTATGGTTCCGATATATGTAATAGATATTCTCATTATTGTTTAGGTATTCAGACGTAAGAAATCAATTGTATCAAACTGCATAAATATTCAAAAATCTTGATTGTGACACTGGAATGCAGTTAATTGTGCCATAGCCGAATGAAACCAATATATTATTAGCTATAACTTGGAGCCGATATATTTGTCATGGAATTTAAAACTTCTAATTGTCCAGTTGACTATTATTCTAGACACTGTCATATTTCATACTAGCCGTGCCCGCGCCACCGCTCGCGTGGACTTGATTCACTATTACCGTCATTGCTCATTCCTTATATTATCTAACGCAATAAAATATATCCTATAACTTGGCCAGAGAACAAATCTATGAATTAAAAAAAAAAAACACGTAAATCGGATAAGTGGCTCTCGAGTGATAAGCATACTAACGGGGATGTTGAATTTTATATATATTATATTCTTTGCTACATGATATTGTTCCATATTTAATGGATAAGGCAGCGTATTGCAAGAGAACGCGCTAGCGGCAAACTTTTTTCCGACTTGATTCATTATTTTCGTCATTGCTTATTCCTTATGTTACCTAACGTGGTAAAATATATCTTATAAGCCAGACAGACAGACAGAGAAACGTTGCATTTTATATATATTATATTCTTTGCTACACGATATTGTTCCATATTTAATGGTTTCAGCAGTGTATTGCAAGAGAACGCGCTAGCAGCAAACTTTTTTCCGACTTGATTCACTATTATCGTCACTGCTTGTTCCTTATATTACCTTACGTAAGACCAGAGAACATATATATATATATATATATATATATATATATATATATATATATATATGTATATATATATATATATATATATATATATATATATATATATATATATGTATATATATATGTATATATATATATATATATATATATATATATATGTATATATATGTATATATATATATATATATATATATATATATATATATATATATATATATATATATATATATATATATATCTATATATGTATATATATATATATATATATATATATATATATATATATATACATATATATATATATATATATATATATATATATATATATATATATATATATATATATATATATATATATATATATATATATATATATATACACATTTTTTTTTTAAAAAAAAAGCACGTAAATCGGACAGACAGACAGAGACGAGTTGCATTTTATATATATTATAGAAGATTATAGGTAACATGGCCAGAGAAGAAATGTATGAATTGAAAAAAAACATGTAAATCGGATAAGTGGTTCTCAAATCATAAGCGCACTAATGGATAGACAGACAGACAGAGAGACGTTGCGTTTTATATATTATATTCTTTGCTACATGATATTGTTCCATATTTAATGATTTAGGCAGTGTATTGCAAGAGAACGCGCTAGTGCAAACTTTTTTCCCATTATCGTCACTGTTTATTCTTTAAGTTTCCTAACGTAATAAAATATATCCTATAGCCAGGCCAGAGAACATATGTATGTTTAAAAAAAAAAGCACGTAAATCGGATAAGTGGTTCTCGAGTGATAAGCGCACTAACGAACAGTCAGACAGACAGACATTTTTTATATATCGGGTGGCGCATAAGTAACGCTATGATTTATTTAATGAATAACTTTTTCCTTTTTGATTTTATTTAACGTTGGCGTTTATTAAAATTTAGAATATAGTTTGGAAATATGTTCACATTATGTTTTGAAGATAATATCTTTCAAATGGTGCCCATTGTTTGCTTCGACCTGACGTGCTCTTTCCAGAGCATTTCCCATAACTTTTCTTACAATTTCAGGTCCCAGCGCCCTCACTTCTCGGATATTCGCCTTAAGCTGTTTGATGGTTCTGGGCTTATTGGCATATACCTTACTCTTTAGGTAACCCCAAAGAAAAAAATCGGGAGCCGTTAAATCGGGCGAACGCGGTGGCCAGTTAAAATCAGAAAAACGCGATATTATTCGATCGGCAAAAATTTCGCGCAGGAGAGCCATAGTTGGACGAGCTGTGTGAGCTGTGGCTCCATCTTGTTGGAACCACAATTCGAAAGAATATGGTCAAATGATCTTTTCTGAAGTTATTCCACACCATACTGTGCATTTAAGTGGGTGCATTTGATGTTCAACAATTATTCTTGGATTTTGGGTGCCCCATATTCTGCAATTTTGTTTATTCACGTGACCATTGAGGTGGAAATGGGCCTCATCGCTCATTATGAGTTTGTGAATAAACTCGTTGTTTTCTAGGCACAATTCTTGCAAACGGCTACTATATTGAATGCGTTTTTGTGCATCATTTGGTTTTAACTCATGAACCAATTGAATCTTATATGGGAAAAGGTGTAAATTATGTAAAATTCTTTGCAAAGACAGCCTAGACATCACCAACTGCTGAGAACGTCGCCTGGTGGAAGTTTCGAGGTTTTCCTCAATATTTGCTTGCACCCGAGCAATGTTTACATCATTTCGAACTGCACGAGGTCTTCCAGCACGCGGAAGATTACAGACAGCCCCTTGTTGCCGAAAACGCTGAACCAATCGGTAAATTGTTGGAGCGCTAGGTGCATTTCGAACATGAAAGAAATTTCGATATGATCTTTGTGTCTGAATAATCGAATGCTGACTTTCATAATAAAATTGAACAACTTTGGTTCTTTGTTCTGTGCTGAGTCTTTCCATCATAAATTTCCCAAGATTTTCAAAGTTAATTCTGAAAAAAAAAAATAAAAAAAAACGTTAACAAAAAATTTATTCACTTATTAAATCATAACGTTACTTATGCGCCACCCTATATATATTATAGATTATAGAGGGTAAATATCATCAAAGAAACGTTAGATCAGACCTAAGCAATTAGACCCTGTTGGTGAACCTGACTATAAGCGAAAAAACAGGCTAAGTAATAAGTCTCTCCTTATGTGCACGATAAATTAATTTAGCGTCAAGCAGGGACATTAAGCTAGAAAGTCGTTCCTTTCTAGTCCATATCATCAATCGTAAATGCTTGTTATCACCCATACCGTACCAACAGTTTCTGTGTATGTATTCTAGATGATAACACAGCCCCACAAAAAAAAAAAAAGTGGGGTATACTTTTGATGCGATATATCAGATCCGTAGTATTTTTGCCCGCTGATCACGAATCTGACGTCAGAATATCGCCATCACATCTCAATTTTTTTCTAACCTCAAAAAATAGGTAAAAATTAGTAAAAATTAAGGAAAATATACTCCTAAAAAATTGATTCAAGCTTTTTCATGAATCCAAAGATGTATTAATATGTATTCGGACACGCTAAGCTAATATTCATCGGTTGGATTAAGCCATACAGTTCTGTTTTCTTTCTAACCTCAATAAATCAGACAGATATAGTGCTTCTCGAATGCAAAAACGAATTCAAATTAAAATTCAACCGATTCTTACCAAATTTGGTACACGAGGGTTTTTTGGGTTGCTGATCATGAATCTGAGGTCGGATTTGCAAAATTCAAAATGGCGGATCCAAGATGGCTGACAAAATTTTTGAAAACCAACCGATTCCTACCAAATTTGGTATACAGTTGGGGAATCCTCAAACCTGATACTCTTAAACCCTAAAACCCTGAAACCTTAGACTCCCACACCCTGTAACCTCAAAAAATAGACCTCAATAACCCTGTAACTTTAAAAATGAGACCCAATAAACTCAAAACCAGGATTTTTAAACCATATACTCTCAAATAGTAGACCCTTAAGCCCTAGAATTGCGAAGGTTAGACCCGCGCCTAACTTTCCTTTTTTTGGCTGTATCTTGTTCTTTTTTCCGCGAATGACCTATTCAAAGGCTTTCTGCCCAAACGCTTTTGAGGACTTGTTTCTCTTTTTAGCGACCAGCAATAGTCCGCTAGCATATGGTCATCCCATCGTCCTTGATACCGATTTTCTATGATTTTCAGATCTTGGTGAAAACGTTCCCCTTGCTCCTCACTGTAGTCACCAAGATTATAATCTTGGTAACTACAGTGAGGAGCAAGAGTATATGGTTTAAAAGTCCTGGTTTTGAGTTTATTGGGTCTCATTTTTAAAGTTACAGGGTTATTGAGGTCTATTTTTTGAGGTTACAGGGTGTGGGAGTCTAAGGTTTCAGGGTTTAGGGTTTAAGAGTATCAGGTTTGAGGATTCCCCAACTGCATACCAAATTTGGTAGGAATCGGTTGGTTTTCAAAAATTTTGTCAGCCATCTTGGATCCGCCATTTTGAATTTTGCAAATCCGACCTCAGATTCATGATCAGCAACCCAAAAAACCCTCGTGTACCAAATTTGGTAAGAATCGGTTGAATTTTAATTTGAATTCGTTTTTGCATTCGAGAAGCACTATATCTGTCTGATTTATTGAGGTTAGAAAGAAAACAGAACTGTATGGCTTAATCCAACCGATGAATATTAACTTAGCGTGTCCGAATACATATTAATACATCTTTGGATTCATGAAAAAGCTTGAATCAATTTTTTAGGAGTATATTTTTCTTAATTTTTACTAATTTTACCTATTTTTTGAGGTTAGAAAAAAATTGAGATGTGATGGCGATATTCTGACGTCAGATTCGTGATCAGCGGGCAAAAATACTACGGATCTGATATATCGCATCAAAAGTATACCTCACTTTTTTTTTTTTGTTGGGCTGTGTAATCTACAGACGCGTGTGTATTAGTACAATTCATTTCACTGATTTCGAAGTGATTTAATGGTCTGCAACACGTCAGCAATGTACAATGTAAGTAGACATCATCGAACGAATTCGAAAGTCCCATTTCTGCAAAATTAAAAAATGTTTAATCAACATTTTAGGTGAACTAATTTATACATTATTTTGATTTGATGATAATTTTTTGTGAGTATTTTACATAATAATTTTTAAGTATAGAAAAAAATATTGATTTATTTATGACGTTTTTTCTTGTCAATACACTATTGAAATTTTGGTGCATATTGTATTAAATATTCCTAGCAAACTATGTATTAGTTCGTGATAGTTCAGATCGATTCGACGTAATCGACGTCCTGGGCTTATGTATAGAACAACGAATAAAATATTAAAGATAAACATTCAAGAAGGTTTAAATATGGTCTCGTTCACATACTTTATAGAATAAAACAAGTCCTAAGTAAAGGGGATTTAGATTACACATACATATACCCACCGAAAAATAAATTTAATCTTATAGAACTTTACAGATACCTCAAAACATATCGATGCTTCAAAGGAATTAGAGAGTAAGCGATACATGTTCTCCAGCGATCTACCAACATGTGGATACCTTTCATATAGTACGATTTGTCGAGCTCTCTAAAATATTTTCAAATTTGGAAAAGAGATAATAATCACTGGGAACCAGATCTGGTGCATATGGCGGATGGGGAAGCAATTTATAGCCCAACCCATCGATTTTATGGGGTAGTGAGCTGGCGCATTATTTTGGTGAAACAACACTTTTTCTTCGCTAAATGCTGCCTATTTTTCTTGATTTCACCATTAAAACGGTTTAATAAACCAGCGCAATAATCTCCGGTGATTGTTCGTCCTTTCTGAAGGTAATAGATCAGTATTATTCTATGTGCTTCCCAAAAAATACTTGCCAAAACGTTTTCAGCTGATGTTTGTGTTTTTAGACGCTGCAGTCGGTTTTCATGCGTTTCAGCCACTCTATGGACTGCTCGTTAGACTCAGGCGTGTAGTGGTGGATCCACATTGCGTTCACAAATCGACGTAAAAACTTCTTTAGATTGCGCCAAAACAGTGCCAAATAGCATTGTGAATCTTCGGCACGTTGCTCTTTTTGATCAATCGTGAGAGTGCGCGGCACCCATCGGATATATAGCCATTTCATATGCAAATATTCATGTAAAATATGACTCACAAGTTCTGTTGATATCTTCACGATGTCAACTATTTCTCTAACTTTCACATCGGTTTTAGTTCACTAAAGTTAAGTTCACGACATGTAGTTGCTTTCGAGGGAGGTACCATAAGACTTCTCAAGGTATTCTTGGGTTCTGGCTGTATTATTTTTCATCAAAAAGTAAGCTTTAATTAACTCACCAAATACTTTTTGTTCCACTCTTTCGCAAAAATCAAAACTAGCGTCCCTTAAACTGTTGTAACTCTCAAACTAATGGACGAAATGTCATGAACATTTGACGCTAACTGAAAATTATGTAGTTTTTTATTTGTGCTGTCATCTCTCGGAAAGTATCGGGACTTTGCAAATCAGCACATTTATTTAAAAAAGAAATCTTTTTTGTAAAATGTTAATTTCAAATAAAATAAATTGCATTTGATATTGTCAGCTTTAGATTCGAATTTTTCTTCCTTCGAAACAACTAATTTTGATCCTCATTTCCATTCTTGTTTTCAGTCACACAGGCGTAGTTTATAATTTGAAAATCCATCGAAATGACAGAAATCACAAAAACAGACTATTTATTAAAATTTTAGAAGATTTAACTTACAAATCAGATGAAGTCAATGCACCATGCGAATGTTTAGCACACTGTATGGACAACAAAATTTTGGAAAATGCTACTCGAAAATTTTGCGAGTATAATAAATTTTCTGAGTTCTAGAATATTTTAGTCACAAATCAGTCGAAAGTAATATATTTTTACAAGTTCCTCGAATATTCTAATTGTTAATCAGAGACTCTACTTGGTTTCTCTGAAGCTCTGGGCTCACAAGTCACATGCAACTCGTCGGACATCTGTTGTAAAGTTAAATTGAAAATTGAAGTTACTATCTAATTATTTTGGTTCAATGTGTATATTTTTATATTATTTAATTTGTTCATATAGTCGTAATTTCTTTTGTTTTATAAACCTTTGGAAGTCAGATGGCTTTCCAATTTGTTTTTTTGTCAATAAAAATTTCCGAAAATATCCTGCCGGTCACACGAGAAAGAAAAAAGCTGAAAAAATTGAGAAAAATTGAAAAAACCTGAAGAGAATAATGTCACTATTGAAGGTAATTGAGGGGATCGCTTGGACAAAAGACCATTTACAAATGTAAAATATAACAAGTTTAGTTTTGTTAATCTATGTGAAGAAGTGAAACAAAGTAGATTTTAAATAAAATTAAAAATATCCCTTTACGTTAAAATAATAGAAGATAGAACAACAAATCAAAGACATAAAATTAGCCTCGGTTTTAGCAGTTGCATTAGTTAAGCTTGGCAACAAGTATTGCCATTCAAGGGCTACATGCATGGAGAAAATGTAGGAAATAACGATCTGAAAAGTAAGAAAAAAGTCAAGTCTCACCCAATAAAATTATATGTAGTTGCAATCGATGATGCAAACAGTATGACGGCAGCGATAAGGGTTTGGTTCAATTTTAAAAAGAAAAGACTCGACTAGGATGCATTTTGGGCACAAACGCATTCTGAAGAGATTGACGAAATTATGGCAATTGTAACTAATAATCATTATAGCAATGGACGACCATCGACAACTTAAAACAAAC
Source organism: Pachyrhynchus sulphureomaculatus (assembly GCA_019049505.1). Classification (NCBI taxonomy): domain Eukaryota; kingdom Metazoa; phylum Arthropoda; class Insecta; order Coleoptera; family Curculionidae; genus Pachyrhynchus; species Pachyrhynchus sulphureomaculatus. The sequence goes on from CM032449.1 coordinate 27,190,154, forward strand.
TTTCTGATCGTCGGAAGTCTAAGATACTGCTTTTTTTTTTAGAAAAAGTTATTTTGCTTGTAAAGAAATTGATCCTGCTCGCTGAAGATTGATAGACGAGAATTTTAGTTCATTTCCCAAAGTTATCTCAAAATTGCCGAGAAAACAATGCTCTCATTAACCAAAAATATTTTAAGACAGAAATTTTAAACGTAAGAGCATCTTTTTATTAAAGATTTCGGGAATTTATATGAATTAATGAAGCGACTCCAGTTTTATTACAAATCTTCTTAAAGCCAGTACGAATGAACTAACTTTTTTACCCTTGACATTGATATGGCTAATTTTTGTACGTTTTGGCACTGAAATAGAAACGCTGGAAAAAAAAAGAAGTCTGAGTTTACAAAAAGCAAATTCAATGATTTTTTATTACTCAGAATAGACTTATATCATGAGCTGAAAAAACCTGCAGTTGATATTTTCAGTATTTCCGGGTCTACATGTTTATAGAATATGATGATCAAATGTAAATTGAGGAGCCAAATGACTCATGCTAACTTAGATTGGTGAGTTAAAATTAAAACGTATCAGTTTTAAACCGAACAGACAAAAATGTTGTAAAGGAATGCAAGCGTCTTACTTAACTTTATTAAAACCAATGGGAGATGTTTTTTCTCTTTATTTAATAAAGATATAATTACTATTATAGAAATTAAAGAGTAAAACAGCTAATGAAGCAAAGGAGAGACTACTATAAATAGAGAGATATTAAGGGAAATTAGAAAAAAGATAAAAAAAATGCAGAGGAAATTAAAAACGTTGTAGAATAGAATAATAGCTTAAAAAAGTCTTGAGAATGAAGAACACAATGGGAAGGAAATATATATGCAAGATTAAGGACATATTTTACAGACCATCGAATTATTTTATCAACAATTATATACCTTGCATGATAAAAAAACAGAAATCAACATACCGAAACTCCTAAATCAGGTGTCGGAGGATATCTCAAATATCACAGAAGAAGAAATCACATCAGCCTTGAAGGACATGAAAAATAACAAACCTGCGGGTGAAGACAAAATTGTAGTAGAGGCAATTAAACAAGGAGGACAACAAATTATCAAATCATTTAAAAAGTTATTCAATAAATGCCTCTTGAAAGGAATAATTCCATCGCAATGGAATAATGCAACTATTGTCAACATACATAAAAAATGAGATACTTCAGACCTTACAAACTATTGATCCATTAGCCTCCTGAGCCATGTATACACGAAAATACTTACCAAACGTCTAGCAAATAAATTCGAGTTTTTTCTTTCAAAAGAACAGGCAGGTTTCCGCTCGGGGTATGGAACAAACGACCATCTGCTTACAGTTAAAATCTTCATTGAAAAATGTAGTCTTTTGGAAGCGCTTGCTGAGTGTCTTATTGATCATCGATATTCCAGTGTAATTATATATATATATATATATATATATATATATATATATATATATATATATATATATATATATATATATGTATGTAAAATGCCACCGCTCATGTCAAAAACACAAACTAATCAATCCATTGGCAAATTTAGAATTCGAAAGAGGAGTGCGGCAGGGTGATACGCTCTCATCCAAGCTTTTCGAAACACTTCTAGAAAGTATTCTAAAATCAATAAACTGGGAAAGAATGGGATTTAACATTGACGATGAAAAGTTAAACCACTTCTGTTTCGCCGACGACATTGTCTTAATAACAGACAAAATACAAGACGTTCAAACTATGCTACACATGCTTCAGGAAGCTTCAGGAAAGGTTGGTATAAAAATCCATCTATCCAAGACCCAGTTTATGACAAATCTTGTATTAAGCAATACTATGAAATTGAGAGAGAGCAAGTGCATCAATATAAATACCTGGGACATGAAATCAGCATAGGATGAGATAACCAAACACATGAAATTCAGCGACGAATAGGCCTGCATATGGCAAACTGGCCAATGTATTCAAATTTAACCTTCCTATGTGTTCAAAAAGAAAAGTATTTGACAGATGCATACTCCCCGTTCTTACATACGGAGCCGATACTCTCACAATGACGAAGAAAAACATCAATAAAATATGTGTCGTGCCACGAAAGATGGAGAGCTCAATGTTACTTTTAGAGATCACATCCTAAATCACATTATCAGGAAGAGAACAGAGGTACAAGACGCAGTCAAATTCATTCTACATCTTAAATGGAACTGGGTCGGGCATGTTGCTAGGTCTAAGAATGGACGATGGACAAAGAGAATCATAGAGTGGCGACCAAGATCCGAAGCCTATCGGAGTAGAGGTAGAGCACAAAGTAGGTGGACTGAAGATTTGAAAAGAGTGGCTGGAAATTGGGTAAAAGGGCCCACAACAGATTGCTAATGATGAATTACTGTTATGACTTTCTATGATAGTACTTTAAGTTTCTTTTATTGATAAAAATATTTTAATGACTCTTAAATGGTTGGCAGGGTCAGGTTTAGCATTTTCGTCCCAAAAGTTTTCCGACCCCTATTCTAGGTAAACCATAAAGTAAAAAATGTGTTTGCAAAATTTAGAATATTATACTCAGAAAGAAAACGTTTAGAATATTCTACTCAGAAATCAGAGAAGGAAAGTTATTTTTATAAAATTTTAGAACATTCTGTGTGAAAATTTGATAAAAACTATATTTTTTTGCATGATTAATAAAGTTAACATAATTTATCCTAAAATAAAATAAAGCAGTGTGTATGTGTTCAATTATCAACATTACGATTCGGCCATGTCCACATTACCTATGTCTTCTTCCCCTTTTACCTCAAATTAAGAACTTTATAGGCTAGTTATTTTAGATTTGTGTAAACAAATTTTTCTTCCCAGTATTAATATTTTCAAATTGAAATATTGTTTTTTTTTTTATTTTAAATACATTTTTGTATGTAGGTTAAGTTAAATTTTCAAAGACGGGAATGTTTTCATATTTCTAGTTTATGATGGCACAGATGGGAAGGTTGAAATATGCACCAGAATGGAAAATAATATTTTAAAAATGTGTTGTTTAATTTTGTATCATTACGTCATTACGAAATGTTATTACACTCATTGTAAGATTATCATTTTTCCATAAAAACGTTAAACCAATAATTATTATATCTTTTTTCTTGATTATTTTAATTTAGTAGTAGTACACAAAAGTATTAAACTTGTGCCTGTCATGTTAAAATACATTTTATACCTTATAGAATCCAACGAAGTTATGATGTAAAAATATTTCATTCTATTATAAATTTTAAACTACTAATACTAAAACTGCATTTTATCTCTGTTGTGTTTAATAAAAATATACTGAAATGTTTTAATTTTGTTTTATTTACTTGTTTTCATTGTTGCAATCATAACTATGACTAAAATTTAACTCATTAAGGACGTAGTTATGGGTAAGATTAATGAGGAAGATACTACTCAATATATATCACTACAACAAACACTTTATTTTTGCATTCGACGCGCGTTTCGCTAACCATGTTAGCTTCATCAGGAGCGATGATTGACTAAAGCTAAACTACAAATCTACCCTATTTATACTTAGCCTAACCCTTGAATTACTCAGGCGGAACTAATGACATAGGCAAGGCCATCAGTTTCGGTCAAGTAACCAGTAGAGGGGACTATAAGGAATAGGCCCTCTGTCTTTATTTAAACTACTTTTACATTTTATAATTTCCATATTTTCGTATGCGTTCAACAATTTCCTATCAGATACATTTTTTTATTAATCTTAGATTATCTAATGTTACAATATGATCAGCTTCAAGGGCATGTTCGGCAATGCTAGACTTTCTTTATTAAAGTTTACTCGTATTAGAAATATAACTAGAGGTAATGGTTATGACGATGACTTAGTAAATAAGCTAATAAACATACATAAGTTTAGGTTTAATATTCAGAATTCCACCTTTTTTACACGCGAAGAAAATAACACTAAGTATGTCTCCATACCATATAATCTGAAATATAGCAAGGGACTCAATAAGGTATTTAATAAGGTAGGCCTCACCTTAGGCTATAAGTCATCAGACAATCTGAGGAATATCTTAGGAAATCCCAAAGATAAGATTCCTAATTGTGAGAAAAATGGAATTTATGAAATTAGTTGTAATGATGTGACAAAAAGTATGTTGGGCAAACTAAAAGGTCAATTAAAACACGATTTAAAGAACATTTAGCACACTTAAATATAGTACAACAGAAAAGTCTAGCATTACCGAACATGCCCTTGAAGCTGATCATATTGTAACATTAGATAATCTAAGATTAATAAAAAATGTATCTGATTGTTGAACGCATACGAAAGTATGGAAATTATAAAATGTAAAAGTAGTTTAAATAAAGACAGAGGGTCTATTCCTTATAGTTCCCTCTACTGGTTACTTGACCGAAACTGATGGCCTTGCCTATGCCATTAGTTCTGCCTGAGTAATTCAAGGGTTAGGCTAAGTATAAATAAAGTAGATTTGTAGTTTAGCTTTAATCAATCATCGCTCCTGATGAAGCTAACATAGTTAGCGAAACGCGCGTCGAGTGCAAAAATAAAGTGTTTAGTGTAGTGGTGATATATACTGAGTAGTATCATTGTGCCAAAGATTCCACGTTCCCAACTTAGTAATGACGAAGAGTTAAATTTTTGGTGAGTATTTGAGGTTATGTCAGTATAAAATAGCTAACAATATGAAAATCGCTAAACATCAGTTGAAAAAAAATATTTGCCTTGTGTTTTGAAGGACTTAGTACATGTTTTTAATCTCGGCGAGTAAAGAACTCTGAAGATAAATCATACAATTATAGGCTTTAGATATGAGGAAAAAGATGATGTGTGAAATCAAACGTGGCGTGGCGGCCCGTGGCTCCGTGGCGTAATAACTTGCTTGTGGTGCAGAAGCTCTCGGAAGCCAATCTCGGCAGGTCGCTATACTTTATTTATTAATTTATTTAAGTATATCTGGCCTAGCCACGTACATAGGTAGTGGTTGTTTGCAGAAATACAATAACGTCCTTGGCAGCACTATCGCGTGGTCTAAAAAGGTGCTGTGAAATACAAAAATGTATGTTTGGAGAAACATTGTAGTATATTTGATTCTTCTTCTTCTCTCTCAGCCCTCCACGATCCACTTCTGGTGAAATATGCTAAATTTGTAACAGTGAATCTTTTGCTTATTTGCTGCTTTACAGCAATTTTTAGATGGACATACATGTAGAAGCGCACATATAGAATTACCATGAGTACCTTCGCGATGCTATAGAGCAGAGGTTCCCAACCTTTTCTGGACCAGCGCCCCATTTACAAGAAAAAAAAAATTCCAACGCCCCATAATAGTTAATTATACCAAATATTAAAATATTGTTGTATATTATCTATACCTATTTTATCTGTCTATCTATCTATTAAGAATTACAAAGTAGAAATTAATTAAAATGACCATCAAATGTAGTAAAAAACTGTTTATTAAAAATTTGAAAATAAACACAAGATCAATAAGAAATAAAAAAAAAATAATCAGATGGTTGAGGCTGGTGGAGTTTTAACAATTTGTTAATGTTCCTTAATATCATTCGTATGCAGTCTATTCCTTTTCTTAGATGGTAAATTACCTACTGTGCTGAACCCACGCTCAGCTTAATACGATGAAGGAATAGTAATTAAAAATTTCTGTAATCTTGCCCATAATCCAGGGTAGAGAACTCGTATTGATTTTTGAAGTCAGAGCTCTTGGTATCCATTTCTAAATTTTACTTTTACTTCTTAGTTAGTTGTGAGTTCTGCGAGTTCCTCTTCTAAATTTGATGATTTTGCTGTATCTGTATTTGCGAAAAGATCTAAATCCCAACTCGGTTTATTCATGTTTAAAATATCCTGGAATCGCTTCGTAAAATTAACATGAAGAACGTCCAAGTGTTGGCAGCAAGTAAGTAAATCTTCCTGTTTTAAAGAGACTGCTGATGATGTGGGAAAGTGGCTGTATTTACCTATACCTAGATTTCGTTTGAACAGTTTCCCACAAAAACAGCTATGACGTTTTTTATTTTAATTAAATTCATCTCGTCCCCTTGCAATTGTAAATTTACTTGATTAAATATTTTAAATACGTTTATCAAATAAGCGATGTCAATTTCCCGAAGTTTTTCGTCTCTGTTTTCAAGGAAGTCCAGTACTGAGTTAAATAGATTGAAAAAACGATTGAGAGCCAACGAACTTCTGTGTGCAGCAGCAAGCAATTGTCAACTTCATCATTTTCACTGCAAAGTTGGCCAAATAATCTGTCATGCAATGAATTGCTTCTAATCTTATTGACTGCTCTAATAACGTAATGAAGCGAAGTATGCAGGCGTTCATTTAGATCTTTTGCAACCAAATGCTGACGATGAATAACACAATGTACAGCGAATACATTTGGTACTGGTTGTTTCAAATGGGCTATGAAACCCTTATGACGCCCCGTCATTGCTGGCGCGCTATCAGTAGCAGCTGACAAAATAGGAATAGGAATTTCTTTTTCTTGAAAAAACTTATTCATGGCATTAAATATCGATTCTCTCTTTGTATCGGCTTCGAAATTTTTAACAAACAGTAACTCATGGCAAATGTTTTCTTCTTTTATGAATCGAACGTATGATAAAAGTGCTTCGTTATTTGGTAGAGTTGATTCGTCGAGTTGAATAGAAAATTTGCAAATCTTTAAGTAATCGCATAATGATATTTCAACGTCTTTAGCCAGTTCATCTATTCTTCTTTGCACCAAATTATTACTCAGAGGAGTTTTTCTGATGATGTCTGAAGGTGTCTTATGTCTTTATTACCTCTTTGACTTCTGGCAAGATTAATTCCTTGAAAATTGTGTGTGGTTTTCCCGCTCTTGTGATTAACAATTAAATATTATATGAGATTCGTAGTCCATCATCTTCTTGTTTAGAAGACGACGCAAAAAGGTTTGATATTGTTGGTCGTTTTAATTATTTCTTCTCCATTCCTGAAAAATAGGATAAATCTTTGTTCTCTTTATTAGCATTCGTTTTATTCAAATGCTTTTGTAGCCTAGAAGGCTTCATGGCTTCATTTGAAAAAAACTTTTTGGCAAATTAAACAAATAGGTTATGATTGGTTTGTAGGAAAGTGCGTAAATCCATATTTCAAATGCTCAGTACTGAACTGCCGGCATTTCTTCTTAGATTCATACATTTTGAAATACACAATTTTCCACGGTTTAAATAAATTAATTTTTCAACAGATTTAAAGATAGTTCTAAAAATAATGGTTTTAATGATTCTATCACTTTCGCTCACGAATATGGATTATTGGCGAAGCACACAAAAATAATAAGACATTCCTAGAGCTATCCTTGTCTTTTATAGATTTGAGTTCGTGCACGCATCAACTTAACACATGGGCTGAAAAGTCCCGGGCCTAACAAAGAAAACACGGTTTTTTTGGTTCAAAATTAGCTTTATTCATCAACGTAATCTCCATCAAGAGCAACGCAATCATTCCAGCGCCGCTCTAACAATGGCCAAACACTGCTCAGAATCATCAACACGTTCTTGTTTTTGATAAACAGTGAGCAAAACGCGGCACCCACTTTGAACAGAGCTTTCTCATAGTCAAATGCTCATGCAATATAAAGCCAACACGTTCTTTTGATATCTTTACGATGTCAGCTAACTCACGCAACTTCACTTTTCGATCATTCAAAACGATTTTATGGATTTTTTTTGATGTTTTCTGGTGTTACCGCCTCATTTGGACGTCCACTGCGTTTCTGCATCATCGGTGTCTCTACGACCACGTTTGAAGTCAGCAAACCACCGTTTTATTGTTGTTTCTGATGGAGCGGAGTCCCCATAACACTTTTCAAGCCATTGCTTCGCTTGAACGGTATTTTTTCCCATCAAGAAGCAGTGTAAAATTAAAACACGAAATTGTTTTTGATCCATTGTTTTGAAAATAACAAAAGTAGCGTCACTCTTAGCACAATAACTCACAAACTAATGAATAGAATATCATGAAATTTTAACAGCTGTCTTTTGAAGGTTAGTATTAACTGAAAAAAAAGGTGACTGCAATAAAACTAGCGCCATCTATGTGTTAGGCCCGGGACTTTTCAGCCCATGTGTTATATGCATTTACTTGTTTGTGATGCCGGTGTACTTGGCCTGTAACAAGTCATTACAAGCTCCCATATTTTTGTCGAAACATGCTTGATTGCGTGAATTGCGTCTTTGCTTACCAACTTGCAAAGACTTGTCACCGACAATACTAAACCGAATTAGGTATACGTATACCTAGCGCTAATTTAAATGTTTTAATGTTTATTTATGCGATAACAATAAGATAAAAATTTTAGATAGTTAGATCAAATATTTATTCATGAAAATAGTAGGTATTTTCAAAGTATTTTATTATATTAATTTCCTAAATAGGTAGGTACGTCACGGCCGCCCCCCTTGACTGTCTTAACGCACCTCCCTTCAGTTTGGACTCCCTACCACCCCCATGGAAGGCTCCAGCGCTCACTGGGGGGTGGTACCGTCTCCGTTGGGAATCTATGCTATAGAGGATTGGGATTAGAGGATAGTTACTGATTTGTTTCTGCTCCCCTGATTTAATAACTGGACATATTTTGAACTATTTCAGGGTTAAGGTACAGCCTGTGACATAGCCAAGGGAGGGCTAGGTGAGCATATGCCCCCTCCCCTATGAATGTTGAAAATTACTTCTTAAAAACAAAGCGTTTTATTGAGGGTTCTTCCTTTTAAAAAATCTATTGATGTTTTTAAGTTCCACTGTATAAAAGGTATCTTTTTTGTGAAAAATCTCCCTTTTCGGTTATCAATTTTTGGTTTCTTAGCATGGGTTTCTCGTCGTTTATAATTTTTCGTAGCAAGTGATTGATGTACAGACATTTTTCGGGAATCCCCCTACACATACTTTTTCGCTACCATTATCATTTCACACCTACCTGTGACCGACATTTTCCTAATCGTCATCGATTAAATTTTATCAACATATTTTGCCTCCTATACTTGTATTTTTAACCAGTCCGACTTTCACATTTTTAATCCTATACATGAAGAATACTGATATCCGCAATCTTGTATACTTGCCATGAATTAAATGCTTTACAGTTAATTAAGCAAAAGTATTGTTACACCGATTAATTGTTACCTAAATAAAATTCTACTAATTTAAAAAATGCAATTAAACGAATCTGATTAGAAAATATTAATTAAGTTACTTTATCGCAAATAGCATGTTCGGATTTTTCTTTCTTGTTAATGATACACAAGCCCAGCTTTTTAGTGCGAGAATCATTATGTGTCGATTTTAATAATTAGTTGAATGCATCCTACGTCCATTTAAGGTAAAAAAATACTATGCACGGTTTCTCTCACTTGGGGCTTCTTTTTAGTGATCCGTACGGAACACTTATAAGATGACTTCGCTGTCTGTCTGTCTGTCTGTCACACCCGATTTTCTCCGAAACTATTTGTCATAGAAAGTTGAAATTGGTAATAATATAGGAACTGATGGCCTCATCAAAGCCGTGTTGTTTTGAAAGTCAAATTTTGACTTAAGAGGTTAGTTTTGGGGGGTTAAATCGGAAGTGAAAAAAAATTTTTTTAGTAGGTCATCGAGTGTGGTGTCAAATGAAAGCTTGTCAAAACACGAGTAAACAATATATATATATATATATATATATAAATATATATATATAATATATATATATATATACATAATGTAATACTTGCGCACACTTTTCTTTGTATTATTTTTAAAAAAATCGCGAAAAATCGCTGTCCCCCCACTTTATCTCGAAAAGTACTGATCAAAAAATTTTGAAAAAATTCTGGAATATTCTCCAGGGGGTGTAGATTAAATGAAAATTATCACGCGTGCATTACCTTTAATAATTTTTCTGGTATATAAAAAAAACAAAAATTTCAAGGTCATCAATTTTCAGTAAAGATTGGAAACAAACTTTGTTGAAAACTGATTTGGGGTGTGTTCTGTGAAGTCACTGATCATTTTATACCATCGTAATAACATTTTTTATTTTAAAAGCAATCAACGTACAGAACACTAATTGTGCAAGTTCAACTTGCACTTGACCGGTTATTTGTTTTTTTTTTTACTTTCTTCGTTAAGGAAAGTATTGCATTCGTGAGAAAATAACATAGATCTTACCATTATTTCACGTTTCTAGATCCTTAGAGCCCGTATTTATAGTCGCTCCTTGAATTATTTCTAGCCCTTCAATTCACCCTGAGTAATGTTTTTTGTTTAATTGTCGAAAAATCACGCCTTGAGTTAGTTATTCTTCAGAGCGGTTAATTAATTTTAACTAATGTTTTTCGTTTCATAGTCAGAAAATCTGGCTTTGAAATCCTCTCCAGGAGGTCGAAAGCTTACTTCAGCGATATTTTTATAGTGAAGGCAAATGTAAAATTTTCATGATGTTTGGAAATTTTTTGGTACAGCTTGGAAATCGATTTAACTACTTTGAAACATTGCCAACATAATATAAATGAGTTTCCTCATCATAATTTTGACTGCAACGCCATTTTTCTTCTATTTCTTAAATATCTCAGCTTCTGTTCGATGTTAAGCGGCAGAAAAAAAAACCTAACGCATTTGCCTCCACTATTAGGTTATATTTTTAATTATTGTCTGATTGGTAAAATTCATTTTTTCCCATATATAAATAAGATAAAAATAAAATCATATAATTGTGTAACAAGAGTGGTACGCCAAAAACCCTTTTAAAACTATAACAAATAGATGCTTATACTGCACTCTATCGGCGACTTACTAAGTCTATTCAAGCAGAGCGGCACAGCACGGCTGGCCCTTATTGCAGAAACGCACCTTTCTTGAACTCACTGCTCGAAGGCATAGATGGCAGTATTAGTATAACAACTGAAAACGAAAAGAATCGTATTTTTAGAAGCTACCAAAAGTGTTCTTCGTATTTGCTGAACCATCCCAAGACGCGTTTCGCCGTATCACGGCTCATCAGCTGGGCTAGGTTCAGCAAATACGAGAACACATCTTTAGTCCTTTATCCAAGTAACTAACGAAAAACTATAACAAATATATGCTTATACTGCACTCTGTCGGCGACTTACTAAGTCTATTCAAGCAGAGCGTATTTGCTGAACCTAGCCCAGCTGATGAGCCGTGATACGGCGAAACGCGTCTTGGGATGGCTCAGCAAATACGAAGAAGACTTTTGGTAGCTTCTAAAAATACGATTATTTTCGTCGTTTTTAGTTATTATACCAATACTGCCATCTACCCTTTTAAAAAATAAATTTCACAGTAAGTGGAGACCCAACAAATTGCAGTTGTATTTCCAAAAGCACCCTAAGAATCAATAGCAGCTTTTACGTTGGTTCTACTAGGTCTTACTAGAATTCTAACAACAAATCTCTAGTATACATAGTGTAAACTCACCTGATGCCCTTGATTATGGTATACGTATAACATTTCAATTTGTAAAGGTTTCGAAACATCGAGTTTAAAGTGGGAACTTCTAGAATGGAAAGTGTAATTATATAGAGACAATAACTTTTAGCTTATTTAGAGCCATCTTTTATAGAAGATTCTAACAAAGATCAGAATCAGAAGCGCTGATTCATCATTGATTTAGTGGATGTAAAACAAATTATGCTTTTATTATTATTATTATCGTATCTCGCAACACGGATAAAACAGAATAATACAAACGCAGAAGATATAAACGAACAAACAATAAACATATGTATAAATATAAATAAAACCCTGTATAGGTGAAAGAAGATAAACGTCCTAATAATAAAAAAACAAAACTTAGCACTAAAGATCCATTCTTAGTTGTCGTAGCTATTCAAGGGCAGCGGGTGTCACCTCATGCAGCTGAGTAAGGTCTCCTTCAAAAGCAAGTTCTCCGCATTCACTTACAATATGGTCCGTTGTTTGCTCACCGCACCACACATACACTGCGGAGAATTTTGGAACCCCATTGATGCATATGATAAGCGCACCTACTCTGACCGGTTCGGATTTGATTTAAAGAAATCCACTTTCTTCGTGGGACTTAGAAACCAGGAACTTGATCAGAGAAGTCACGGATTAAATGAGAGTTCAAAAGTAGCTTGCTGTTCGATTCTGTTCTACATTCAGTCTTTAAGTCAAAGTCTCATCCACAAGTCTTCGGACTGTGTCGCTAGGAGGTTTACGAGATCGGAGTCTTCTTGGGGCTGGATTCCAAATATCTGCGTGGACAGGTAAGAGCTGACTAGACTAATATTTTTCCCACTCTCTTCGTAAGATCTCTTCGCGTCTTAGGTGTGGGGGAGCTCTGTTGGAAAGGACTGGTAGCCAGGTGGCAGGTGTCGACCGAAGAGTTCCGGAGATCGTCCGCGTCGCGGTGTTCAACTGGACATCAATTCTCCTAGAATGTGTGCTGTTTAACCATATGGGTGCACGATATTCAGCTGGAGCATAAACTAAAGTTAGAGTTAGAGTTGCATAGTGACAAATTATGCTTGGGATGTTGTAATAGGTACTGCCTGCACAAGAATCCTAAAATTTTCCCTTTGTTACCACTGCAAGAAAAATCCCGAAAACAGATTATGCTCTATATGAGATTGATGTAAGAAAATGATAATTTCGAATAGTGTGATATTCATATGAGATAAATTAATTTGAACTGCTTCAAAGACTCCACTTCAAAACTCTAAAAATTTTTACAAACCTTTATTTTTAATTAAAAATTGAGAAGTGGAAGTCAAAATGTAGTAAATTCGTAATATTAAGTAGGTATGGAAATGTGGAATCTTCGGCCCAATAATACTACTCACTATATATCACCACTACACCAAACATTTTATTTTTGCAATAGACGCGCGTTTAACTAACCATGTTAGCTTCATCAGAAGCGACGATTGACAGTCAATCCTCGTAGGTACTATAATTTTATTAATATGGTTATATTATTAATTAGTCTTATTTTCATTATAAAATATACTATAAAAACATAAAACCTCTGGAAGGAACACAGCTCCCTTATATTCTTGTATTTTATAATTAATTCCTTTCAGTGGGGGCCATCATATCTTTTGCTAAATAATGAAAGATAAGAGAGATAAGCATTCTTCACCACATCCTTTTTAAAACATTTTGTGCCTTTCAATTACGTGTAATACGAAAGTCAATCTCAAATCAAAATCTCATTTTTCGACATTGCGTCAAAACACACTATCACTGTTACCACTATAAGTATTTAATAGAACAAATGTCTTAAATATTTAACATAACCCGAACGAATAAAAGTTGTCAGGAACAAAGGCTCATTTCGTTTAGAAGTTATCAAGGCAAAAATCTGCCAGACTGGTGAATATGGGATATTTCTGTTTCTTGTGATCTTGGGGACGTTAACAAACGCAAGTTGAAAGAAATTGAAACAATGTAACAAACACCAAATTATTATTAAAAAAAAAAACAGAAAATTTGGGCGAATGATGGATGTATCAAAAGGATTAATACACGCACAAACACTCCTGCAATTCCATAGTGATATTAGAATAGAGGAGGTAAGTTCCCGCGAGAAGCGTGGCCTCATAGAAAGCGAAAGAAGTAATAGGTGTCATTCTGTCTCTCTTACTCGGCGCACACCCACAACAACAAGAGTGTGTACCCGTGCGAGAATGTTATTCGTATTTTTCGCTCTTTCTGATAAGAGAGACAGAATGACTTATATTATTTCTTTCTCTTTTTAACGATGCCGCGTTTTTGCTTACAGCAGGCTATGTACTTTACATCCTCTATTCTAATATCTCTATGTGCAATTCATAAGAAGAGTATTTGCCTTCTACAGTCTGTCAAGTAAGACATGACCGCTCGTATTCTTGTAAAAATGTATTTCGTATTTTGCTGTGCTAACAACGGCGCAATTATCTTAGTAAGTTGTTCAATTGCCAGGCATCTTTGAGGCATGCTGTAGACGAGTTTTTCTGCATACTCGGGCAAAGAACTCCAATTTTTTTGAATCTTGTAAGACAACTAAGTCAAAGTCCTCAGAGTCTTTCCTCTAAGCTTTCTCTTTACAAGGGTCCAAACGCTATTAATAGGGTTGACGTTCGGCGATTATGAGGGCCACTCTAAGATCTTATCGCTTCGCGACGTGATTTTCGCCCAGCAAAGGTTTCTTCAACGTACTTCGGAATTTGACATCATGAGCGCGAAGTGTTTGTCGAATGGTCTCACGGAACACATTCAAACTCGCTTTTCTTAATTTTTCCGCTCCTTGACGCAGCGTCAATTTCAGGTCCCGCGAAAACAGAGACACGATTCGTTTTTCGACTTTCGGAATGATTTTGCCTACCGAGCCACGTTTTGGCAAATCATTGATATTTTTCGTCTCGTTAAAATGCGGCCGTGGAGTGGGTCATTTTAAACCTCTTTGAATGGTAATGAAGAAAGACTGCCTCGACCTGACGTGCAAACAAATGACTTTTACGTGATTTCGACGAAAGTTCGGAATACTTTTATTACCATGCGTCGTAGACCTCTACCGATTTGTTTGTTGAATCGCTAGAATCGCATCTACCAAAAATGAATTGTAGCGGACACGTTCTTACTTGACATTCTGTACTACATAATTAAATTTTAATTTTTTAAACAAATTGTTGTTTTTTACTTATTTAAGTATCACTGTAGTAAAAATGTAAATGAATTGTGTAAATATGAATGTAAATTCAATATCTGCAGTAGAGATGATTTTATATTTCTTCTATTAAAGCTTTCTTCATCTCGCAAAGTATATCCTTGCCGGGAGCAACTTAATATTTCCGTCACTATCGAAAAACTTGTCATCATATAGTCCAGCACAGGACTTATAGAGAACAATTATACCGTTCGAAGAGGGAAATTATGTAATTTTACGACGATGAAGCAGTATAAAATTATTTTTTGAACAATGTTTTTTATTCGTAAGCAGAGTAAATATTCGAGAGGAGTTCTATATTTTTTACAAAAAATTGTGTTCTGTTATTTCTGACACATTAGTAGCAATAACCAACTAAATACAGTAGAACCCCCGATTAACCGAGTCGCGATTATCCGAGCCCCGGATTAACCGAGCCAATCTAAGAACCTGATTATCCGAGGTACGCGCGTCTATGCTGCGTATTAACCGAGTTCTAAAATATGTATGTACATATTTCCATTTAAATCGTCGGGGCCTTCGGGGAATCCCCCTGGCCCGTGTGAGTGGTTCCCCTATTTATGTTTTTGGACTCTTTCAGCATGTAAATTTGCGTGAATGCGTTATAGCGTTTACTACGGAGAAGTACGAGTATACTCACATAATTTATTTGGTTGGAGTTCTGGTAGTTAAGTGTAATTAATACGAACTGCTTTGTTTGAATTTTTGTTTGTCGTATTACAATGGAGCAAAACAAGCGTAAAAGAATCGTCGTTCCTATTGAAGAAAAATTAAAAGTCATCAGAAGAATTGAAGCAGGAGAGAAAATTAAAGTTGTTGCACGAGATTATGGAGTAGGTAAGGTAACAGTTGGAGATTGGAAAAGAAAATAGAAGAGTGGTGTATAAATCAAACCTCCTCGTCCTCAGGAAGAAAATTAATGAAAACCGGCGACTACGAAAAGGTTAACGAAGCTTTATTCATCATCAAAAGGTGTGCCTATGTCAGGTCCAATTTTACGACAGAAAGCAATAATGATTAGTGGGCAATTCCCAGAGATAGATCAGTTTACCGCCAGTTCTGGATGGCTTGACCGCTGGAAAAAACGGTACGGTGTACGACAACTGACTGTATGTGGTGAAAAACTTTCTGCTGATGTGTCATCAATTGAGAAGTTTAAGCAGAACTTTAAAAAGCAAATTGAAGATTGTGGATACACATGTGATCAAATTTATAACTGTGACGAAACTGGTCTGAATTATAAAATGCTTCCATCAAAAACATTGGCATCTCGACAGGAAAAATCAGCTCCTGGGTACAAACGAAAGTAAGGAAAGATTAACCATAATGGTATGTTCCAATGCATCTGGCAAGCACAAAATCCCACTGATTGGCAAGTCTGCACGTCCAAGAGCTTTAAAAGACATCTCACTCAAAGCCCCTACCAGTCTATTACAAAAGTCAGAAGAGCGCATGGGTAGATGCGACCTTATTTACTAACTGGTTTGAAGAGAGTTCGTGCCATCTGTGACTAAATTTTTGAACAGAAACCGTCTTCCAATTAAAGCAATTTTGTTAATGGATAATGCCCACTCTCACCCTGGAGAAGGACTTCATGTGGGCGAAATTGTTGCAAAATTTTTTCCTCCAAATGTAACCAGCATAATGCAAACCAATGGATCAAGGCATCCTCGAAAACATTAAAAAAAAATTATAGGCGTTTATATCTTGAACATCTGTTAGAATACGCAGAAAAGGAGGATATTATCAATGGGATGAGAAAGGTTACACTGAAAAATGTTGTTTACTGGGTAAGTCAAGCTTGAGATTCTGTGCATACTACCATTATTCAAAAAATCTTGGTCAAAAGTTATTGATTTTGAGAACTATAATGACACTGAAGATGATACTCTATTAAATGTATTAGCTTTGAAATTGAGAAGCTATGGAGAAATGTCCTGTTGAAATTTTGACAGCGAGATAAAAGAAAAAGAAAAAAGTTTATTTCAATTAATGCAAAAATTAAAAGGTTGCGAAAATGTGACAAGAGAAGATGTTGTTAAATGGTTTACAGCAGATGATTTAGAAGAAGAAATGAGTATTGAAGAAATAACGAATGCCTTTCAGGAAACCGAAAAAATCAGATGACGATGACGGTGGCGGAGCGGCGGCGGTGGATGAACAGTCTCTCACTAAGATCTCTCATCAAGAAGGTTTTGCTTCTTTGGAAAAGCTTTGAGGTACATCGAACAAACAACCAGAGGCAACCCCAGCGGATTTGCTTCTTCTTAATAGATGGAGAAACATTATAGCGAGAAAAAGAAGATGCAATATGAAACAGAAGCGCATAGATACCTATTTCACTGTTTTATTAATGTATGTACCTATTTATATGTTAAAAACGTTAATAAATCGGTTTAAAGTATTGGTGTTTATTTTTTGGAATGAATAAAAAACAAATCCAGATTATCCGAGTTTTCACTTATCCGAGGAGGGTGCCCCCCCACGTTACCTCGTATAACCGGGGTTTTATTGTATATACAATTTCTTCGTCTTTTCTTATAGGCGCCGCACACATGCTGCGGTGACATCCCTAAAATTTTACAAGAGCGATGCGTGTATTGAAAAAGAAATCTACAGTCTGTCAAGTAAGAACGTGTCAGCGATAATTCATTTTTGGTAAATGCGATTCTAGCGATCAAACAAAAAAATCGGTAGAGGGAACCTTTGTCTACGACACTTTTAGTAAAAGTATCAGTTGATTCCGAACTTTCGTCGAAATGGCGTTAAATCCAAAATGAGTCACTTTCTTGTGGGTCGGTTTGAGGCAGTCTTTCTTTGTTCTCATCCAAAGAGGCCTAAAATGACACATTGCGCGTCCCCCAAATATATTAAAAAGTCGGCATCGTTTGTGAAAAAAATGTGGGTAAATCATTTTAACGAGACGAAAAATGTGGATGACTTACCAAATGTGGTTCGATACGAATCGTGTCTCTGTTTTACGGGGCGACATTTTTTCGTTCAATTTACACCCTGTGGAGAATATTCCATTATTTTTTTCATAATTTTTTGATCAGTACTTTTCGAGCAACAAGCTGGGAACTTATCAGACACCGAAAGAAAAATGGTACCACATCAGAGAAATATTGGAAGGAGTAATGGAAAAGCACCCGAAACAAAATACAACCAAAAAGAAACAATCTCGGATGACGGAGGAAATATTGAATATGATGGAAGTAAGAAGAAAATATAAGAACAACAATAATATAAAATACAAAGAAACGCACAACCTAATAAAAAGAAAGATAAAGGAGGCTAAAGGAATGTGGCTAAATGAAGAATGCACAGAAATAGATAGTATTAGAAAAGAAATATGACACATTTAATTTACATAAGAAAGTCAAAGAAGCTGCTGGACTAAGGTTACAAAGGCAACCACAAGTAATAGAGGATAAAGAAGGTAAACTACTACTGAACATACAAGACAGAAAGATACATGAGAAGAATATATAGGAGAAATGTATAGTGACATAACTAGACAACATAAGACAAATAAGCTTAATACAACCGGCCCCCCCCCCCCCCATAAATAAAGACGAAATATTGGCAGCATGTGGCTCTCTGACGGATTTCTTTTCTAACACCTTTACTGTTAAACGCTGGTGTGCCCCAAGGCTCCATACTGTCTCCTACTCTCTTTCTCATTTACATTAGCGATCTGCTGGAAAACCGGGAATCCAATTTACAGCTTTGCAGATGACGGTACACTTATCTCTTCATTCACTTTGAACGCTCGGACATCGGCTGCTCAGGCGAATATTCGCAGACAGCAGGAAGTCATTCAACTTAACAAAGACTTGGAAGAAATTCTTTCTTGGGGTGATAGTAACCAAGTGGAATTTAACGCTACAAAATCCCAGGCGGCAGTTTTTTTTCTAAAAAAAAGTTAACGTTGCTGAACCCGACATAGTTATGTCGGGGCACTCCATCCTCCTAGCAACGTCGCTCAATTTGTGGGGCGTTAATTTGGGAGCAAATATGTCCTGGCATGAACATGTTGCAGGCATAGCAAGGAGAGCTTCTCAAAAGTTGGAAATATTATTTCGAACCAGAAAGCTTTACACTCCACAACAACTATTAATTCTTTACAAAGCTCAAATTCGACCAACTATGGAATACTGCTCCCATTTTGGGGCTCCGCTCCCAAATATACACTGCATTTGTTGGATTCTGTTCAGAGAAGAGCTGTTCGTCTGATTGGAGACCCAGAACTGAGCGGCGGCCTTGATTCGCTGGAACATCGAAGAACGGTTGGCGACTTGAGTCTATTCCTACAAGTATTTTCATGGAGAGTGTTCGAAAGGATGTAGCCCGCTTAATTCCTCCCAGAGCGGTGCATGTTAAAAGTACACGTCGCGCTGATACTTCACATCCGTATGAGGTTCAGCTTGTTACTCCTCGTTCAACGCTTTTCAAGCAGTCTTTTATATGGAGAACATCATCCCTTTGGAATGGCTTACCTAGGACTGTGTTCCCCACCGAGTACAATGTACAGCGATTCAAGAACAACGTGAATCGCTTTTTCTGCACATGTGTCGCTCCTGTAGCGCTTTAGGGACTTCCCTGCAGCACGTGTGCTAGACCCATAAAAAAAAGCAGCAAATCAGCTTAAAAACAAAAAGGCAGTAGGAGAAGATAATATACCTACAGAAATCATTAAAATATTTCTTGAAAAACATATCGACATTATACAGGACCTCTTCAACAGCGTATACAACACAGGTGATGTACCACATGATTGGTTGACATCAATTTTTTATACCGTTGCCAAAAAAGAATAACCCTAGAACGTGCGAGGAATATCGGAATATAAGTTTAATGAACCACATCTTGAAACTCTTCCTTAAAATAATTCAACAAGAGTATACAAAAAACTAGATGAACGTACTGGACAAACACAGTTCGGCTTTAGGAACAGACTAGGAACGAGGGACCGTACTATTTTCTATCCGCGTTCTGATTGAAAGATGTTGGGATGTTAACTCTGATATTTATTTATGCTTCATAGTTTTCCAAAAAGCCTTTGATATGGTAAATCATGAGAAAATGATGGAAATACTACAATCGTGTAACATCGATAACAAGGACTTACAAATAATATCAAGTATAGGTGTACAAGTATGAAATGCGGATTTTTTTTTCTAAAAAAACATGTTAAATTCGGAAGAATGATAAAAGTGCTTTATTCAAAGTATGCTCCATCGCTTGTTATACATTTTTTTCCCATCTTTCGGGCAATTTGTGAATTATACGCCAGTAAAAATCTTCCCCTTTTGCAGCGAAACCATTCATCGAGCCATTTTTTCACATTTTCGTACGAACCAAAGCGCTGCTCAGCAAGTGCGTGACCCATCGATGCAAACAAGTGGTAATCGGAAGGAGTTAAGTCTGGTGAGTAAGCCGCATGGGGTAGAAACTTCCCAGCTGAGTGCTTCCAACGTGTCGCGAACTGGTTTTGCCGTATGTGATGGAGCATTCTCATGAAGAAAAACAATGACTTTGTGTTACCTCTTTCGGAATTCTGACCTTTTTTCAAGCAGGGAACGGTTCAAATCGGTCAATTGTAGTTGGTAAACGTTTAGTATTAACCGTTTCCCCAGGTTTTTAACAGCTCATAATAGACCACGCCCCTCTAGTTCCACCAAACACAGAGCATCGTCTTTCTGTCAAAGCGATTCGGTCTTGCGGTCGATGTGGATGGTGCGTCTACCCATGATTTTTTGCGCTTGGGATTCTCAAAATAAATTCACTTTTCATCCCCTATAAACTATACGATGCAAAAAACGAGTTTCTTTGTACCGAGCGAGCAAAATGTCACACGTGTTTTTGCGCTTTACCATTTGCCTGTCGTTCAACTCATGTGGTACCCATCTACCGGCTTCTGAATCTTTCCCATCTCTTTTGTGTTTGCGAATCATCTTCGTCCAACAATGCTTGCAATTCCACATCTTCGTATTTTTTTTGGCGGTTTTCCCACGTTCCTTGTCTGCAAGATCGAAGTCACCACTTTTGAAAACGCCGAAACCATCGTTCACACGTATTTTACGATGGAACCTGTTCACCATAAGCTTCTCGAAGTAATCGGTATGATTCAACAGCAGTTTTCTTCAAATGAAAACAAAAAATTAATGCTGTCGCGAATGCTCTTTGTTCGGTATAAATTTTGACATATTGAACACAACAACACAACACTATGCACACATTTTTCCAATTTATCACTCGTGCGCGCGTCTGACACTTGTTGATGACACACCAAAATGGCGCAGTGTCAAATCTTTATAGCACAAACTGCATTGGTGCACTATCTGTTGTCTGAAATCATACATTTCATACTTGTACACCTGTATATACTGGAACCAGACTGCCAAAATAAAAGTTGAGAATCACATGTCCAAAAAAATAGAGAAGGGCGTACGTCAGGGTTGTACTTTGTCACCCCTGTTATTCAATGTGTCTATTCGATGGAAATCTTCAATAAAGCACTTTCTGTTAAAAAAGATGGAATTACAATTAATGGCATGTGTGTAAATAACCTCCGCTACGCTGATGATACTGTCATTCTAGCGGACAGTGAAGAAGGCCCACAAAGATTCATGAATGGAATTGTTGGTGCATGTGAGGAATATGGAATGAAACTGAATACAAACAAAATAAAAACAATAGTGGTCAGTAAGAATCCTAATAGAAATATAAATATTAAAGTACATCACAAACACTTGAAAGGGTAACAAAAACAACGTACTTAGGAAGTGTAATTAGTGAAGATTGGGACTACTCTATTGAAATACGCTCAAGAACTGAAAAAGCACGAAGCCCCTTTAATAAAATGCGCAGCATACTCTGTAACTGCCAACTAAACTTAAAAACAAGAACCAGAGTGCTCGTGCAAGTGTTCTCGGTCATTTTATGCGATATAGAAGCTGCAACAATGACAGAGACAACACAACAAAGAATCGAGTTATTTGAGATGTGGTGCTATCGCCGAATGCTGCATGTTCGTTGGACAGCGCATACCACAAACGTGGAGATACTTGATCGGATGGGAGAAGAACGAGAGCTAATTCCAGCTGTTAAAGAAAGAAATAGCACGGCCATATTATGAGAAGCCAAAAGTATGCGCTCCTGCAACTTATAATTGAAGGAAAAATAATCGGTTACCGAGGACCAGGAAAGTGCCGCAACTCCTGGTTGAAAAACTTACGACAGTGGAGAAACATAACATCTACTGAACTGTTTAGAGAGGCAATAGATAAAATCAGATGGGCAAATGTGATTGCCAACGTCCTTAGAAGATAAGGCACACTAAGAACAAGACTTTTCGAGATAAGGGGGGAGAGATTTTTTTCAATTTTTTTACCATAATACAAAGAAAAAGCACAGAAAGGAAGAAAAAGCACAGAAAGCTGGAGACTTCTTAAAAATATGAGAACAGAACGGAAAAAGAGAAATCTTCTCACCAATAACACCAGAAAAATGGAACCAATATTTTACAAATATGCTAACAGAAGATAGACCAGAGTTCAAAAGTATCCAACATGGAAACCCAAATATAGTTATACGAGGATCCTCAATAAGGATAACAACATCCAGGACCAGGAAACATCCCAGAAGAGATAGTAAAATACGGAACTGAAAAGCTATTTTAGCGCTTTGAGGAACTTATTCCAAAGATGCATTAACACATCAGAAGTACCTGAGGAATGGAAAATATCATACATATCAACAATTCATAAGAAAGGAGACAAAAATAATTGCGATAACTATAGGGGAATAACGGTTATAGGATCTATTAGCAGAGTATACGGAAAAAAAATACTTAAAAATAGAATAGAAACGGAATACGCGGCACGTAGAAGCTGAAGAACAGGCAGGCTTTAGAGCAGGAAGATCCACAATAGACCATCTCTTCTCACTGACAGAAATCCTAGAAAAGAAAACCGCATTTGATCAGGAAGTCCATGTCTTGTTTGTTGATTTAAAAAAGGCCTACGACAGCGTGCCCCTAAAGAGACTGTGGGAAACACTACAACAGAGTAATGTAAGCACCGAAATAATTAAAGCCGTTAAAAATCCTTATACCAAGACGCAAGAAGTAGTGTGAAACCAAATATGGTATAACAACAGGGTTCCCGGTCACAAAGGGTCTCAAACAAGGCTGCTGTATATCCCCAACGCTATTTAAAATCTATTTGGAGAGTGCACTGAAGAACTGGAAAAGGAAATGCAGCAGAAACGCTATCATTCGCAGATGACCAGGTAGTAGTCGCTCAGGACATCGATGATATGGAATACATGACACGAAAACTTATGGAGGAATATGAGAAATGGGGCCTAGAAGTCAATATTAAAAAGACCGAGTACATGTGCGTCGGAGGACAACAGCAGGACTTGAAACTGGCCACAGGACACACCATCAAACACTGTGCCAGTTATAAGTATTTGGGAACGAGAATATCTAGGGACGGAACACTGGAAGAAGCAATATTCGAGAGGAATATCCAAGGAAGAAAAGCGATTACAATGCTTAATAGTATACTATGGGACAAAAACATAACCACTGAAAATAAGAAGAGAATTTACAACTCAACAGTGAAAAGTATAATAACTTACAGCTCCCAGGTGTGGCCATTAAAGGAAAGAAAAATACTAAAAGCTGCAGAAATGGATTCCTGGAGACGAGCAGCCAGAAAATCCAGAAAAGACCGCATACCAAATGACACGATTAAGGCGAGCTTTAGAAATAAAGCACGATATAGTGGACGAAATCAGAAGCCAACAGTTGGCATGGTACGGGACATGTACAGAGAATGTCACAAGACCGACTACCTAAAAAGATTTTAAATTGGAACCCTCATGGAAAAGAAATCGAGGAAGACCACGCCAAAGCTGGAGAGCAGGAATCAACAAGGAAGTACTAGAGAGAGATATGGAGGAGGATGGAGATGGAGAAACCGGGAGGAGTGGAAAATTAGGCATCGGAAGACGGAAGACGTTATAAAACCGATTGATATATATATATATATATATATATATATATATATATTATATATATATATATATATATATATATATATATATATATATAGAAAGGTGTGCACAGTTATTACATTATATATATATTTTTTTTCACTTCGATTTTACTCCCCCAAAAACACTTTAAGTTAAAATTAAACTTTCAAAAAACTACACGGATCTGATGGGGCCATTAATTTCTATATTAGTGCCAAATTTCAACTTTTTGTGTCAAATAGTTCTGGAGAAAATCGGGTACGACAGACAGACGGACAGACAGATTAGACGGACTAACACCGAAGTGATCTTGTAAGTGTTCCGCACGGAACAGTAATAAAAACTACTTGATTCAGTGATACCTTAACTATGTTTTAACTAACTCTTTACTATTGATATATAACTTTGTATAAAATAAGGGTGTTGAGATGGAATAAAAAACTTACAAGAATTAGTATAAATTTTAATTTGCTGGGCTATTAGGTACTCACCAGCCAAACTCGGCCAACTCTGAAAAGTCTGTTAAAATGAGCACGTCCTCTTAGCTTATTCGAAAATAAGTTTTTATTCTTCGTACTATCGTATCACGGCAAGTTTGGAATGTTGTTGATATACTTAAAACTAGCAATAACAATAAACATTCTAAACGTCTTGTAAATATCTCACGCTGCAGAGGTTGCCTAATAAGAATAGCCACCTAGATACAGGATTCTCGATCTCTTTTCACGTTTCATTCTTGTTTTTAATCATACCATACACCTTTAACAAAACACACGCGACTTTCTTCGTTCTTCGCTTGTTCTTGAAACAATTAAAAGTCGCGCTTCATGGCTGACCATGACCGTGAAAGTTTGGGTACATTTTTTTCAAATAATTTGTAAGTCAGTGGATTAATAACTAGGTCTATCAAGTGCAAAATTTGTGCAGTAGTTATAATTTGGATATAGAAACTGAAATTTGTCACCTAGATGACGAATAAAAGCGAAATAAAAAAAAGTTGTTCGTGCTAATCACAAGTGCGAATTGTTACAAAAGTCAAAAGTGATAATGAAAAGTTATGTAATTTAGTTTACGATTACAAATGTGTTTGGTGAAGTTTTATAAAAGTTCAAGTTAAATAAAGTACTAATTTTTTCTTTATACGTTTTGCCAATCAGATTTGGATATATAAATGGAATACTTTCTTGTAGCAGCTGTTACTGGATAACTGGGAATGAGGTAGGTATACGAAGTTTAAAGGGTGTATTTTTACTTCCGGAGTAATAAGAGAGAATATTGGTCATTTAGCTAGTGTTTTCCTTGTAAATGCAAGTTGTAAAACCAATATTTTGATTATGTATATACTGTTTTTGCTAGGCTAGGAAAATATTGAAGAAAATAATATAATTCTACCTCGATTCCAAGAACACCAAAAAGAGAATTATTGTATAGTTCAGCCTCAAATGTTGAGGCTTTGAATTTCCTAACTTTATGTCATTACCAATTTAATTAAACAATCTTTATGTCGATATCAAGGTAAATAATAAATTTTAGTGATCACAATTAAGAGACTATTTTTAGTGTTCCTTACGGAACACATTATACTTAAGTGTCTGTTTGACTGTCCGTCTGTCACACCCGATTTTCTCCGAGACTATTTGACGTAGAAAGTTGAAATTTGGTACTAATATAGAAATTGACGGCCTCATCAGAGCCGTGTAGTTTTGAAAGTTAAATTTTGACTTAAGGGGTTAGTTTTGGGGGGTGAAATCGGAAGTGAAAATAAAATTTTTTTACTAGGTCATCGAATGGGGTGTCAAATGAAAGCTTGTAAAAACATGAGTTCAAAAATATATATAATGTCTTACATGCGCACACCTTTCTTTGTATTATTTTGAAAAAATCGCAAAAAATCGCCTCTCTATCTCGAAAAGTAGTAATCCAAAAATTTTGAAAAAATTCTGGAATATTCTCCACGGGGTGTAGATTGAACGAAAATTATAACGAGTGGATTACCTTTAATAATTTATCTGGTATATAAAAAAAAACAAACATTTCAAGGTGATCAGTTTTCAGTAAAGATCGGAAACAAAGCTTGTAAAAACACGACTTCAAAAATATATATAAATGTCTAAGATGCACACACTTTTCTTTGTATTATTTTGAAAAAAAATCGCGGAAAATCGCTGTTCCCCCCCTCTATCTCAAAAAATACTGATCCAAAAATTTTGAAAAAATTCTGGAATATTCTCTACGGGATGTAGATTGAACGAAAATTATCATGAGTGGTATATAAAAAAAAAAAACAAAAATTTCAAGGTCATCAATTTTCAGTGAAAATTGGAAACAAACTTTGTTGAAAACTCATTTGGGGTGTGTTTTGTGAAGTCACTGATCATTTTATACCTCCGTAACAAAATTTTTTATTTCAGAAGCAATCAATGTATGGAACACTAATTGCGCAAGATCAACTTGCACCTGACCGGTTTTTTTAAAATAAAAACTTCTCAATAGTATTATTCATGTATACTGAATAATAAATTCTAAAGTAATTCGGATTCATTTTTACTTTTTAATAAGTGATTGTCCTTTCACAAATAAAGCAATACTAAAAAACTTCACACGGGCAAATTATTTTTAAATTTTTATTTATTTGGCCTTTATATTGCTTTCACTGTCTTGCGGTCTCTTTAAGATTTAAATAAATTAAGAGGAAACTGAAACTACATAATATTTTACATTTATCGTGTATAAAATCTTAAATATTTTAAGTAAATTAAAATAGTTTAAGAACATTTATATTTTTATAGGCGAGGTTTTATTTGCTTGAGCGTTACTCATTAGGCTGTAATCTCAATAATCGTTTCAATTACGAATTAGTTAACATACTTTAATATGGAAAAATACTAAAAGTCCTACTACGATAGAAAGGTTATTTGATTAAATATTACAGAGATATGCTGAGAGTTGTCCCTCTTTTTTATATATACACTAGTCGTGCCCGCGGCGCCGCTCGCGTGGACTCGATTCACTATTATCGTCACTGCTTATTCCTTATGTTACCTAACGTACTAAAATATATCCTATAACCCGGCCAGAGAACATAAGTATGAATTAAAAAAAAAAACACGGAAATCGGATAAGTGGTTCTCGAGTGATAAGCGCACTAGCGGACAGACAGACAGCCAGAGATACGTTGAGTTACTAGTCGTGCCTGCGGCTCCTCTCGCGTGGATTTGATTCACTATTATTATCACTGCTTATTCCTTATGTTACCTAACGTAATAAAATATATCCTATAACCTTGCCAGAGGACATATGTATTTAAAAAAAAAACACGTAATTCGGATAAGTGGTTCTCGAGTGAGAAGCTTATTAACGGATAGACAGACAGACAGAGAGACGTTGCATTTTATCTATATTGTAGGAGATTATAGATAACCTGGCCAGAGAACAAATGTGTGAATTAAAAAAAAAACACGTAAATTGGATAAGTGGTTCTCGAGTGAAAAGCGCACTAACGGACAGACAGACAGAGAGACGTTGCATTTTATATATATTATAGATATTCTTTGCTACAGGATAATGTTCCATATTTAATGGTTTAGGCAGGGTATTGCAAGAGAACGCGCCAGCGGCAAACTTTTTTTCGACTTGACTGACTATTACCGTCACTGCTTATTCCTTTTGTCACCTAACGTAATTAAATATAGCCTATAACCTGGTCAGAGAACATATGCATGTTTTAAAAAAAAGCACGTAAATCGTATAAGCAGTTTTCCAGTGATAAGCGTACTAACGGACAGACAGACAGACAAAGTGACGTTGCATTTTATATATACTCATATTATAGATATAGATTATTATGATTATTATATAACCTGACCAGAGAACATATGTATGAATTAAAAAAAAAACACGTAAATCAGATACGTGGTTCTCAAGTGATAAGCGCACTAATAGACAGACAGAGAGACGTTGCATTTTATATATGTTATATTCTTTGCTACATGATATTGTTCCATATTTAACGGTTTAGGCAGCGTATTTGCGAGAGGGTGTGCTAGCGGCAAACTTTTTTCGACTTGATTCACTATTATCGTCACTGCTTATTTCTTATATTACCTAACGTAATAAAATATATTCTATAACCTAGCCAGAGAACATACGTATGAATTAAAAAAAAAAATGTAAATCGAATAAGTGGTTCTCGAGTGATAAGCGCACTAACGGACAGACAGATATACAGAGAGACGTTGCATTTTATATATATTTTAGATGAAAGTTATCGTGACATTACGAGGTACTACTGTGGAAGTACTTAAAATACGTCTAGTGGTACAATATAAAAAAAGTACATGGCAGTACTTGCCAAAATTATAAGAAATGGCATGGCAAACATTGCATTCCAACATGATATAAGGATTTAGTGAGAACAATCTCATCTAGATAAAATTTTATTTTCTTCAAACTAAAGATTGTTTTCAATTTTTTAATGGAGTCAATTTTTGTTGTTTTTTTGTTATATTTTATTTAATTATAATTATTTTAATTTTTCATTATCTCATCATTATTTTTTGTCTCTATGAAAACTACAATGTCTGTTCTTTGAGCAGCAATTTATTTCACTTCAGTTAGGAGGCTAACCTAACCTAATAACCTTCTTCTTTTATCTCGTTTTGGAACTGGGATAACCCTGTTAAGTTGCTAAATTCACCCAAAACCAATAAAGAAAGAAAAAAAAAACAGTACTATCCTTTAACGATGCTACATGGTGAAACAAATATCTACAAGTTTAAATGAAATCTCTAATTTATAATGCCTAAGTATACCCATACTAACATATATAGAGAAAATTCGACAATAAAAACAAAACAAACATTTGGAAAAAACTGAAATAAAAATAGTGAACAGAATAGCGGAAGAGACTGGACTGACTAAACAGAGATATAGAATGGAAAAAACATATATAGGTAAAATTACACGAGA
Source organism: Pachyrhynchus sulphureomaculatus (assembly GCA_019049505.1). Lineage (NCBI taxonomy): Eukaryota > Metazoa > Arthropoda > Insecta > Coleoptera > Curculionidae > Pachyrhynchus > Pachyrhynchus sulphureomaculatus. Next base: position 27,218,921 of record CM032449.1, read on the forward strand.
AAGAATGGTTAAAATCATAAAAGATAGGTCACCGGTAAGAAGGAAAAAGCAGTAGATCCGGTAAACGTTGGAGCGACAATTTTTTGAATGTAAGATTGTTGAAGATGATAATAAACAGGCAATGGTGCCTATTTTAAGGTATAGAAGAAGAAAATGATGAGGAATTAATGTTTACCCGCGCACCAACTGTCATTGTTGGCATTTTTCTAAATTAACCGGTAGGCACCATTGGCATAGGCAATCAGCTGTATACTAACATATATAGAGAAAATTCGACAATAAAAACAAAACAAACATTTGGAAAAAACTGAAATAAAAATAGTGAACAGAATAGCGGAAGAGACTGGACTGACTAAACAGAGATATAGAATGGAAAAAACATATAGGTAAAATTACACGAGAAAGAATGGTTAAAATCATAAAAGATAGGTCACCGGTAAGAAGGAAAAGCAGTCGATCCGGTAAACGTTGGAGCGACAATTTTTTGAATGTAAGATTGTTGAAGATGATAATAAACAGGCAATGGTGCCTATTTTAAGGTAGAAGAAGAAAATGATGAGGAATTAATGTTTACCCGCGCACCAACTGTCATTGTTGGCATTTTTCTAAATTAACCGGTAGGCACCATTGGCATAGGCAATCAGCTGTATAGGGTATATTCTTCTAAAGGCGTAACGAACAAGGCAGTAAAATTATCGAACCGAGACTCTCTTGGGTTAATTTTGAAAAATATGATAAGGAATAATACCCACTCACAGCTCTTAAAGATTGTTGCATGTCTCAGTTATAAATACTGAGGCTGTGCATTTTTATGACATGGACATGGATAACTCCGGTTAGGAATTCGTAAAATATTTTAATGAAATAAAAATTAGATAGAAAATTTTGTCAAGACTAAATTTCACAGGTAGCGCAATGATATAAATTGAAGGGAAGGCATATTCTTGTAATAAAAATACTCACTAAAATAACTGATGTAAATATTTGTGAGCAAGATACCTGATTTTTGTTTTTAATAATTAAAAAGTAAACTTTGAAAAATGTACTTGGCAAATTGTTTCTGAATTAATTTGCTATCTGGTTTTTACCCAGCTTTCACCGTCTTACGACCTCTTTAAGATTTAAATCAACTAAGAGAAAAATGAAATTTCATTATATATAGAATTTACCATGTATAAAATATTAAATATTTTAAGTAAATTAAAATAGATTAAAAAAATATAAATTACACTGGTAAACAAAATTGAAACTTTGTTGTGCCACATGGACTTTTATGATATTTTTTACTTTAATAGGTGGTTGGCAGTAAAAACAAACATTAAAAAAAATCTGTTAGCCAAGAATTTTATTCTTATTTAAAATATTTCAAAAAACAATGACTTCCTAAACCAAAAATGTAAAAAAGTTTTATTATGATGTTACGATCTAAGATTTTTTAGCAAATTTAGATCCTGGTTGGTCCCTTTTGATTGTCTAGCAGTAATCTGCCAACATATTTGGGTTTCATTTGGCCTGGTAACGTTTTTCCATCTTAGAAATATCCTGATGGAAACTTTCTTCGTGTTCATCGCTCACAGCCCCCAAATTCTGAGGAAAAAAATTCAGGTGTGAGTCTAAAAAATGAATCTTGAGTGACATGTTGCAACCCAATGCTTGATAAGCCAACAATAGCTCGCTAACCAACTCTCTGTAGCTCTCACTCTTATGGTTACCCAAAAAATTTGCAACAACATTCTTAAAAGATTTCCATGTTGGTTTTTCTAAAACGCTCAATTTTTCTTCGAATACCGGATCTTTTATTAACTCCCTGATTTGAGATTCTATGAAAATACCCTCTTTTATCTTTGCATCACTTATTTTGGGGAATTTTTCTTTTAGATACAAAAATCCACTCCGATTGCGATCCATTGCCTTTACAAAATTTTTGATCAGGCCTAATTTGATATGCAATGGTGGAAGAAGTACGTCAGATGGCTGTACAAGGGGTAAATACTACACATTTTTTTGTCCAGGAATTAAGGATGAACGTGTAGGCCATATTTTTTTATGATAGTGGTTTGTTCTGTCTCGACTGTCCCATTCACATAAAAAGCAGCAGCATTTAGTATAACCCAGCTGAAGTCCGAGTAATAGGGCAACAACTTTTAAAACGCCACAGATTTTGAAAGAATATGTACTGTACTTGATTTTTTTAGGTAATAACTTCATGTTTTCATAAGTTTCTTTCATATTATCAGCATGGGCCAGAGGTACAGAAGGAAGTATATTTCCGTTATGCAGTAACACTGCTTTTAGACTTGTTTTAGTCAATGAATAAACGCCACTGGGAGGGATCAAAATCGATTTCCAAAATCTTCATAATCCCATTTATATCATTACAATACACCAAGTCCCCGTCTTGGAAAAAGTATGATCTGAAGTGTTGATCACTATTTCGAACATAGCTGATTTTAGTTTCATGATGTAGCAAATTCCATCCTTTTAATCGAGATCCTAATAGTTCTGACTGCTTTTTTTTGACAAATTTAAATCGCGAACCAAATCGTTTAGGTCTCCTTGAGTTATCAAGTGTGGCTTGGTTAGAATTTCTTCAAACTCAGAGTCATCGTCCTCATCAACACATTGGCTTGAAGTGGAGGATTGTGTATCGTCAATCTCAACGGACGCTGATGCAACTGGTATAGGCAAATTTTCACTATAAGGGACTGGTCTCATGGTTGAAGGTAAATTAGGGTAAATAACTGTGTGTTTTTTCTTGAAATTTATACGATTTACGTCAGTAAGACACAAATAGCAGTCCGAAATGTGATCTCTTGGTTCGGTCCAAATCATGGGTACAGCAACACGTTATGCAACAAATATGAGGGGCCCAGGATTTGTCTTGATGGGCCACAGCGAAACCAAAATACCGGTGATAACTCTCCAAGACTAGTTTTGTGAAATTTCGTCTTTGTTTTTTGAAAGTCAGTTCACCACAAACATAACAAAGATAGTTAGGATCGTTACTACACTTTCTCGACATGTTAACGCAGTTAATAAATCACAATATTTTGATGAAATCACAGAAAAATAGTTGTAGTATGACTATTTCTTCGCGAACGTTCCTTTGCTTTTATTGCCGTAATACTAGTTATAAGTATTACCGTATCACAAGAAAACTGAGGCTAATTGAAATAAAACAACTGCAGTTTAATAATGAGGGTAGTTAGTTAAAACAGTATTAGCTATCAAATTTCGTGTCTCATGATTAGTGTTGACCAGTGTTACTATAAGCTAGGTATGAAACTACATTCTTAGTACTACATGCTTGACTCTTGCGTATTAAATTTTGATTTCTGTGGTGGTTTTTATTTCAAGCTGTATTTATTATCGAAAATGTACAACTTGAACTAACCTGGGCGAATAATAAAACTTTTATTATGAAAAATCATTTGATAAAATATTATAGAGATTTGCTCAATGTAAAACACTTTCTCAACTAAAAGTCTAGTGATTTTAATATAATTTTGTTAAAAATTTAGTTTACTTCGCTCGCAATAACCAATTATATGGTATTATTTAAGTTAGAAACATAGCTCTGATAAAGACTTCAGAAATTAAACATGGATTTACTTTTTAATAGTATCAGTATTATATAATAAACGATTATATATAAATTCTACAATATAATTGAGCCCGGTTTCAAAGAAGCACATTACAAACATTCAATCAACTTAAGTTAATAAACTTAAAATATAGATGCGAATTTCATCTAACTTGTTTCATACTTAAAATAATTGTGACACAGAAACTTGACTACTTACTTAGTAGTATCAATTTCGAAACAATATCCATAATCTTAACACGAGAAATGAAAATAATGTAAATCATATAAATCAAACGGAGAAGTACAAATTTTCGTTTAAATACACTTGTACAGCAGTTTCTAACCCTCTAAATAATTTGGAGTAAACGAAGCTGGCTTGAAAAGTCTTACAAAAAAACAGGTAAATAACATTTTCTTACAAAAACAAAAATTTATTTCTCTACGAGATTTCAATTTTTTTGTTCCTTTAGAAAAAAAACATAACATCTTTATTCGACCTCAAAAATTTCCTTCACCTAAGTCTAATTTTTGAGGTTAGGAAATACAAAAAGTCACTCTGGACCAAATCTGGCAAATTTTCAATTATTTCAAGGCCGTGCTCATGCATTTTTGCCATTGAAACGCTCGATATGTGAGCTGGAGCATTGTCTTGGTGAAGGACTACTTTTTTTGCACGTTAATCTTGGTTTCTTCTGTTTTAACTCACTATACAAACGGTCCAATAACGTTGCGTAATAATCACTATTTTACCCTTTTCCAAATAGTCAATCATGTTGATACCCTGTGAGTCCCAAAAAATAGTTGTAATCACTTTTCCCCCTGATAGTTTTATCAGGGGGAAAAATTTGCTTTTTTTCGGGGCACTTACACCTTCGTCAAGCCACCGTTTTGACCGCCGTTTTGTTTCCGGGGTGTAATAGGCGATTCACGTTTGGATTACGCTGTAACTTTTCCAAATATGATTTTGAAATGGAGTCAACAAACATGGCAGCCATTGCTCACTCAGCTTTTTTTATTTTTAGAGCTTCATGTAGGATATTATGTACTCGTTCGTATAAGATACCTATCATCTTAGCAATCTCACGAAACTTAATGCGAAGATATTTCATCACGATGCCATGATTTGATCCATCATTTCTACAGAAGAAACCTCCCTCTGGCGTTCTGAAGAGACAGCATCTGCAGGGCTCGCATAGTCACGTTTAAATTCATTTATTCAGTAATAAATGATCTTGATTGTTGGTGCAGAATCCTCATTAATTTCCTTCAGATAAATTTCAGTCTAAGCCGCAGTCCACTTTTTTAAATAAAAATGTTTTATTACTACACGATACCTGACTTTGGCCATTTTCACGAAAGGTGTAATTGCCAACAAATAGCGCGTTGCATCTGTTTCAAATTTTGAAAAAACCGTTACAATAATCACGCTTACCGATAGTCATGCTGCTTAACAAATTTTCCATTTCCTACAAATTTATCAGACTTATGAAGCTTCTCTTATATATGAAAGAATGATTGATCCTACCCATTGACGAAGACTAGTTTGTTTATTTTTATATTCTTATAAAGTATATATTTTAATTATTAACATTATTATTATTCTTTCATATATTAGTTCATTTGTTTACTTATTATTGTTATTGACATAAGTCTTTATTATTAATCACATCATATTCCTTGACCACGCCAATTAGAACAGACATTCGTTTTTTTTTTCAAAATTTGGAATTATTGTAATTACTTCCTCAGGGTTTAACTGTTAAACTACTTTAATTTGTCAATTAGGGGTTTCAATTGACCAGAGCATCGGTAAGGTCGGTTAGGATACGAGCTAAAAAATTGTTTTTATTTATAACTGAACCGATAAAAATGAAAAATTATTCAAAAACTTACAATGTACTTACGTGTTCTAATGCCTTGTTTTCCTATTTTTATTTTAATTTTTTGGTAACATTTATAATATATATATATATATATATATATATATTTATATATATATATATATATATATATATATATATATATATAAAATGCAACGTCTCTCTGTCTGTCTGTCTGTCCGTTAGTGCGCTTATCACTCGAAAACCATTTATCCGATTTACGTGCTTTTTTTTAAAACATACATATGTTCTCTGGTCAGGTTATATTCTATATTTTATTATGTTAGGTAACATAAGGAATAAGGAGTGACGATAATAGTGATTCAAGTCGGAAAAAAGTTTGCCTCTAGCGCGTTCGCTTGCAATCCACTGCCTAAATCATCACATGTGGAACAATATCATGAAGAAAAGAATATAATATATAAAATGCAACGTCTCTTTGTCTATCTGTCTGTCCGATAGTGCGCTTATGACTTAGAACCACTTATCCGAATTACATGTTTTTTTTTTATTTCATACATTTGTTCTCGGACTAGGTTATCTATAATCTTTTACAATATATATATATATATATATATATATATATATAATATATATATATATATATATATATATATATATATATATATATATATATATATATATATATATATACATATATATATATATATATATATATATATATATATATATATATATATATATATATATATATACATATATATATATATATATATATATATATATATATATATATATATATATATATATCTTTTTTTTTGTGTGTGTAAGTTTCTTTGATCTTAGTATATATATATTTTTTATAATTTACGTGTTCTTGGAATTAGATCATTAAAACTATTCTTGAATCTGTTATATATTTATTGACGTTTCGACCTTCGGAAGAGGTCTTCTTCAAAATTTGCTTTAAAAGATGACGTTAAAAGAATTAAATATAGATGAGTAATTAATCAGTTTGTCGTGTAAAATATTTGTAGCTTTTCGTAGTTTTTAATTTAAGACACTTAACTGTATACATTATTGAGGGCCTTACCTTAGAAAGTAGTTCATTGTGTGGGGTGTTAATTTTAAATCACTGTCAAAAACACATTTTTACTTTCTACAAACAAACCATTTAACTTGAAGGACTTTATATGACTGGTAGGTAGATACGGTTTAAGTTATTTACATCTGTTTTTCGTTTATTGCAGTGGGCGTCATCTGAATGTGTATGGATTCGAGTATTTCTCTTTTTTTGTATTTATTTCGATGTTGATAATTTTGATGTTTTTGAAATCAAAGGTATGACTTTTATTCATTTCATGATTTGTAAGAGCTGTACTGTTTTTTTGTCGTATTTATGGCCTTTGATTCTATTTTCTAGATATTGGCTTGTTTGCCCGACGTATATTCCTTCGCAGTTATTACATTTGATTTCGTAGACTATGTTACTTTTTTTATCACCAAAATTTACCATTAACCAAAACCGCAATTAATAAAAAAAAGTAACATAGTCTACTAAATCAAATGTAATAACTGCAAAGGAATATACGTCGGGCAAACAAGCCAATACCTAGAAAATAGAAACAAAGGCCATAAATACGACAAAAAAAAAACAACAGTACAGCTCTTACAAATCATGCAATAAATAAAAGGCATACCTTTGATTTCAAAAACATCAAAATTATCAACACTGAAATAAATACAAAAAAAGAGAAATACTCGAATCCATACACATTCAGATGACGCCCACTGCAATAAACGAAAAAAAACAGATGTAAATAACCTAAACCGTATCTACCTGCTAGTCATATAAAGTCCTTCAAGTTAAATGGTTTGTTTGTAGAAAGTAAAAATGTGTTTTTGACAATGATTTAAAATTAACACCCTTTCTAAGGTACAGTTAAGTGTCTTAAATTAAAAACTACGAAAAGCTACAAATATTTTAACCCTGAAATACACGACAAACTGGATAATTACTCATCTATATTTAATTCTTCTAATGTCATCTTTTATAGCAAATTTTGAAGAAGACTTCTTCCGAAGGTCGAAACGTAAATATATAACAGATCCAAGAATAGTTTTAATGATCTAATTTCAAGAACACGTAAATTATAATATATATATATATATATATATATATATATATATATATATATATATATATATATATATAATGCAAGGTCTCTCTGTCTGTTTGTCTGTCTGTCCGTTAGTGCGCTTATCATTGGAGAACCACTTATCCAATTTACGTGTTTTTTTTAGGTTTATACATATGTTCTCTGACCAGATTATAGGAAATATTTTATTACGTTAGGTAATATAAGAAATAAGCAGTGACGATAATAGGGAATCAAGGGGGAAAAAGTTTGCCGCTAGCTCACTCTTGCAATACGCTGCCTAAACCGTTAAATATGGAACAATATCATGTAACAAAGAATATAAAATATATAAAATGCAACGTCTCTCTGTCTATCTATCCGTTAGTGCTTTTATCATTCGAGAACCTTATCCGATTTACATGTTTCTTTTTTTAAATTTTAACTCAATATTTATAGAAAAAAAAAATCTATAATATATATAAAACGCAACGTATTTCTGTCTGTCTGTCCGTTAATGCGCTTAGGACCCAAGAATCACTTATTCGATTTACGTGTTTTTTTTTTATAAAATACTTATATTCCATGTTACTTTAGGTAACATAAGGAATAAGCAGTGACGATAATATAAATCAAGTCCACGCGAGCGGAGCCGTGGGCACAACTAGTCTACTATATAAAATATAACAATTTCAAAACAAAAATCAGCTGAAATATTTTATTACGTTAGGTAATATAAGAAATAAGCAGTGACGATAATAGGGAATCAAGGGGGAAAAAGTTTGCCGCTAGCTCACTCTTGCAATACGCTGCCTAAACCATTAAATATGGAACAATATCATGTAACAAAGAATATAAATTATATAAAATGCTTGAACTTGAAGTTCTAAATAACATTAGTTGTCATGTGGCCAGGTCGAAATTTTAGACCATTTTAGTGAATCTGGCTGTTAATGTTTAACCTTAGAATATTCTTATAAAAACTGAAAAAACCTATTAAGTTAATCTGTGAAGGGGTAAAACAAAAAATTATAATTGAGAAAATAAAAATACTAAAAACGTATTAAATACATTTTGTCGCATCGTATTCGGGATGGATTTGACGAATAAGAGAACAGTGGGTAAACTGCTGAAATATGGGCCTTGACCGTTTTCAGTTATTTTACATTAACCACATGTGCCTGAAGAGGAGGATTTCTTAAAAAGCGCTGTGACAGCTTTCGATGGACTTTTAGGTATGCCTACTTAGTACAATTCGTTGTATCCTACCATTGTGATACTAGCTGTATAAGTACCAGTAAGTTCTATTCCTTTGTTTGTCAATCCTAACCCGACTGATGAGCCGTGATACGGCGAGACGCTTCTCGGAATGGATTTGACGAATAAGAGAACAGTGGATAAAGTGCTGAAATATGGGCCTTGTCTGTTTTCAGTTATTTTACATTATCCGTTAAATATATACCCAAAATTTTAAATAATATAAAAATAATTATAGTTGTTTTAATCATAAATTTTATTTACCGTTACCGTTAAATGTACGCTTGCATGTTTCTCCGAAACATTTAATACTGTATTTTTTCATTATATTTATGTTCAATTGCATAATATGACTGTGTAAAGTAGAGATTGTGACACCATGAATAACTGTCATTGTTCGACCTGCCTAGATATGTCCTAACTGTAAGAAGAACTGGGAAAGATATTAAGGACTCTTTTTATTATGATTTAGTAACTGCAATATATAATATTAATTAAGAAAAATATTATAGCGTCTGCCAGGTAACGAAATGGTTAGGTAATTTATTACCTTAATTTTTATAATAAATGGTTGGAAATAGCAGAAGAGTGTTCATATTAAGAGGAGCGGTTTTTTTTTATGGGCATAGCACACGTGCTGCAGGAAAATACTTATAACGTTACAGGAACGACACGTGTACGAAAAAAGCGATTCACGTTTTTTTTTTTATGGGTCTAGCACACGTGCTACAGGGAAGTCCCTAAACCACTACAGGAGCGACACGTGAGCGGAGAAAGCGATACACGTTGTTCTTGAATCGCTGTAAATTGTACTCGATGGGAAACACAGTCCTGAGCAAATCATTCCAAAGGGATGATGTTCTCCATATAAAAGACTGCTTGAAAAGCGTTGTACGAGGAGTAACAAGCTGAACCTCATACTGATGTGAAGTATTACCGCGACGTGTACTTCTAACATGCACCGCTCTGGGAGGAATTAAGCGGGCCACATTCTTCGAACACTTTCCATGAAAATACTTGTAGAATAGGCTCAAGTCGTCAACCGTTCTTCGATGTTCCAGCGAATCAAGGCCGCCGGTCAGTTCCGGGTCTCCAATCAGACGAACAGCTCTTCTCTGAATAGAATCCAACAAATGTGCAGAGCCCCAAACATGGGAGCAGTATTCCATAGTTGGTCGAATTTGAGCTTTGTAAAGAATTAACAGTTGTTGTGGAGTGTAAAGCTTTCTGGTTCGAAACAATATTCCCAACTTTTAAGAAGCTCTCCTTGCTATGCCTGCAACATGTTCATGCCAGAACATATTTGCTCTCAAATTAACGCTCAACAAATTGAGTGACGATGTTAGAGGAATGGAGTTCCCCGACACAACTATGTCGGATTCAGTTTTCAGTTAACTTTTTTAGAAAAAACTGCCGCCTGGGTTTTTAAAGCGTTAAATTCCACTTGGTTACTGTCATCCCAAGATAGAATTTCTTCCAGGTCTTGGTTAAGTTGAATGACCTCCTGCTGTCTGCGGATATTCGTCTGAGTAGCCGATATCCGAGCGTTCAAAGGGAATGAAGAGATAAGTGTACTGTCATCTGCAAAGCTGTAGATTGGATTCTCAGTCTTTTTCAGCAGATCGTTAATATAAATGAGGAAGAGAGCAGGAGAGTGTTAGAAAGAAATCCGTCGAGTGCCACTCGTAAAGAACGCTCTCTGAGGAAACATGAGAGCCATAAAAAGAAGTTTTCAGACATACCATAAGAACGTAGCTTAGCCAACAGCCCATCATGCCAAACACGGTCAACGTTGGCCGTGTATAGCTGTAAATTGTACTCGGTTTCACGTTAACGAAAATGATTTTTTTTTAATAAAGGTCTCGCGATTCTAGCCACCAGATGTGATAAAAAATTTTCAATTTTTTTTTCAAAATGACCGAAAAAACGCATTTGTTGTTATTTGATTAATAGACAATTGTAAAAAAATGGTTAAAATAACCCAAAAAAAAATTTTTTTAATGGCATCGGAAAGCTGGCGTCGAGACCTATATTTTGAAAAAAAAAACCGGTCAAGTGCAAGTTGAACTTGCACAATTAGTGTTCCGTACGTTGATTGTTTTTTAAAATAAAAATTTTTGTTAGGGTGATCAGTGACTTCACAAAACACACCCCAAATGAGTTTTTAACAAAGTTTGTTTCTAATCTTTACTGAAAACTGGTGACCTTGAAATTTTGTTTTTTTATATACCAAATAAATTATTAAAGGTAATGCACTCGTGATAATTTTCGTTCAATCTATACCCCGTGGAGAATATTCCAGAATTCTTTCAAAATTTTTTGATCAGTACTTTTCGAGATAAGGTAGGGGGGAGCGATTTTTCTCTATTTTTTAAAAAGTAATACGAAGAAAAGTGTGCGCAAGTATTACATTATATATATATTTTTTACTCGTGTTTTCACAAGCTTTCATTTGATACCACACTCGATGACCAAGTAAAAAAATTTTTTTTTTCACTTCCGATTTCATCCCTCAAAACGAACCCCTCAAATCAAAATTTATGTTACGGTGGTATAAAATGATCAGTGACTTCACAAAACACACCCCAAATGAGTTTTCAACAAAGTTTGTTTCCAATCTTTACTGAAATCTGATGACCTTGAAATTTTTGTTTTTTTTATATACCAGATAAATTATTAAAGGTAATGCACTCGTGATAATTTTCGTTCAATCTACCCCACGTGAAGAATATTCCAGGATTTTTTCAAAATTTTTTGATAAGTACTTTTCGAGATAAGGCGCGGGACAGCGATTTTTCGGGATTTTTTTGAAAAAGTACAAAGAAAAGTGCGCGCAAGTATTACATTATATATATTTTTACTCGTGTTTTCACAACCTTTTATTTAACACCACACTCGATGACCTAGTAAAAAAATTTTTTTTTTCACTTGCGATTTCACCCCCCAAAATTAACCCTTTACGTCAAAATTTAACTTTCAAAACTACATGGCTCTGATGAGGCCATCAATTCCTATATTATTACCAAATTTCAAGTTTCTATGACAAATAGTTTCGGAGAAAATCGGGTGTGACAGACAGACAGACAGACAGACAGACACCGAAGTGATCTTATAAGTGTTCCGTACGGAACATTAAAAAGATTCATTTTCGACCAAAAGGCATAAAATGGCGGGCAATTCAAATTTTAAATGACAAATTCAATTGTGTCCACTGGATTCAATATTTTTTAACCAAAATTTCAGGGTATTTTTGCTATAATAAAAGGAATATTTTCTGAAAGTTTCAAGCCGATCGATTCACTTGGTCGACCTGTATAATAAAATGAAAAAAAAAAAACAGATGTTTGCTTGTTTTTTCAATTTTGTAGAACATGCACACATTTGAGCGATTTAAAACCAACGAGGATTTATTGGAAATTTCATTACGAAGAGTAAAGTGTTTTGTTTGTCTAGATCCGACATATATAACCGGAGTTATTCACATTTTAAGCTCAAAAAACGCGTTTAGAAAACTCTAGTTGTTTATAAACGAAAGAGCACAAGTTTTTCGAAGTCCAAAACTCAGCAAAATACTCCTGGTGATATCCCAGAGAGGATAAAATCATAACATTGCTGTATCTAAACTATGCCTATCTCATCATTATTTTGACCTTTTTTTACTGCACTATTATTTGAGATTTGAAAAAAATAAGAAATAATCATACCTATTGGCTAAAAAATCTTAAATACTGAGATTCGGAACAAGTTAAACCAATTTTAAGGTAGACCAAATGCACTACATAGATTGTGTTCTGTAATGTGATTGATTGATTGATTATGATATTTACATGTCAGTAACACAAGTGCAAGTTGAACTTGCACAATTAGTGTTCCGTACGTTGATTGCTTTTAAAATAAAAAAAATTGTTACGGTGGTATAAAATGATCCATGACTTCACAAATCATACCCCAAAGGAGTTTTTAAAGGCCCCTTTACACACTTGCCAAGTCTTGACAAGCGTCCACAAACACAAGCGTGTGAACGGCTTGTTTGGCTTGGCTGGTGTGAGCTTGGAGGAGCTTGTCACCGTTCCGGTCGAGTGTCGGTTTTTATTAACAGATCAAAGGACGTTTGTGACAAGCGCTTGCGACGCATTTACACGTTGGTGCGCGTTTAGTTTCGTGTTAGTTAGTTCGTTTATTTATTTTTATCATCCACCATCTTCTTCTTGGTCGGGCTTTTGTTTTTGTTTTGCTTTGCTTGTATTTCAAATAAAATAATGATAAACCGAACGCAATAGCAGCCACGACTTCGGTGTCCGCCATGCTTGACTGTTCGGAGCACAATGATCATTCACAAGCATGTAAACGACTTCCAAATGCAAGTCTGATTTGTGACAAGGCTTGGGGCTTGTCGAGGCTTGTCAAGACTTGGCAAGTGTGTAAACCTACCATAACAAAGTTTGTTTCCAATCCTTACCGAAAACCGATGACCTTGAAATTTTTGTTTTTTTTTATATACCAAATAAATTATTAAAGGTAATGGTGATAATTTTCGTTCAATCTACACCCCGTGGAGAGTATTGCAGAATTTTTTCAAAAGGTAGGGGGACAGCGATTTTTCGCAACTTTTTAAAAATAATACAAAGAAAAGCGAGTCCAAGTACTACATTATATATATATATATATATATATATATATATATATATATATATATATATATAATATATATATATATATATATATATATATATATATATATATATATATATATATATTTACGAGTATATTATATGTATGTATATATATATATATATATATATATATATATATATATATATATATATATATTTTTACTCGTGTTTTCACAAGCTTTCATTTGACACCACACTTGATGACCTAGTAAAAAAAATTTTTTATTCAGTTCCAATTTCACCCCCCAAAACTAACCCCTTAAGTCAAAATTTAACTTTCAAAACTACACGGCTTTGATGAGGTCATTAATTCCTATATTATTACCAAATTGCAACTTTCTATGACAAATAGTTTCGGAGAAAATCGGGTGTGACAGACGGACAGACAGACGGACGGACAGACAGACACCGAAGTCATCTTATAAGTGTTCCGTACGGAACACTAATAATTTAAGATTAAATTTAAGCTAATCCTGTCGTAGGGCGTGAGAGGATATTAAGTAGTGACGCCTGGCGTTGGGTGAAGGTCCACAAGCATTTCTGACTGTGGTGTTGGGGTATTAAGTGGCTTTATTCAGGAATTTGAGCTGAGCGTTGCTCATGCAATGATTCTAAGGGCCTTGTTGTGAACGGACTGGAGGTCGGATCTCTGAGTGCGTGACATTTGAATGCAATAGGTAGGGCTGGCTCTGATGATCATTTTGTAAATTGTTAACTTGTTTAGAAGAGGATATAGCTTACCAAGGAGCTGATTGGCTTTGATGGTGGAGGTGGTGATCTGGTCCTTCTATACGGCCCTCTTGTCGTACTGGGAGCCCAGGTACTTGATGCTGTTGGTCCATTGGAGTCTAGAGCCTTGAAGGGTAAGGTTCGATGGAATGGTGCTGGAAGAGATGCTGAATATGATGGCCTGGGTCTTGGCTGGGTTGATCTATATTCTCCAATATTCGAACCAGGAGACTAATATGTTGAGGTGTTGATCTGGATGATTCTGGGGGACTTGGTCTGGTCCGGTGATGGTGGGTTATTATCTCTGGTCCGCTGGACGGCGCTGATGATGTAGCAGGTTCGTACGGGCTTCACCTAGGAGGTGGTCTGGTCGACTCGAATTTTAACGGTCCGAGAGGAAGAAAAGGACCAGATTTTTGTGGGATAGCCGTGACGGATAAACTTGAGGATAAGATCCTTCTTGCCTAACTCGATCGAAGTGTCAAGAAAGACAGTTCCAACCTGGTGTTTACGACTGAAGGTGTTGTTTTTCCAAAGTATAACAATACCTCTATATACATTATTTATACATGGGTTTTCCTAGGTGGTAAAAGTAGTTCTTAACTTAAATTTACTAATGGGAGTGTTAAGGTCTAATTGACCATTTAGTAAGGTGTTTTCCAATTTATTTATATCCAGGGATTCCAGCAGATTAAGTTAGGCGCCTTTATTTTCGGAATAAATTATTCGAACACTTAGATACGAATGATGATTATTTTCAATTAAATTGTGTTCTTTGATTCTTTATGTTTTGTTATTCTTGTCTACTGGAAAAAAAAACATAAAAAATAACGAAATACAAATAGGTGATGATAATCCGTCAGGCGTTCACAAATTAAACAGTGCAGATTGCTCAGAAACATATATAGGACAAACAGGAAGAAGTTTTTCAAAAGGAATCAAAGAACACCACTTCACCTATTTAAAAAGAAAGTCGGACTCTCACTACGCAAATCATTTAATTGAAAATGATCCTGATTTGATAGAAGTTTTCAAATAATTCATTTCTTAAAATAGAGGCGCCAAACTTTATTTGCCGGAATCCCTACAAATACGAGGGCCGCCTTTTGTGCTTAAACGACCACTAGATGGCGTTATTGAGAAATGACATTACCATTGTTGTAAAATTTGGCATTGGTTATTGTTAAAACAGTGGCAGATCAGAGTACTTTGTTTACAATGAGCGTTTAAAAGAAAAAACAGTTTTGTGAACAAATGGCAATTTCACTTGTAGGTTTTCATTGGACGATTTTTTACGATTTTAGTAAAAACCCAATTCAATAACAATGCCTCGAATCGCTTCGTTCAACTTTTAGTAATGAAGAAGAAAGACTATTTACAATTGGTTTGCAAAATTTCCTAATCCGTATACAACATCGTAACAAGAGACGAAACTTGGATATATTCATACGAGCCGAAGCTAAGCAACCATCAACTGTTTGGGTATTTCAGGATAAATCGAATCCAAGAAAAGTGGATTCGCAAAGAGAAGAAAATGATCCCTTTTTTCTTTGGTTTTACTGGACATGTAACTATTGCCTTAGAATACCGAAGAACACTTAATGTTGAATGGTATACAACAATTTGTTTGCCGGAAGTCATCGATGAAATCAGGAAAAACAACCGAAAATGTCGCATCATTCTTCAACAGGACAATGTCAGCTGTCATACAGCACGTCAAACAACCAAAAACATTAGATTAATGTCTCATTACCCGTAGTCACCTGATTTATCGCCTAACTACTTCTTTTTGTTCCCGAAAACCAAAAAAAAAAAAAGCGTGGACAGCGATTTTCATCACCTCAAGGAGCTGTTGAATCCTTGCAAAACCAACTTTAGACTGGAAAAAATATTTCGAGAATTAGTCCGAACGCATGCAGAAGTGTATAAATATTAAAGGCGAATATTGTGAGAAAAAATAAAACGATTTTTACCAAAATTTTTTTTTCTTTCGTTGTTTTCGTAAAAACTCAAAAGGTAGCCCTCGTAAACAAATTGAAAAACACAGATGTCCCACTAAATGAAAAATTGGACCTTAACACCTCACCATTGTTAAATTTAATTTAACAACCACGTTTATTACTTAGGAAAATCCAAGGGATAGCGAAACATGTCGAAAATTTAGTAAGTTTCGGTTGGTTCATTAAAGTGGAATTTCTTAAAATAAGTGTTTAATTTACTGCATTTTTACTTATTTTATAGTTTTTTGAAATAAAAGTCCATTCAGTTTTGTGAAAGTTTGTAAGTTTGTTACCATTCAGTTAACAAAGAAAACAAATTAAAAAAAACAATTATTCATTTGTCAAAAAATGCATGTTAGTTACGAAATATTTATATTTGTATTGATCTCCTTGCTTTGGTAATGTTATGCAAGGATTACTAATTTAATTCATATTATTGCCTTTTCTAATTTCATGACATGCTGATATTATACGGAAACATGAATTTTTCACACTAGTGTCAGAGAGACTATTTTTGCAATAACATTACTATTTTTGGCTTGAAAAATTGATTATTTTTCGGATGAATCTATAAACACCACCTTGTATATGTAGATTTCATCATAGATAGTTGTTTTAATGAGTAATATTATTTAAAATCATTATTTATTGTTTAATTTAACAATAAAATGAATAAATAATATTGAGACTATGCATCTGCAATACTCTTATACTTAATTACCTCTTAATAAGATATTAATTTTAAATTCATACTGGTTTTCATTCATTCTGATACAGGCTAACTGTATCAATTACTAATTACATGGCAATAATATGCTTTGTGAAATAAAATAAGTATTCTTTTTTATGGGTCTAGCACACATGTTGGAGGGACAGCCCTAAAGTGCTACAGGAGCTACGGGTGTGCGGGAAAAAAGCAATATACCTTGGTCTTTAATACAGGGTGAGTCAACGATAGAGTAAAGTTCATTTTCTCATTTGTTTCGGGAATGACGAAAAAATGTTAAATACAATAGTTTTAGGGAATGTTAAGGTGCACAGTTTAAAATTATTTTTGAGTATACAGGGTACTTCAAAAAAGTGTGGCCTATATAACATATGTTTTTTTAAATGGAACATCCTATTTTCTATTTGATTTTTAAATTCCGCGTAAAATTTTATAACTTTTTTATTAGTAATGTTATATACCTATATATACTATAACCTAGTGTTTTTCTAATATTTTAATTTTTTTTTAAAAATACTAGTTTTCAGTTTTGTAAAAAATTGCCAGTAGCGCCATTGTTTCTGAAGGTGGAATACTCATAACTGGTACGAGCGTTCTATAGAGATGAAAAAAAGATATATGTAAAGAAAACTTGAGTTAGATGCTACAGGATGTTCAAAATAAGTTTACGCATTTCGACTATTTTGAATTGAAAAATCTCAAATTTTTCAAATGGCACACCCTGTATATTATTATTTTTTCTGATAGATTTTACAAAACCCTCTAACTTTTATTAAGTATATCATGTACCTATTTCCAATAGTTTTCGATTTAATTTGAATTTTTCAATTTTTACCCTTGTTTTTAATACACTTACGCTATTGTGAAAACAAACAAATAGTTAATAATAATTTTAATATAGTGTAACGTATCTAATGATTAATTATTATGACGTAACGTAACGTCTACTTGAATACACATCTCTAGTCATTTTACTATATTTTCCTTCACTTTTCTTAGAATAAAGGGCGTTATTGTCCTACACGCATCCCGTATCCTATTTTCCATATCTACTGGTGTTGTAGGGGGATTCACATAGACACGCTTTTTAATGTAGCCCCACAAAAAGAAGTCTAAAGGTGTTAAGTCGCATGATCGAGGAGGCCACTGAATGAATCCATCCCTACCGATCCATTTTTGTGGGTAACGATCATTTAAAAATTCCCGGTCGTGTTGAATCCACATTTGTTCCCTTTTAAAGTTATTAACTTCTTCAAGAATCTGGGGTAATTCGTATTGCAAAAAATTTAGATATCTAGGTCCGTTAAGCGGTTCGCGGAAAAAAATATGGACCAATAATTCGAAAATTTAATATTCCACACCATACATTAAGCGACCAGTGGTTTTGGTTTTGGTTTTAAACTTCCCAAACCCAAAATGGATTAACTGTTGAATAATAATGCATGTTATGGCTGTTAACTGCTCCATTACTGCGAAAAGTAGTTTCATCAGAAAACATTATTTTCTATAAAAAATTTGTATCAGCCTCTATTGCTCCATTCATGGTGGTATAAAAGTTTACTCGTCGTTCAAAATCACGGTTTTGAAGTTCTTGGTGTAGTTTCATATGAAAGGGATGATACTTGTATTTTCTCGTGGTGTGATTAGCCGTAAATTGGGATATCAGATAAGTCAGCTAGTTGACGGCTGCTGACCTGGGGATTATCTTCAAGATGAAGTAAAATCTCCATTTTTTTTTCCTCATTGGTAGCATTCTGGTTTACTACTTTCCGTTTCGTATACTCAACGCTAACCACTACCATCAAACCGTTCCATTAAGCACTGAAAAGATTTTCTACATGGTATACGTCTATTAGGGTACTTCGTTCCGTAAAGCCTTACTGCCAAAAGACAATTTTTCCCGCCTTGCCCAGTATATAAACCATATCAATTAATCCATGTTTAGGAAAATCCATAACTGTTACTTTTATACGTCACTTACTACAACAAATTAAACTATTTTTACTTGCTTAATAGACATGTCAAAATTTGACAGTGCCTACATTTTTGTTTTGTCTTGGCAACTATGATGTTACAGCGTAAATGTATTAAAAATAAGGGTAAAAATTGAAAAATTTAAAATAAATCGAAAACTATTAGAAATAGGTATATGACATACTTAATACAAGTTGGAGGGTTTTGTAAAATCTATCAGAAAAAGTAATAATATACAGGGTGTGCCATTTAAAAAATTTGAGATTTTCCAATTGAAAATAGTCGAAAAGCATAAATTTATTTTGAACCCTGTAGTATCTAACTCAATATATCTTTTTTTTCGTCTCTATAGGACGCTCGCACCAATTATATGTATTCCACCTTTAGAAACAATGGCGCTACTGGCAATTTTTTACAAAACTGAAAATCAGTATTTTTAAAAAAAAAATTGAAATATTAGAAAAACTAATAGGTTTAGGTATATAACATTATTAATAAAAAAAGTTATAAAATTTTACGCAGAATTTAAAAATAAATTAGAAAATAGGATGTTCCATTTAAAAAATATATGTTATATCGGCCACACTTTTTTGAAGTAACCTGTATATTTAAAAATAATTTTAAACTGTGCACCTTAACATTCCCTAAAACTGTTGTATTTAACATTTTTTCATCATTCCCGAAACAAACGAGTTAATGAATTTTACTCTGTCGTTGACTCATCCTGTACTGTGTGGGAAAAACATTCCAAAAAGTTGAGGTTCTCCATTAATGGATTAAAAGTATTAGCGCGACGTGTATTCCTAGCATGCACAGTAAGAGGACTATATCCATGAAAATATTTGTCGAATAGGCTCAAGTAGCCAAACGTTCTTCGATTTTCCAGGAAATCAAAGTTTTTGGTTAGGTCTGAGTATCCAATCCGACGAACAGCTCTCTTCCGAGTAGAATTCAACAAATGCAGTGTATGTTTGGGGGCAATATTCCATCGTTTGTCGAGTAAGACACCTTTGCTCCAAAATTAACACCTAGCAAATTTAGTGATGATGTTAGAGATATGAAGTGTCCCGACATAATTATATCGGGTTCACCAACGTTAACGATTTTAAAAAGAAACTGCCACCTGGGTTTTTATAGTCGCCCCAAGAAAGAATTTCTTCCAGATCTTTGTTAAGTTGAACGACTTCTTGCCAACTGCGGATATTTGCATTCATAGCTGATGTTCGGGCGTTCAAAGTGAATGGAGAAATAAGCGTATTGTCAGCTGCAAAGTTATAGACTGGATTCTTGGTCTTTTCCGTCGTTAATCTAAATCAGAAGAGAGTAGGAGACAGTATGGAGCTTTGGAATACGCCGGCGTTGATAGTGAAGGTATTGGAAAGAAATTCGTCGACTGCCACTCGTAAAGAACGCTCTTTGGGAAACAGAGATCCATAATACTTATCAGACGTACAAAATGTCATGTCAAACCCGGTCAAATGCCTCGGATATATCAAGTGCAACCGCTCGGTATTCTACAAAATGTTTAATTGCGTTGCTCCATATGATTGATGATGATGGACCTTTTCCATAACTTTCGATATTATTGAAAGAAGTACGACTGTTTGGTAGTGGTTTGGCAAAGTCTTTTTGTCTTTTCTGGATATTGACTGGACTGTGGTGCGTTTTCAGTAAGAAGGAATTATTCTCTTTCTGTTGGATAGTTTGAAAAGTCTACAGAAACTTAGTGTTAGTTTTGTTAAGCATTTTTTGAGAACTAGGTATGTTAAGTATTCCATAGGCGCCAAAAGCTTTTTGGGTATCTAGCTTCTTTAAAATATGTTTTATGATACGTTGTCTGAAGACAATATCGGGCATCCTTGATTGAACTATGGGCATAGTTGGTAGTGTTTTTCCTTGGAAATCGACAGTCGAATGTGAAACAAAAGAATTCAGTCAACAAGATGGCTGTCGCAACAGGTGTTGTTTCAGTAGAATTACAGAAACATTCTTGAGCATTATTTACATTTTAATAGCTATTTTTTTTATTTCACATGTCCTGAATTCAGAAGTATCCGCATTTTCTTTCTATCACATCTGATTTTTCTACAAAATTAAACAAAAATTTTATTATAAATTTTTTAAGATAAAATCAATTATTAAGTTAAAAATATATTTATTTAAACATTTACAAAGAAAACGTCAATTACAATTGTTATATTACGATTATTCTGCGTGATATCTTTTGCGTTTTTTCCATAAAATTAAGCCTGGGAGTAATTTTTTTTTGGATTGTATCTGGAATATTACGTTTTATTGACCCACAGTAATCAGCCATCATATTCACATTCCATCGACCTTGGTATTTTGTTTTCATAGTTTTGTTGCCTCGATGAAATCGTTCTCCCTGTTCTTCACTAAAATCACCAAGATTTTTAGGGAAAAAATCCAGATCCGAACATAGAAAGTGGAGTTTTATACTCATATTGCATCCCAATTTTTGATATTTATCTAACAACTTTGCGACAATAATTTTGTAGTGCGGATGTTTGTGATTACCCAAAAAATTATGTACAACATTTCTGAACGCAAGCCAAGCTTCTAATTCGGCAATAATCATTGTCGCTTCAAATTCCTTATCATTCATCAAGGATCTGGTTTGTGGTCCAAGAAAAATTCCTTCTTTTATTTTTGCATCAGATAATGTAGGAAATTTTTTACACACACTTTCTTTATTTAGAGTTTTAACGAACTGTTTGATTAAACCTAATTTAATATAAAGCGGAGGTAGGTAAGATTGATTAAATTTTTTCGTAATATATTTTTGATTCCAGGTTCAAGCTTATCCTGAGAAGTCCATTGTTTTTTTACGTAATGTAGTTGTCGTGCTCTACTATCCTACTCACATAAAAAGCAAGGATATTTTGTATATCCTGATTGTTGACTTAATAACGTATATATAATCTTAAGATCTCCATAAAGCTGCCAACCATGATTTTGGTACTGAATTTTATTGAGTAATAATTCCAAATTTTCATAAGTCTTGCGAATGAGTGTTGTTGCTGTCGTAGCTAACACGCTTCCTCACGAGAGGTCGCATAACTCGTGGAAAAAGCACCAAAACTTAATAGTTTGAATTATATTTATGAAAAAAGTGAAAATTACCATTATATGGATTTTCTTTAAAAGCTGATGTGATATGATAAAACGAGTGGTGAATTCGTAATCAGTGTTACTAAATTAGTCAAAAAAGTTAACAACATTTTAGAAAATAAAAGCATGTCGGTCTGTGTTATCGGCCTATAAAGGCAATATTACCGATATTTTCGAGGTTAATCACGTTTACATTCCAAAATTTAAAAAATTCCTTAGCTTTCTCATTGTCATTAAAAGTCCAATCTAATGAATTGCATAATTTTAACTAATAGAAAAAAAAGTAAATGACATTATATTTATAGGAAACAGCTAAATATTTTTTAAACTTGTACTTTAATAAGGTATACAATTATATAGATATTAAGTGAGAACATTGGTACCCATTCCCAGCAGCTTTTAGTTCTTAATTAGACTTAGTTAAGTTAAGGTAGCATAGATCTACACTTTAGAAATCTAGAAGTTGATAACGAAGCAATAATCAAAGGAACCGATAGATTTAAATATTTAGGAACTATCATTTCAAGAAACGCAACTTCAGAAGAAGAAATTCAAGCTAGATTAGGACAAACGCGGACATGCATAAGACAATTAAATTCGATCCTGTGGGACAAGCATATTACAAAGAGAAACAAAACACGCATATACAAATCAGTAATACAAAGCATAGTGACATACGGGTCAGAAACATGGACGATCAACAAAAGAAATAAATCTAAAATTAACGCGGTAGAGATGGAGTACTGGAGAAGATGTTGTAGAGTGACACGTATGGAGAGAATAACCAAATGAAGAAATAAGCAGAATGAATATCAAAGAGAACGCAATAAACACCATTGAAGAAAAAAACGATTAAAATGGTATGGAGACATAAGACGGAGCGAAGATAATAGGTGGATAAAGAAAATAACGGAGTAGAGCCCTATAGGGAGAAGAAAAAGAGGAAGACCCAGACAAACGTGGAGAGATGATGTGGACGAGGCTATGGAGGACAGGGGTCTAACAGATGGAGACTGAGAAGATAGAAACGGATGGAATCAAAGGCTGAGAGAAGGAAGACGGCGTCAGCTGTAGAAAATCCTTGATAGATTCTTTATATAATATATATATATATATTAATATATATATAAATTATATATATATATATATGCCCATATATTAGTTTATATTAGAGGTTCCGATTCTTTCTTTCTATAAATTATATAAATGTATGGTGTTTAAAATTTAAAAAGCATTCATTGTAAAAATCGCAGACAGACACAATTAGACCTTTAGACAAACGGGCATACAGAACAAATTGAACAAGCTAGCAAGTTGAAATTGACTTAATTGAGATTGTCGACGATGTTAAGGATATACCTACCATTACCTATCGGCACAAGTCGATACTGTCGCATTCTTGCTATTGGCGTTAGTCCGGGAACGTTTGGATCGCTCAACATATTTTTAGTATTCCGTACGGAACACTGATGGGATCACTCCTGTGTCTGTCCGTCTATCACACCCGATTTTCCCCAAAAAGTTGAAATTAGGCACAAATATAGAAATTAATGGCCCAATCACACCTGTGTAGTTTTGAAAGTTAAAATTTAACTTTAGGGGTTAGTTTTAGGGGGTGAAATCGAAAGTGAATTTTTTTTTACCAGGTCATCGAGTGGAATGTCAAATGGAAGCTTGAAATATATATGATGTGATACTTGAGCACAGTTTTCTTTGTATTATTTAAAAAAAATTGTCAAAAATCAATGTCTCTCCTTATCTCGAAAAGTACTGATAAAAAAATTGTAACATTCATTTTTTTCTAGATTTTAAGATCATGTTATGTTACTGTTTTTCTCCTTATAATTTACATTTTTTTTTTCCATTTTTATATCAAGCAGTGTTTACTAACTTTTAAGCAGTGTAGTTCACTCGAATTTTTGAATCATTGATATTACAGTGTGCAGTGCGGGTTGTCTGCCGGGTATATTAAATTTGTTTCTAACGCGTCGATTGGCTATATGTTGGTATCCGGGAAGTAGCCATCTTGAAGACGTGATTTATACGGAAGGGAGAAGGATATTTAAGGGTCCGGATGGCATGGATCTAGGTTTTTTTTCTCAGCCAAAGTAAGGGCTTCTTTTTTTAGAAAGCCGCCAGTCGGCTTTCACTATCAAATAGCCATACTGATATTAGTGATGGAGTAGTGTGAAAACGGTTTTAGTGATCAATTTAAGGCCTTTCTCTTTGAATCCTGTTTATTCCCAGACCTTTAGGGGCCAAAGAACAGTTTAGTAGCCCAAAGGGAACTGAAGTAACCAAGGGTGAGACATCTGTGTTTTGAACATCCCACCGGGACAGGCCTAGAAGCTCATAGGAAAACCGTAAGTCACCAGAATATCCATCCGTAAACCTACTTTCCCGCTGATAAGTGCATTTCACTTCGTATAGAACTGATAACTCTTGAAGTGAACCTCACGAATCTTCAACTCCGGGTGCAGCAAAGATTTAATTAAAAAATCTCGATTTAAGGACTTTATCTAGCAATACCACCTATTAGGCTAAGGTTTTTTTGTAATTCAGGAGAACAACAGAACCCCAAAGTTAGAACTTTTAATGTAGTCATTAATAAACCTCTTTTTAGTGTTCCGTACGGAACACTTATAAGATCATTTCGGTGTATATCTGTTTGTCTGTCTGTCACACTCGATTTTCTCCGAAACTATTTGACATAGAAAGTTGAAATTTGGGACTAATATAGGAATTGATATCCTCATTAGAGCCGTGCAGTTTTGAAAATTAAATTTTGACTTAAGGGGTTAGTTTTGGGGGGTGAAATCGGAAGTGAAAAAAAAAATTTTTTTAGGTCAACGAGTGTGGTGTCAAATGAAAGCTTGTGAAAACCCGAGTAAAAAATGTATATATAATGTAATACTTGCGCGCACTTTTCTTTGTATTATTTTTAAAAAATCGCGAAAAATCGCTGCTCCCCCACCTTATCTCGAAAAGTACTTATCAAAAAATTTTGAAAAAAATCTGGAATATTCTCCACGGGGTGTAGATTGAAAGAAAATTATCACGAGTGCATTACCTTTAATAATTTATCTGGTATACAAAAAAAAACAAAAATTTCATTGTCATCAGTTTTCATTAAAGATTGGAAACAAACTTTGTTGAAAACTCATTTGGGGTGGGTTTGGTGAAGTCACTGATCATTTTATACCTCCGTAACAATTTTTTTTATTTTAAAAGCAATCAACGTACGGAACACTAATTGCGCAAGTTCAACTTGCACTTGACCGGTTATTTTTATTTTTGTTTAAGGCTAGTGTTTCACTGTACCACCTATTTTACTTTTCAGGACAAAAGGGTTGTGCCATATCAAAATTTTCCTTAACAATTACATAACCCTTCAGTGTTTTTTTAATTTTTTAGCTGAAATTAGATCCTTTTTATTTTAAAATGAATGGTGCCCAAAATTTGTACAACCAAAAATTTTAAACAACTACAGAGACTATTTCCAAAAGATGTACAAAAATTATCTCTTACCCATATTACTCTACCAAGAAAAACTGAGCTAGTGTATGTTTAATTTCTTTGGTTCTTTTAATATTAATACCCACTCAGTGCATTCTCAGAAATTATAAAAAAGTATAGAAAGGAGGGGCTACAAAAATAACGCCTCAATGTGCGGGCGAAATTAAAATGCCACAAAATGTTGAAAAAATTCTGGAATATTCTCCATAAAGTGGAGATTGAACAAAAATTATCACGATTGCATTACGTGTGATAATTTGGCTGGTACAGAAAAAAACCATGAAAACTATGCTCCTTGTCGTATGGTGGAGGTTTTTTGTAGTATACTTTTAAGTACAATACTGTAACCGAGTGGCGAGTTGCTGTTATATCGAAATATATTTATTTTATTTGTTGTGTACGGAATATAATTATGCAAGTCGAACTTGCACTTCACAGATTTTTTGTAACCACTTTGGTCTAGGGTATAACTGAAAATAATTACCAACAATTCCGTCCGATAGACAGAAGATAACATTTAAATAAATCCTAGTTAGATTTGTAATCTGCAAAATTGGCAAGTTTTTTGGCATTATATTTGGCTTTCGCGTTAAAAAAAACTAGGTTTAACAATGAAATATTTTTTTTAAGTTTACTACATACGAAAAGTTAATATCAGTTAAAGGAATAGTATTTCTTCTGAGAAGAAATAGCCATGGATTTTTCGGCTTTTTATGGCATACCGTTATTTGGAGCCATTCTTACATAAAATATTTATAACTTAGATTTTTTTGTGTGACAGTAAAAGTACTAAATTACACTGTTTTTTCAATTCGATTTACTACTTGCATTTAAATGAGATGTTTAATCTAAATACGTGCCTGTGTGATTTGTAGGTAGCGGACATACTAATGCATTTTTGGTATAATACATACAATATGCGAAGTAAATGACTGTACGAGTAAATGCATTCCAAGCAATGCAATACAAAAGGTTGACCAAATAAATATAAGACGCACATTAAAATGTATTATTTATAACGAGTTTAATTTGGAAAAGGATGATGATGATGTTTGGGGATCGGGCGCATCGACATCTTAGAAATTAGGTCATTTAGCGCCCTAATTTCCATTTTCAGTTCTTTGAGGTAATTTCGAATATTATTCTTGTTTAATTGGTATGTGTTTATTATTTGTGTTAGTGTATAGGGAACGTTGTGTTTTATTCACATGTTTGCCAAATATTCTGCTTCGAAAATATGTTTGACTCTTAGCGTAGAGTTACAATTTGAAAATAAAGAGTTTGGTTCATTTTTTAAAAGGTACGAATGGGTTTGATAAATGTGACCAATGGCCAATCTTTTTTAAATAGTGTTCTCAGCTCTATTTAGGCTCTGAATCTGGAGTGGGGAGTATACTAATGGTTTTAGTTCCCAAAGCTTGTTATTGTTTTCTTCCAGATCCCATTCCAATTGGCACAGATTTCTGCTTATAGATATTAGACCATTTTAGAAGTCATTTGGGTGATTTTCTCCTGTTATGGGAATGCCG
Organism: Pachyrhynchus sulphureomaculatus; assembly: GCA_019049505.1. NCBI lineage: Eukaryota > Metazoa > Arthropoda > Insecta > Coleoptera > Curculionidae > Pachyrhynchus > Pachyrhynchus sulphureomaculatus. The sequence continues at coordinate 27,246,023 of CM032449.1, forward strand.
TTATTAATGGCTTTCTTAGCTTCTTGGTCAGCTCTGTTATTACCTTTCATCCTAATATGGCTAGGGATCAAGATATAGGCAATTGTTCTATTTCTTGATTTTGCTTAGATATGCAGGATTCGGATTATTTGTTATATTGGCTTTCAGCGCACTTAATGAGTCTGACACTATTAGGGAGTTCTTATTGTCTTTGATATTAATGGCCTATTTAGTTGCTTCTTTTATTGCTGGTAACTCAGCTGAGAAGATTGAACTCTGTTGAGAGAGTTTGAAGAGTTTTTTGAAAAGTAATTATACACGATTGCTGTGCCAACCCCGTTATCTGTTTTGAGCCATCCGTGTAACACTTGTGAAGTCTTTCAAGAAATGTAGATTTTATTTCAGAAGGATTGAGGTTTTTTCACGTTTGGCGTGTGAAGGTGGAGATTTACTGATGGTTTTGGTGATAACCATGGAGGGAAGTTGTGCCAGAGAGGATAGTCAAAAGCTGGTGGTGTAAGATTATGGAGGGTTATAAATTAGTTTATTCTATTTGGGACTGACATATGTGGGGATGTATGATTAGTTCGATGTAATTTTAACAGAATTAATGAGAGTTTTAAGTGTTGCCTTTGTAGTGTGGAAGTGTAAAACGTTATTAGAGAAAGTTATCTGTCGAGATGTAGCGGTGAAATGGCTGATGAACATTGGAGACTAGGAATTGGTGTCGTTCTAAATTCTCCCGTTGCCAATTTTAAAGCTCGATTTTGGAAACCGATAATTTGGAAAAGGAACAAAAAGAGGTCGTTAGGCAATAAATCAGGTGAATATGGGCAATGAGATATTAATTCGATGTTTCTCTTCGTCAAATAATGTATTGTTTAATGTTCTGTGTGAGAGATGGCATTGACATGATGAAGAATGATGCGAGGTGTTCGGTTGTTCATCCCGATTTCATCGATGATCTCTGGCAAACAAATTATTGTATACCATTTGGCATTAACTGTTCTTTGGTCCTCTAAAGCAATGGTTGCAACATGTTCAGTATAACCAAAGAAATAAACGACCATTTTCTTGGAAGTGCTTCGCGAACGAACCACTTTTGTTGGATTCAGTTAAGTGTGGCTTAGTTCCCGGCTCGTACGAATATATCCAAGTTTCGTCTCCTGTTACGATATTGTATACGGATTTTGCATGTCCTCGGTCGAATTTTTTGAACATTATATCAATTGTCACGAGCTTGTATTTGAGTTTCGGTCAAATTTTGCGGAATCTATCGGGAACAGATCTTGTTTACAGCTAAATGTTCATGCAAAATCGAATGTACTGCAGCCTTCGATATGCCTAAGGATGCCTCTATGTCACGGTAAGTCACATGCCGATCTTTTTCATTCATGTAGCGTATAGCACCGATGTTTTTTGGAGCAACAACCGATTTTGGTAGACCTTTACGAAATTCATCGCTGATGGAAGCACGACCATGACGAGATTCTGCAAACCAATTGTAAACAGTCTTTTCTGATTGTGATTCATTACCAAAAGTTGAACGGAGCGATTCGAGGCATTGTTGTTGAGTTAGACCTTTACTAAAATCGTAAAAAATCATTGAACGAAAACTTTCACGTGAAACAAATTACTCGGCCAATTTCTAAGCGGCCACTGTTTTAACAATAACAAGATGTCAAATTTTACAACAATGATAATGTCATATATCAATAACGTCATTTAGTGGTCGTCTGTAAAGATTTAAAAGGTAGCCCTCGTAAATAAAAATAGGGACATAATTTTTATAGTTTAAAATTTTATTATTATTTTATTAATGAAATAATAGTAATTGTTTGGCAAAATTATCTCCAAACATAGTTTCTGCAATCTCAATTGCTGCTGGCAAAACAAGCTTTTCACCAATCGTGTGAGGCTTTTTACATCTGGCTATTTTATATGAAACTCTGTAAGAGACAACTAAAGCTTTTTCATTCACAAAGTTTTTTTTTTAAAATGATTTCTGCTTTACATATGATTTTAATTTTAATTCGAAGAATTCTCGGGGTTTGTTAAGGTACTCACTATGAAGCGTTTCCAAATGTCGTTTAAGTTTATTTGATTTCATGCTGTCTGCTGCCAACATTTTTAGGTAAATAACACACAGGGGCCTTTCTTCTTCATTTACTTCAGTACTGGTAAACCCTAAATTTAAGTATTCTTGAGAATATTTTCCTGATTTTATTTTCGGAACCACGCTCGTCTGTGCACTTGTTGATGCTTCAGTATCGTCTAGTACTCGCTTACGCCCACTTAAAAATTTATCCATGAGTCTGTATAAATTTACTGCCGTGAATACTTAATACCTTGAATTTCAATTAGTACATAAATTACAACATACACATTCAGGATAAATTTAATAGCAGTAGAAGGATCAACTCGACTGAGATGGGCTGTACTTGAACGAGGTGCAGCATTTATACGCTTTTGGGCAGACTTTCTGAATGTTTGAAACTCTCGAGAAGCCGCTACCGATATGGTGGACGTGACAAAGAGCAATAGAGAGGCATCGCTTCTAGTTTTGTTAATGCAGCAGATATGTATTGCCAAATATGAATAAATTTACTTATTCTTGGTAGTTTGTAAGGTTTGTAATTAAGGTCATAGTGTAGCATCAAAATACTGAAAATACATTATTATTGCATGCATTGTTATTGTATGAGAGGGGGGAGGCGCGATGAAAATTATGTTTGAAAATTGGGTCGCAAATACTGAAAGGTTGAGAAACGCTGCTTAAGGTTCGCAATAACTTGCATCCAAAGAATCAAGCTTCATTTTACTTGCTAAAAAAAAGTATTATATTCGTGGAAAAATCATGCTTTGGGAATTTTTCTTTTTTTCACGTTTTAGGGTTCCTAGGTCACGAAAAGCATAGTGACTAATTTCCATCGATCTGTCTGTTTGTCCATGGAAAGTTGTTCTATGTATTGCTTCCATGTTTTTCGTCCATTTCTCAGAAGTGTTTCTGGTTTTTTTTCCTCCCCATTCCTTCACCTTCTTGTGTAGGTTGAATGTGTTATGTTTCTCTTGCAGTTCCTCTATTTCTCGGCATTTCTCGCTTAACCAGATTTTCTGAGCTTCTCTACATTTTCGAGGTATTGCTCCGTTTAGTTCGTTGTACCTTGAGACATCTTTTGTTTTCTGGAATCGTCTTCCATCTATCAGATTTAGTATTCCTTCTATCATCTATTCCTGGTTCCTTTTATTCTTCGCTGAACCCATTTCTTCCTCCTATACCGCTATTAATTCATTGTTTATCTTAACCCATTGAGATTCGACACTCTCGTTTTCTGTTCTTATATGGTTCTTAAATTTCTCATGCGTTCGGTTTGATATTTGTTTTCTAATTTCAGGGTTTTTGAGTTTATTTGTATCTATGGTAGATTTGTATCTTATTGTATCCTAATTTTAATCTTCAACATGAAAATAACCGCAAAATACTTGGAGATGTCATCAGTAATTAATAAAAGTATTACCCATAAGACCAATAACACGACCCTGTGGCGTGGTCACGCTCAAGTTAGTCATTAGAGTAAACCGCTGCTATCTTACAGTATTGTGAAAAATACGTAAACAAATTGAATTAAGAACTTTTAAAAAATCATCATAACATATAACATTCTTTTTAGTTTTAATCGAGGCATGTTATTGTACTGTATTGTATAACTACTTTTTTATGGTTTTTGAGAGAATCCCCTAAACATTATCCCTCAGGGACTTTTAAAAATAATAAGTGTAACGCATCCATCACAGAATTCGAATATTTAACATTGCGCTATTTTTAGTTTTAATCTAGGCATAATTGGAATATCATAAAATATTTAGTATTAATTATGCGGTTAATACTAAAATTACTGAAAATAGCTAAAAAGTATTCGTTTTACTCCAGTACCAAATTTTTGAAAGTTTTTCTTGCTTGTAACCCTTTTTGGTCTTTCGTCTTTAAACGCTGAAGTTTAACTTTTCTTCAATTATCTAAAAGTCTGAATATTCCAATAATTTCTTGCTTACATATTAGGGGAGGGGAATTTTAAAACCAGCTAAATTTTAGTGTCAGTATGTTTAATTATGAACTAGTTTAATACCGCCATTTTTATTAAAATAGAAGAGTACACCTAAAAACAAGTCCAAAAATTCAACGGAACACGAGATATTGATATTATCTACTTTCTCACGATTTTTAACAAGTGCCGGAAAATTTTATCACAGAAAACCAGTTTGCAAAAAAAATACATTCATTTTTTTAGACCTCTTAACCTATTTCATAATATTCTTGCTTAAATGGTGAATGTGAAGCTAACTATTTTAGTAAATACCATGTTCGCTGCATTTATATTATTTAAAAATTTAGTGGTATTATATGTTATTGGTAATAGCATAATCCATATTTAATTGTATTTAGAATATAGAAATGTTACACTTTAAAAGTCACAAACCTACTTCTTTTTACCACTGTAGCGGGATTTTATCTACATTTTGTTCAATCTATTTCATAGTAAGCGATATACAGTTTGTTAAGTAAGAACGTGTCCGCAATAATTCATTTTTGGTATTGTCCGTACGATTTGTAATGGCATAGTCGGCCATAAAACCGAGAGAGAAGGTGCCTAACTAATGTATCTGCTTTTACTCGTATGCTAAGAATGGCAAGTCCCACCCAATTATCTGCCAGTGTTCTACCTTTGTCTATTACGCCCCGGAATCGTACACTCGACAGAGATAGCACCAACTAGCCGCTAATGACAGGAGTTTCCACTATAAAAACAGGGTCGCATTTGAATTTGTTTGTTATTTGTGATTATTTGTCGATAGAGATATTACAAATAAAAATTCAAAATGCCACAAGAAGTATTTTTTCAAGTTTTAAGATTGCCTCCCTACCACTGTATATTTAATGCAATAGAATTGGTGTGGGCTCAGTGAAAACATCGTACACTCGACAGAGATAGCACTAACTAGCCGCTAATGACAGGAGTTTCCACTGTGAAACAGGGTCGCATTTGAATTTGTTTGTTATTTGTGATTATTTGTCGATAGAGATATTACAAATAAAAATTCAAAATGCCACAGGAAGTATTTTTTCAAGTTTTAAGATTGCCTCCTTACCACTGTATATTTAATGCCATAGAATTGGTGTGGGCTCAGTGAAAAGGATTTTTTAATAAAAGCATTGTAAGTGAGGCGAGGCACGATGATAATGCAGTAATATATGTTTGGAAGGCAGCTCTCCAGACAGTTATCGAACAAAAATGGATCAGTTGTATAACAGATATAGAAAATATAATCAAAGAATACTGGCAAAAAGAGAACATACGTGATGTAACGGTGCCACCAATTGTTATTAATGTAGACGAAGGATCATTTTCTGATAGTATCAGTTCCAATTTTGACTCTGATGATGATGTTTCATCCTAATACAATCTAAATATGGTTTATTTGTATATTTATTTTTCAAAAAAAATATGTTGCCAAAACGCAGGTACCTACTTCTTGGCAAATTATATCATACCAACATATTTACCTACCTGTTATTTTAGGGACTTTACCTATATTAATTTTCTATTGTTAATTATGCACCGGCAACATTTAGGTTAGTTTTAATTCTTTTATTACATACATTGAAAATATTATATTAAATAAACATTCTGAAACTTTCACCTAAAGTAGTTTAAAATTCTGACTGTATTATTTTAGAACTGTGATAATATATGTAAATATCATTTGATAGAAATATGCTATAACTTCATCGTTATATCTAATAAAGCCTTGCAATTATTAGAAATATGAGTGAATGTTTAATATCCTCTCCTATTTTCCGCTTCTTATAGTCCATTATAAAAAGACAAACTCCGTATGTCCAAAACTCATAATCATAATACTTCCTAATACTTATAATATAAATTTACGTGAATCCATCTCTGAGTATGGGTGTACTCGTTAAATTAATAAATGACGCGTATAATTGAGTCTATCTCTCTTACTCCCAAATAATATAATCGAGATCGTTAATAACGGCTGTATTACATTGATCAGATCGATATTTAAGGCGGAACAACATCTGTTGAAGTATAAGTGGAAGCAAGATGCACAATATCTTTTATTCTGTCTAGCATTTTATTGCCAACTATGCCATTACAAATCGTACGGACTTTATATGCGATTCTAGCGAATCAACAAAAATCGGTAGAGAAAACCTTCGTCCATGACGCATTTTAGTAAAAGTATCAGTCGATTCCGAACTTTCGTCGAAATGACGTAAAATTCAAAATGAATCACTTGTTTGCGAGTCGGTTCGATTCAGTCTTTCTTTATTCTCGCCCAAAGAGGCCTAAAATATAATTCCGTGGCCTCTAAATATATTAAAAAAGGTCGATAACGTTTGTGAAGAAGTGGGTAAATTGTTTTAACAAGACAACTTACCAATACGTGGCTCGGTAGGCAAAGTCACTCCGAAAGTCAAAAACCAATTTTGTTTTCACGACGCCCGAAATTGATGCTGCGTCAAAGAGCGGCAATTAAGAAAAACGGGTTTGAATGTGTCCCATGTGACCATTCGATAACATTTTCGTGCTCATGATGTCAAATTCTGAAGCACGTTGGAGAAATCTTTGCAGGGCAAAAATCACGTCGCGAGGCGGCTCGCTTGGGCCCTTAAGATATTAGAGTCGCTCTCGCAATCGCCGGCCGTCAACCCTATTCAAGACGTTTGATCCCTTGTAAAGAGAGAGCTCAGAGGAAAGACTCGCGAGATTCGAAAAATTTTCAAAGCTTCTAGAAAACCTCGTCCACAGCATGCCTCGATTATTGATGCAGTAGACGATTGGACAACTTACTAAGGTAATTGCGCCGTTGTTAGCACACCAAAGAATACATTGATGGCAAAAAATATTCTCAAAACACATTTTTTCAAAAATACGAGCAGTCACGTTCTTACTTGACAGACTGTATAATATACATATAAGCATGATCCCCTATCCCATTTTACACATTTTTAATATATTACGGGCGTTCGACCATATTTGGCATTGCGGATTATTGTTCAAAGAGAACTATTACGGTATGTCTGAATTTATGGCTTTCGAGTTTCCTTGAAGATCGGTCTTTGCAAGTAGTAGTTGATGGATTTGTTTTCGACAACTTCCTTAGCAGTCCCGGATACTCTAGGACTCTACATTGCTTCCTACTTTCTTTCTTCTTTACATTATCGATCTGCTACAAAAGATCAAAAATCTAGTCTATTATTTGGCTCATGGCAGCACCTTTATTTCTTCATTTAGCTTGAGTGTTCAAATACCATATGTTCATCCAAATATATAGAAATAATAGGAAGTTATATAATTTAACAAACAACCGGAAGAAATTCCACCTGGAGGTGAGAGTAACCAAGTAGAATTTAACGTTACAAAAACACAAGAGGAAATTTTTTTCTAAAAAAGTTAACTAAGTTGGGAATGCGGAATCTTTGGCACAATAACACTACTCAGTATATATCACCACTACACCAAACACCTTATTTTTGCGCTCGACGCACGTTTCGCTAACCATATTAGCTTATTATTTTATTCTATAAGGCTGTATACCTCGTAACAGAGAACTCATGTAAGCTCAAAATTGACCTTCGATGAAATAATGTCCCAAAGAAAGTTTTGCTTCCATACTCTATATTTGCTAGATCAACTTCAGAAGCCAGCTATTGGCCTGATTGAGGACCCAGAACTTTGAAAATTTAGTTATTTGGAACATCCAAGAAAAGTTGGTGACTTAAGCCTATTCTATAAATTCTTTCCTAGGAATACTTAGCCCGTTGGACTTCTTCCAGAACAGGGTATGCTAGGAATATACTTCGCACTTATATATTTGAAATGCAGCTTCTTCAGAAAATCTTTTGAAAGGGGAACTTCATCCCTTTAAAACGAACTACCCAGGGCTGTCTCCTATTGAGTACCATTTGCAACGATTCAAGTCAAACGTAAGTCCAAATTTCTCTTCATCGCAAGTGTTTTAATTATAACAAAAACCGGTCAAGTACAGTACCTTTCAAATAAAAATTAGCTACTTAATAGCCAATAAATGAATCTAGCTCAATCTAGAATCTAGTAGTAAAAGTTTAAAACAAATATTTACTACCTAAATATTTGTTTAATTATAAACAAATAAAATAAAATTATTTTGTCTTCGGTACCTGTCCGTTGGTCACCAGCCATTATGATATTACTGATTGCAACGAATACGTATTGATATTGTAGCCCAAATATCACTGAGGAGGAAATACAAGCTGCATTGAACCAAATGAAAAACAATAGATGCCCTGGAGAAGATCAAATCACTGTAGAAATGCTGAAACTTGGCGGTAAATCTCTGAAAGATGCATTGAAATCCTACTCAATAAATGTCTCTGAGGGAAAAATACCAACAAAATGGTGTATTTGGGAGGTTATACTTCTCTTTAAGAAAAGCGATAATACTGAATTATGGACCCATATCTCTTCTGTCGCACTTATATAAGCTTTCCATTACAATCTTAACCAATTGCCTAACAGCTAAACTAGATTTCTATCAATGTGTGGAAGAGGCGAGCTTTAGAAAAGGATTTAGCACGATGGACCACCTCTACACAATACGTACTGTAATGGAAAAATTTACAGAATATAAGGTACCTATACATTTGTCCTTCGTTGCTTTTCATAAGGCATTTGATACTGTTAAAATTTAGTCAGTTCTAAAATCCCTAGTGAATGCAAGAATAGATTCCAGGTAAATAAACATAATAGAGAACATTTATAAAAAAGCATCTATACATATTAAAATTGACGAAACAACTGTCACTAACAACATACCTTTAAAAAGAGGAGTGTGACAAGAAGATACTATCTCACACAAAATTATTTACGATGGCCCTTGAAGACGTCTTTAAGGAGTTAAATTGGTATGAGAAGGGCATCAACATTGACGGCACTAGACTGAGTCACCTTAGGTTTGCAGACGACATAGTAGTGATAGCTAATAACACCAATGAGCTACAGGAAATATTGAACCAGTTGAATGTGCTTTCTACAATGGTAGGTCCTAAAATGAATTTTTTAAAAAATAAATTTATGAGCTTGAAGATACCAACATACAGATAGAAAAAATAATTCCATAGAACGCGTCGATAAGTATATCTACTTAGGTCACACTATTAAGATCAGAAAGGAGAACCAGCATGCAGAAATTATCAGGCGAATAAGGCTGGACTTATATTAAAAGTATATAATACCCATAAACCTAAAACAGGGCTGTCAAGGTCATGCACAGTTCGAGCCAATTTCGGAGGTAACGCCTCCCGCCCGCTGCCCCCACCACTTCTGCTGCCGCCGTTCGCGCGGTCTCAGGAGCGGCTATGAGAGACATAGGAGGAGCGCATTGTGTTTGGTAAGCGGCCGAGCCGCGATCGGTGGCTCGGCCGCTTAACGTCTAGCAGTGGTGGGGGCAACGGGAGGCGTTACCTCCGAAATTGGCTCGAACTGTGCATGACCTTGACAACCCTGACCTAAAAAATAAAATCTACAGTTCCCGTGTTCTACCGGTCAGCACATATGGACTGGAAACGATGTGTCTAACTAAAGCATTTGTTAAAATGCTCGTGACTTCACAGAGGGTTATGGAGAGGAGCATGTTTAGTATCTCCCTTAGGGATAGAAAAGATCTGGAGACAGATGTGTGTATAGGATCATGGAATGGAGACCCAGAGAAACAGGAAGAAACATTGGACGTCCACAAAAACGATGGGTCGATGATATAAGAGTAGTACATGGCAAGTAGTGGTTAAAGGTTACAAAAGACAGAGAGGCATTGAAGAGATTAGAAGAGACCTATGTCCAGGAGTGGACAGACTTAGGTTGAGAAGAAGAAGAAGAGATCGTAGCTCTTATTCCCGGTTTAATTCCCAACTTTCTAAACCTTCAATATTCTTTCATTCTAGATAGGTGTTTCTATACCAGAAAAATTATCATACGTAATGCACTCTTGATAATTTTCGCTTAATCTACACTTTATTTAGACTATTCCAGAATTTTTTGATGAATATTTTTGAGATAGGGTGAGATTTTTGGCCATTTTTTTAAAATAATACAAAGAAAAGTGTGCACAAGTATTACATCATTTATATTTTTGAACTTCTGTTTTCACAAGCTTCCATTTGACTCCCACTCGATAACCAGGCAATTTTTTTTTCTTTTTTCACTTCCGATTTCATCCCCGAGAACTAACCCCTTAAGTCAAAATTTAACTTTCAAAACTACACGGCTCTGATTGGGCCATCAAATCCTATATTTGTGCCAAATATCAACCTTCTGTGTTAAATAGTTTCGGAGAAAATCGAGTGTGACAGACGGACGCAGAAGTGATCCCATAAGTGTTACGTATGGAACACTAAAAACGAGATGCAGCCATTTTGTTTCTCACTATTTCATTTAACTGATAATATTAATCATATCATGTTTTCTTCAAGAAAAAAAATCTTGGTTTTCCACTTTCTAAATTTACTAATTACTACATAATTCTGTAGTTTATACTTCAGGTCTCGCTTTATGCCATGTCGTAACGCATTATTCTTTAAAATATTTTGCTATTTGTTAACACTGTGCACCAGCAAAACACCATTCGTTTTTATGAATGGTATTCATTCATATTATTTCATGGCTATTTCGCGACCAATCGCATCGAGTTTAGTGATGTTAGTGAGTGGCCTACAAAGAAAATACATATATAAATATAAATAGTAAAATGGCATTTCTGCCAGCCTTTGCGAATAGAGTGGTACCATTTATTCTTAGTATATGAACTAATCTTTGTTATTTATTAACTTTATAATTAATAAAAAAATAAACCCATTACCCACATGGTTATATCGGGTCATCCATTAAGGACTTGACAACTTTTTTTTGAAATAAAACGCAACCCATTTGAGACATTTCGAAAATTTTACTATCGGCTTGAAGTACAATCAAAACATTTATGTATGGAATTCGACTTCATTCATATGTCCACCACGGGCACGTTTGCAGCGGTCGATTCGTTGAACCCCCAATTTTCGATGACTCGGCCACACATTTCGACGGAAACGGCCGCTATCTCTCTTTCAATATTGGCTCTGAGCTCCTCTAACGACGCAGGCTTATTAGCATAGACCAATGATTTAACGTACCCCCATAAAAAGAAGTCTAGAGGTGTTTAAATCACACGATCTAGGCGGCCATTCGACGGGACCATTTCTCGATATAACACGTTGACCGAATTTAGATTGCAGTAAGTCGATTGTTACACCCGCTGTGTGGCTTGTGGCGCCGTCTTGTTGAAACCACATATCATTAATGTCTAGCCCATGCAATTGATCAAAGAAATAACGTTGCAACATGCCTCTGTAGCGATCTCCATTGACTGTAACGTGACGGTTATTTTCATCAACGAAAAAGAACGGCCCAATGACACCACCGGCATGAAAACCGCACCAAACAGTAATTTTTTGTGGATGAAGTGATGTTTCTTCGAGCACATGAGGGTTTTTCACCTGACCAATAACGCATATTCTGTTTGTTGATGAAGCCGTTTATCCAAAAATGCGCTTCATCACTAAAGATGATTTTGCGATGAAATTGGTCATCTTCTTCCAATATTTCTAGAGCCCAATTCGAGAACGTACGTCGCTTCATATGATCGAGTGGCTTTAGTTCTTGAGTTAACTTTAACTTATAAGGGTGCAGGCCAAGATCCTTTCGCAAAATTTGCCATAGTGTGGTCTGAGCGATGCCCAATTCTTGAGAACGCCGTGAAATCGACTGTTTTGGTTCGTTTGAGATGGACGCTTGAACGGCAGCAATATTCTGGCCACTTCGACCAACCCGTTGTCTCACTGGCACGGGAACATCCAGCAGCGAATATGTTAACTCAAATTTTTTTACTAGACTATGAATTGCTTGTCTACTGGGACGAGAATTACTATCAAAAATTGGCGTTAACGCTCTTAAAGTTGCAGTCCACCCGACTCCAAATTTTGGTAGTAAATTTTAATTATTTGTAAACGTCGTTCGTTCGTGTACTTCACCATGATGAAAATGTTGACTTTACTGAATGTTTTGACGTTGACAGTTCGGTGATTGGCTTAAGGGTGCGTTCACAGTGAAATTTCAAAGTTGTCAAGTCCCAAATGGAAGACCCTTTACAAGAAATATAATTATTTAATGAAATCTTCGCTGTTGCCATTCAAAACGAAAAAAAAAAAATGTAAGCAATATGTAATTAATAAATACTTAATACACAAATTATATTATCTAAACTGCTGTAATGGGGCAGGTGGACGAGGAGGGCATTTGCTGCCCCGTAATTATGATTTTTTTTTTTATTGGAGACTATTTTTTGTGAAAAATGTTCGCTCCTTGGTCATTGATTCTTAAATAAGGTATAAGTTTATAAAGTTCTACTGGAGAAAGATGTTCTTTTTGGTGAAAAATCTCCCAACCCCCTCTTCTCTGGTTATCGATTTTTAGATTGAGTATAAATCTTTCCATTATATGAAAGGGTTCTTTTTCGTGAAAAATCTGTACCTTCCAGTTATCGATTTTTAGAGGAAGAAAGAAAACACGTCTATAAATATAAATAGTAAAATGGCATGTCTACCAGCCTTTAAGAATAGAGTGGCACCATTTATTCTCAATATTTGAATTAACCTTTGTTATTTACAAGCTTTAAAATTAATAACAGTAAAATTTTTTAAAAAATTAAACCATCTATGACAAAAAGTACAAAATAATGTCTTCTTTTAGTTTTAGTTTAGGGAAATAATAACCGGTCAAGTGCAAGTTGAACTTGCACAATTAGTGTTCCGTACGTTGTTTGCCTTTAAAATAAAAAGTTTTGTAACGGTGGTATTAAATGATCAGTGACTTCACAAAACACACCCCAAATGAATTTTCAACAAAGTTTGCTTCCAATCTCTACTGAAAACTGATGACCTTGAAATTTTAGTTTTTTTTTTACATACCAGATAAATTATTAAAGGTAATGCACTCGTGATAATTTTCGTTCAATCTATACCCCGTGGAGAATATTCCAGAATATTTTCAAACTTTTTTGATCAGTACTTTTCGAGATAAGGGACAGCGATTTCTCGTTATTTTTTAAAAATAATACAAAGAAAAGTGTACGCAAGTATTACATTATATATATTTTTTTTACTCGTGTTTTCACAAGCTTTTATTTGACACCACACTCGATGACTTAGTAAAACATTTTTTTTTCACTTCCGATTTCACCCCCCAAAACTAACCCCTTAAGTCAAAATTTAACCTTCAAAGCTACGCGGCTCTGATGAGGCCATAAATTCCTATATTATTACCAAATTTCAACTTTCTATGACAAATAGTTTCGGAGAAAATCGGGTGTGACAGACAGGACAGACACCGAAGTCATCTTATAAGTGTTCCATACGGAACACTAAAAGCGTTTTCTCGTTGCCGGTGGGATTGGTACTCATGATCTCAGAGTATACACCCCTACACTTTACCAACTAAGCTAGAGTACCAGCGTACATCAGCTTTCTGGTGGGAGATCTGTCTCGTCGTCTCCCCCGCTTCAGTCGAGAACCAATCTTAATTCTCCTGACGTCACATTTGCATCATCAGTAAATAAGCTCAATCTCGGAGCCACCAATTTTGCTCTTTCGTCCGTTCGTCGGTTTTTATACGACACGCTAAGGCAGGGATATCAAAGATACGGCCCGTGGGCCGCATCCGGCCCCCGGGACGTATCAATAAGGCCCGCGATCGCAATGTGTCACAGAAAGAAGAATCATGTTTTTTAGAGCTTTTAGACTTCACTCGATTCCTCTACGGAAGTTTTAAAATGCGCACACTACATTTATAAGTAATTTCAAGGGCAGCGCGTGCCTTGACAAGCGAGAGAGATAGACAGTAACGCCATCTCTTAGCAACAAGCGGAAATACTCTATTATTTTTGTTGAGAACAATAGAATCTTCCACGCGCTTCGAGTCTAGACTAGAACCTTCCTTATCGATATTATAAAAGGAGTGCGTCGGCGCGACGTGAGTCAGTTGAGTGTGAGTCGAGTAATCGAAGCGATACGGTCGGAGAAGGATTTTAGTTGTACTGCGAAGTAGTGATTGTGAAGGTATTGTGCATTTGTTTGTGTCGTGCGCGTGCGGTATCCATAATTGTTGTGTCGAGTTCCATAATTGTTACGATTTTGGCATAATGTCACAAAAACGTAAAGTTGATAGTGAGTGCAGAGTTTTTCATTCTAAATGGGAAATTGCATATATTTTCATAGAATGGAAAGGTAAACCACTGTGTTTGATTTGCAATCAAACAGTTGCTGTTTGTAAGGAGTTTAACTTGAAGAGACACTATGATACGAATCATAAATTAAAATTCGATTGTTACGCTGAAAAAATAAGAATGGACACATGGTCATCTTTAAAATCTAAACTTCAAGGTCAACAATCGATGTTTACTAAAGCTAATACTGAGAGCGAAGATGCCCTGAAATCAAGTTTTATTATTGCATTAGAAATCGCGAAGAGATCAAAAACCTTTCACTGATGGTGATTTTATTAAAGACTGTATGTTGAAAGTTGCCGATGTTTTCATTTCCATTTCAAAAGTCAATAATTCAAAATATTTCGCTGTCAAGAAACACTGTTGCTTCAAGAATAAACGATTTATCTCAAAATTTGGTTCTTCAACTGAAGGAGAAAATTAAGGAATTTACAAACTTTTCACTGGCTGTTGACGAGAGCACTGATACTGTTGATACACCTCAACTTGCTGTTTTTATACGAGGTAATAACAGTAACTTTGAAATAACTGAAGAACTATTAAAGTGCGTTCCATTGACAGGTACTACAACAGCAAATGATATTTGTTCTGCAATTGAGCATTTGATAGCAGAATATGAACTCGACTGGAATATACTTAGCAGCACAACTACGGATGGCGCTCCTGCCATGGCTGGCAAACATTCGGGCGTTGTAACTAAATTAAAACAGAAAACATCAGGGAATTTTGTGGGATTTCACTGTATAATTCATCAGGAATCATTGGCATCCAAACATTTAAAAATGGACCATGTCATGCAACCTATAATTAAAATAGTAAATTTTATAAGGAGCAGAGGACTAAATCACTTACAGTTCAGGCAGTTTTTACAAGATTTGGACGAAAAGTTTTCTGATGTTCCTTACTTCACCGAAGTTCGTTGGCTCAGTCGAGAAGTAGTTTTAGAAAAAATTTTTTGCATTACGTGACCCTATTCAAGCTTTCATGTTAGAAAAAGGCAACCCAATTGATTATGACAATGACTGGTGGGTTGATTGTGCCTTTTTGGTAGATATGAATAAAACACTTGACTGATCTGAATGTAAAGTTACAGGGTAAAAATCTGATTGTCCCTGTATTCATGTATTCAAGCCTTTGAAACAAAGTTGAGGCTGTGGGAAAATTAGGTAAAAAATCAAACTTTGGATCATTTCCCTCATTTAAAATCATTTGGCACAGTGAACCAAAAAAAATTGGATCAATATTCTCAACTTCTGCAAAATTTGATCACGGAATTCAACAATCGTTTTTGAAGACTTTCACAAAATGAATGAAATGGAATTCCCAATTTTCAACAATCCATTCAATTTTGAAGCTTCACAGGCACCAGTTCATTTGCAAATGGAGTTGATAGATCTTCAATCGGACAGTATTTTGAAAGAAAAATTTAAAGAGATTACCGCTCTTACATTTTATACACAATATTTCAAGAGTTTGGATAACTACCCGGAATTAAAAAAGCATGCAGCACGCATTTTCTGCATGTTTGGTAGCACCTATTTATGTGAGCAGATGTTTTCCGTCATGAAAATAAATAAGAACAAACATCGCACAAGACTTTCGAATGAACATCTCCAATCAATTCTTAAAATAACTACAACGAATATGATACCTGACATCAATGAGCTTGTCAAAGACAAGAGAAGTCAGGTATCTGGATCCTCGAGCTCAAAAATAATTACCCTCTTTTATAACTTTGATATAATTTTTAACAACCGTATATTATATACTATATAATTAAATAAATAAAATGTTATAATAATTCAGTACATTTTTTTTATTTGAATCTGGCCCGCCTACACATTCTAAATTTAATATATGGCCCTCTGCAAAATTGAGTTTGACACCTCTGCGCTAAGGAGTACCTAAATTATACAAATAACTTTTAATGAAAAAAAAATGATGTCAGCTAAGGGTACCGAAACTATAATCAGGAAAATACTTGAAGATAAAAGCACAACCACGAGAGAATTAAAAAAAAGTTTCTTTGTGCCGGTGGATTCGAACCCATGATCTCAGGATATAGCCAGCGTAACTCGGTTTGGAGATCTGTCTCGTCGTTTCGCTCACCTCAGTCGAGAAAGAATCTTAATTCCCTTGACGTAGTTAAGTGCAAGGGTGTATATCCTGAGATCGTGGGGCGAATACCAGCGACATCGAGATTTTTTTTTTAATTCTCTTTTGTTGCGTCTATACCTTTTAGTATTTTCCTGTTTGTTCATTGTTCGGTACCCTTAACTGATATATGATATGGATGTTATGAAAATCACTGCATATATTGGAATTGCCACTTCCTTGTAGCAAGGCCGTGTGCAGAAAATTCGCCATAAATAATAGATCTCAATAATAAAGTTAAAAACTAACCCCAAAGAAATGATGAAATGAATGAAACGTGATATTTATAGTATTGGTGAGTAACTCACCGCAAATGTAACAATGTGCCTGCGATTGATTTACTTCGTACAATGGCGGACTTTCAGGTGCGGGTTGGTTTGGCGATAAAATCCAGGCCTCTTTTAATTTTTTAAAAAGTTTTGAACTTGAAACAAAAGATATTGAATGTACTTCTACTTGACCCCATGAGTCCCCAGTTTCACTATATGCAGTGATTTCCATAACACCCTATATATATATATATATATATATATATATATATATATATATATATATATATATATATAAATATATATAAATATATATTCATATATATATATATATATATATATATATATATATATATATATATATATATATATATATATATACTAGCAGGGCCCGCGGCTCCGCTCGCGTGGACTTGATTCACTACTATTGTCACTGCTTATTCCTTATGTTATCCAACGTAATAAAATATCTCCCCATTATTTCTCCTTATCTCCCAATATTTCTCCTTATCTCCCATTATCTTTACATAATTTCCATTATCTAGGCTTATCTCTGCCCATCTCCCATTATTTCTCCTTATCTCCCATTATTTCTCCTTATCTCCCATTATCTCACCTTATTTCCCATTATCTAGGCTTATCTCGACTTATCTCGCAATATTTCTCCTTATCTCCCTTTATTTCTCCTTATCTCCCATTGTCTCACCATAACTCCCATTATCTAGACTTATCTCTGCTTATTTCTCATTATTTATACTTATCTCCCATTATCTCACCTTATCTCCCATGATCTAGGCTTATATCGAATTATATAGAACATATGTATAAATTTATAAAAACACGTAAATCCGATAAGTAGTTCTCGAGTGATAAGCGCATTAACGGACAGACAGACAGACAGAGAGACGTTGCATTTTATATATATTATATTCTTTGCTACATGATATTGTTCCATATTTAATGCTTTCGGCAGTGTATTGCAAGAGAACGCGCTAGCGGCAAACTTTTCTCCCACTTGATTCACTGTTATCGTCACTGCTTATTCCTTATATCACCTAACGTAATAAAATATATCCTGTAACCTGACCAGAGAACATACGTATGTTTAAAAAAAAGCACGTAAATCGGATAAGTGGTTCTCCAGTGATAAGTACACTAACGGACAGACAGACAGACAGAGAGATGTTGCATTTTAAATATATATTATAGATATTCTTTGCTCCATGATATTGTTCCATATTTAATGGTTTAGCATGTTTAAAAAAAAAGCACGTAAATCGGATAAGTGGTTCTCCAGTGATAAGCGCACAAACGGACAAACAGACAGAGAGACATTGCATTTTAGGTATGTTATAGATATCCTTTGCTACATGATATTGTTCCATATTTAGTCGTTTAAGCAAGGTATTGCAAGAGAACGCGCTAGCGGAAAACTTTTTTCCGATTTGATTCACTATTATGATCACTGCTTATTCCTCATGTTACCTAACGTAATAAAATATAGTCTATAACCTGGTCAGAGAACATATGTACGTTTTAAAAAAAAAGCACGTAAATCGGATAAGTGGTTCTCCAGTGATAAGCACACTAACGGACGGGCAGACAGACAGACAGACGGACAGAGAGACGTTGCATTTTATATACATTATAGATATAGATTATTATTATTATATAACTTGGCCAAAGAATATATGTATGACACGTAAATCGGATAAGTGGTTCTCGCGTGATAAACGCACTAATGGACAGACAGACAGTCAGGGAGACATTGCATTTTATATATATTATAGATTATAGATATTCTCTGCTACATAATATTGTTCCATATTTAATGGTTTAGACTGTATATTGCAAGAGAACGCGCTAGCGGCAAACTTTTTTCCGACTTCATTCACTATTATCGTCACTGATCATTTCTTATGCTACCTATCGTAATATAATATAGCCTATAACCTGGCCGGAAAACATATGTATGTTTTTTTTAAAAAAAGTACGAAAATCGGATAAGTAGTTCTCCAGTGATAAGCGCACTAACGGACAGACAGACAGCAGACAGAGATTCTTTGCATTTTATATATATTATAGATGTAATAAAATATATATCTATAACCTGGTAAGAGAACATATGTATGAATTTAAAAAATCACGTAAATCGGATAAGTGGTTCTCGAGGGATAAGCGCACTAACGGACAAACATACAGACAGAGAGACGTTGCATTTTATATATATTATATATATATATATATATATAGATTATTATTATTATTATTATTATATAACTTGGCCAAAGAATATATGTATGAATTTAAAAAAAGACAGGTAAATCGCATAAGTAGTTCTCGCGTGATAAACGCACTAATGGACAGACAGACACACAGAGAGACGTTGCATTTTATATATATTATAGATTATAGATATTCTCTGCTACATAATATTGTTCCAGATTTAATGGTTTAGGCTGTGTATTGCAAGGGAACTTGCTAGCGGGAAACTTTTTTCCGACTTCATTCACTATTTTACGTCATCGCTCATTCCTTATGCTACCTATCGTAATAAAATATAGCCTATAACCTGGCCAGAGAACATATGTATGTTTAAAAAAAGAAAGTACGTAAATCGGATAAGTGGTTCTCCAGTGATAAGCGCACTAACGGACAGACAGACAGACATACAGAGAGACGTTGCATTTTATATATACTATAGATATATATATATATATATATATATATATATATATATATATATATAATATATATATATATATATATATATATATATATATATATATATATCTATATATATATAATATTTTCTTACGACTTGTGCAGGCTTCAAAATTTTGCTTATTTTGAGTGTTTACGTATTTTAAGTAATAATCACATAATTACTTATTGCTCACATTTCTTCTGAGTAGATAGGTATTAACTTTTTAGGAATAAGAAGAAATATATTTTTTTTTAAATTTTAATAACTTTTTTGAAGTGGATTTATTTTTCCTTTGTTTGTTAATTTCTCTCCTTTTAGTAAAGAATGGTACGATATTTGCGAAATTTGGTATATAGGTTCAAAGCTTATATAGACCAACATATTAGGACGTTTGAACAATATTACATACATAGGTTACTGAACTGAGAACCTCCTTTCATTGAAGTCGTTTAAATTATTATTAAATTATCTTGTACTCGTATGGTCTGGTAAAAACAAGAACCATAAAAAACATAAAAAGTAGTTACATAGTAAAATTATAGAAAATATGTCAAAAAAACCTTGAACATTAGTTTATAAATTGTTCAAGTTATTTACTATGAAATTAGGAATATTTAGCGCATCACTGTGAAACAGACCGATATGTGCAAACTTGTGAAAGATCATAGTTACACGTATAGTTTAAAATTTATGGTATTATTAGATGCAGTTCATTGGAACTATACAACTAGTTACGAGTGGATTTTTCAGTATAACCGAATTTGTGTTAGAGGTAATTACAAATAATTTTTGATAGTACAATATGTTATACGTTGCACCGTTATTTTTATAGATGATTAAAAATCTAATAGGTGTTTCGGTTAATAATGTCGATTTTGCTAAGAGATGGCGTTACTAATACAGTTGTTGGTATAGACTAGTGACATCTATTGCGTTTTAGAAGGTAAACATACGCCATCAAAAGCCTGTTCGTTATTAATTGTCATGGTGAGAGAAACATAGTTCTTCATAGCTTTGAATATGTCGTGTTTCGTATCAGAAAAAGATGTTTTACGGGGAAGTTTAATAAGCTCTCTGATTTGAAAAAAACGGCTGCTGAAAGTTATGGATTGTTCACCATAAGCTTGGTGAACATGCTTCAATCCAAAAAACTTGGGTAGACTCAGGCCAGCCTTCCACATCACAACCAGTGCGCAATATATAGGGAAAGAAAGCTTTGCTGTGTATTTGGTGGGATAGTAGAGTAGTACGAACTGCTGAAACCTGGTGAAAACGATTTCTGGTGATCGATACCGACAATAATTGATAAAATTGAACCGAGCATTGAAG
Source organism: Pachyrhynchus sulphureomaculatus (assembly GCA_019049505.1). NCBI lineage: Eukaryota > Metazoa > Arthropoda > Insecta > Coleoptera > Curculionidae > Pachyrhynchus > Pachyrhynchus sulphureomaculatus. The sequence goes on from CM032449.1 coordinate 27,266,834, forward strand.
GAAAAACGATCAGAATAGGTCCAAAGACACGATAAAGTCATTTTTCAACATGGCAATGTTCGGCCCTATGTTGCAAAATGTGTTAAAAACTATTTGGTAAACATCAAATGGGACGTTCTATCCCACCCGCCATATTTACCGGCGCACAGTGTCTCGACTAGTACAAGCTAGCAGGACAATATTATTTCTTCACTTATTTCAATTGTTTATGTATATTCCAGGTATCTTAAGCTATTTTAAGAAAAAAAAAGTTGAAAAATGTGTACTGTATGTGTATTAATCGAAATATGTAGCTGCAAGACGGAAGTGGTTTACTAATGTGTCTCATTTGTTCACTATTGTCGCTAATAGTTCTTTAATTAGCTACATACGTCTACCTACTCATTATGTGTGAAAAGCACAATCATGTTTGTTTACAAAGAAATTTCTAGGAAAAAAATAAAAATCATAATGATAGTACCCACATTTATTAATTTACAAAATTTTATTTCTTTTAAAATAAATTAGTACAATAACAGTATCTATATATCAATTATTTACAATAACAAGGTGTATAAGTAAAAGAAATATAATATTAAATAACTTATATACTAAGGCATGAATTATAAGCAACTACAACACACAATAAAATAAGAATAATAATTACAATAAAAAAAATACTTAAACCTACTAATCACCATCAGATGAGTCGTCATCACCGCTCTCCCATTCAGTAGAATATTCAGAGAGTAAATAATCCTCCTCATTTAATTCGTGGTGATGACTTACTGATGGTGTTTCGGATGGCAATGAAGGTGGGATAATCAACTGCAGAACCTCCGATGGCAAAGCAGTAAATTTTCTTCGCGGTAATTCTCTATACGAGTTGATAACAGGATCAGACGTAATTAAAAGCATTCTCAAAAGATCTGTATTTGTAGCAATATGTGACCGCTTCCTGGTGTGCCGTTCACGGAATCTACGACAGTCTTTATTTCTTGCCTCCTGGGCTTCTTCGGAGAGTTGTCCAATGGGAAGAAGAAAAGACTTTATAACTTCCGCGCTGTGTACAAGAATTTTATGCACAGTAACGGGCATGGAATACGACGAATACAGATCAAGGTATAATTTTTGTAGTATCAACACAAAACTTTTCGAATTCTATATAATTTATGTCATATCCCGATGACAAAGTTCTTAAAATTACATGAAATCTACGAATAAGGTTTACGTCTAATCCTGTAATTTCGCTGCTCAATTCAGCTTTGGAAAAAAATCTACGTGCTGTGTTTCCATCGTTTGTGTTACCATACCCAGGTTTTGGTTTATCTACAATGAGACCCATACGATCTTTAAACACTTTTTGTATCTCTTGTGAGCGTTGCTTCACAATAGCTTTGTCGTTATCTCCCCTGACTTGCCACTTTTTTATTTCTAAACGATAGCCGATGTGAAGCAAACATTCAAACGTGCGGATCCATGCATGTAAAATAGATAAACCAAATGCAAGGCGTTCTTCGTTGCTGGGATGTTTCTTTGACTCCTCGTTCATAGTAGACGGGGTGGCACCGCAAATATAACACTTTTGTGTTGAACTTATGTCTGTTAAGGCATTGCACACTTTGCCATCAGTCATTGTCAACAACAAATCGTGTTTCACAGAGATTTGAGATCCAGCAACGTTACATAATGTTGGAAGAAGCTGACTTACTTCATCTAAAATTTTAGAAGTTTCTTCTTTTGTAAACTCTTTTGTCTCCTTGGCAAAAATAAACTTAATAGGACGGCAATATAAAGTAGAGGAAGGTCTTGGATTTTGCCAGATCACAGTTTCGCCATCAAGTAGTCTCAAAGGGACAAATGAGTATACGAACAAAAATTCGTCTGTAGCGTTAGTGTTCTCAAATTTCTGCTTATACGTGCTATGCCCCGAACTCCCATCACAGCCCCATTTGCTTACCAACGTATAATATGAACGAGGTAACACACTTCTAATGACTTCCGTCTGAGCTTTAACTAATCGTTCAGCCGTTTTATCCAAAATCGAGTGAAGTTTAATTTCAGCTCGAGATTCAGTCACAGAAATATATTCGTCAGAAGGACAACAAGAAGCTTTGGACTTACCTAAACTATAAAACGATGGATACACTTGATGTCCCGCTTTCATTGATCATTTTCTTGTTTGTTTATATGAGTGAGAAGTCGATTTCGAGTCCACATAATAAGCTAAAGCTTCGTCTGGTGTTAACTGCCGACTTCGTTCAGAACACTTATTCTTTTCTCTAGTTTCACTGACCGCGACGTTATGGATCTGTTTAGCAACACTTCGAGGCCCTTCTTTTCGAGTAGCTAACTCAGCTGCTGTAATAAGCTCACTTGCACTTCGCGATTCCAAAAGATCTTCTACTCTCCGTCTCTTCGTTTTCGTTGATGAGTCTTCAAATGATTTTCTGGGTCGCCCTACGGAAAGAGACGCTGATGATGTTGAAGTGCACGGCTGGTTAACACACATCTTTATTTCGATTCCGGATCCCTCTAACCAATCTTTATGTTTGATTAGAAACATTTCTTTGTTACACTTTAAAGAAGTCCACTTTTGATTGAATTTTGCTGAAAGGCTTGATATTTTCATTTTGAGTCGTTTTAGAGAATCGTCAGAAACATCAGACATATTGATCTTTTCACTTATATAATAAAAAATGCCACTGTTTCGTTCAGTTTTGTCATGTTTTAGCCATTCTTCAAAAAACTCCATTTTCGTCATAGTCACGACTCGTTCTGAAAAAAATAAAATAATTTTACTTTCGGGCCTTTTCGGGGTTTATAATATATATGAATCTGTGCCTGAATGTTGTAGGTATTACATATAGAAAAATCTAGGGGATATATGTGGATAAAAAAAGTTGCTACTTTTAAAGTTTACAATTAATGTAAAATTTGCTGGATTTATCTATACATTTACAAATTGATATTACACCAAAAGTATACATATTTTTTATAAAAAAATATAAGTCATAATAGAGTACATACCTTCAACAGAATATTCCATCACAAAAAACTCGTTTCATTTTGCTACCAATTTTAAAATATGTTATCACAATTGTGCATAAAATGCGACTGATTTGCAAATGAAAATGAGCTCTCTTATAAGGGTTGCTTTGACCCCCTCATAAGATACCTTTATGAGGTGATAAACAAATTAATTCTTGGAATTCGTTAAATGGGGGGAGGTTGTTTACAAGTCGTTATCAGTGGTTCCTGGAAATTACGTCATGAATATTGTCCCGCTAGCATGTTCTTGCCGAATCACTGTGCGGCGGCCTACTTCAGAATACCACTTATTTCGATCGATGCACACGGACTTTCAGAACAACACTTACATTCTTACGAGGAATGAGAATGATATGAAAATTTGGCTTTATGAATGGTTGGCCTCAAAAGATGAAAAGTTCTTCTGGTGCGGAATCCATTCTTTGACAAAAAGATGGGAAAAAGTCATAGCTAACGACGGCCAATAGTTTGCTTATTAAGGTAATTCATTTTGTGATGAAAATAAACCCTTAAATGTTGAGAAAAAATCGACATTATTAAGTCGAATTCAAAAACACGATATATCGATCACGATGGCATGACATACACCATGTTTTGTAATTGGTCTATGAGCACACAAGTTCTTCTCAAGTCAAACGTAGCTCGAAATTTCTCTGCACCGCAGCTGTTTTAATCATAAGTAAACCGGCCAAGTGTAAGTCGGACTTGCGCAATTAGTATTCCGTGCCGTGATTGTTTTTAAAATAAAAATTTTTGTTATGGAGATATAAAATGATCAGTAGCTTCACAAAACACATCCTAAATGAGTTCTTACCAAAGTTTGCTTCCGATCTTTGTTTTTATATATCACATAAGTTATCAGAAGTAATGCACTCGTAAAACTTTATCCGAGAATATTTCACAATTTTTTGAAAATTTCGGGTTGGTACTCTTAGAGATAAAGTGGGAGGAGAGCGATTTTTGGCAATTTGTTTAAAAATATTATAATTAAGAAAAGTTTGCGCGAGTATTACACCATATATATTTTTAAATTCCTATTTTTAAAAGCTTTAATTTGACACTCCACTCGATACCTTGAAATTTTTTTTTATATATCAGATAAATTATCAAAGGTAATACACTCGTGATAATTTTTATGCAATCTACACCTTATGGAGATTATTCCAGAACTTTTTTTTAATTTTCTGATTCTGATGTAAAGAAAACTTTAGCACATAGCATATATATTTTTGAACTTGTGTTTTCATAAACTTTCATTTGACCTTCCAGTCAATGACCTTGTATTTTTTTTTTCATTTCCGATTTCACACCCCAAAATTCTGTAGTTTATACTTCCAATATTTTACAGTTTGTTAACATTGTGCACCTACAAAACACTATTATGTACCATTCGTGTTTATGAGAAAAAGTTGTATGGAGAGGTGAAAAAAAGTTGCTGTCACCAATCTCATCGAGTTGACAAACCTTAGAAAGTACGTCTATAAATATAATTAGTAAAATGGCGTATCGGCGAACCTTCGTGAGTAGAGTGGTTCCATTTATTCTCAATATTTGAACTAACTTTTGTTATTTATAAACTTTAAAATAACACTAAAATTAAAAAAAATAAATAAACGGCTCTGATAAACAGTACAAAATAATGTCTTTTTTTAATTTTAGTTTAGAAAATTAAAATGAGTTTCAGGGTACGCGCCCCTGCAGATTAAAAACTAAGCGAGAGTACCAGCGTATCTTGGCTTGCTGGTCGGAGATTTGTCTAGTCGTGTTCCCCACCTCGGTCAAGAAGGAATCTTAATTTCCCTGACGTCACGGGGATTGACATCGTCAGTAAATAAGCTCAACCTCGGAGCCACCAATTTTGCTCTGTTTTAATTGGTAAAGGGTAGAACCATATACCCTGAGGTCGTGGTTTCGAATCCCACCAGTACCCAGAAACTTTTTTAGTTCTGTTATGGTTGTGTCTGTTTCTTCAAGTATTTATTTCTTATTATTCATGGTTTCAGTACCCTTAGCTGACAACATTTTCTTTCATTAAAACTTGCTTATTTTGGGTGTTAACGTATTATATTTTAAGTAATAATTACATGATTACTTATTGCTCACATTGCTTCCCTTTTCTTTTGGAGCGACAATACCAAATATTTCTTGTCCTAATTATGTTTTCTTTTATGAACAAGTAGGTATTAACTTTTTAGGAATAAGAAGATTTTTTTTTACTTTTTATACTTTTTTTTGAATGAGTTTAATTTTCTTTAAGCTTAATTCATGTTTGTTCATTTCACTCCTTTTAGTAAAGAATGGTAAGAATATCTCGTATTTGCTTGAACTTGTATATAGAATTTGTAAAAGATTGTTCTGTTAATATGTCTGTACTTTTTGTTAACAAATTTCTATTAACAATGTTAATGTTAAAGAAGTAAACGATATGTTATATTGTCAGTGATAATAATATTTTTGTTGCAATATTCCAAATATATCCATGAAGTTTGAAATGTATAAACAAAAATATATTTTTAAATACTATTATATATATATATATATATATATATATATATATATATATATATATATATATATATATATATATATATATATATATATACAGTCGACTCTCTCTATATAGTGAAAGACCAAAATGTTGACCGAAATTTCACTATAGAAAGAGAAAATCCGTATATATTGCTATGTATGTAGGTCTAGAAAAAATTGCAATATATAGAGTTTTTCACTATATAGAGTTTCACTATAAACAGTGTCGACTGTATATATATATATATATATATATATATATATATATATATATATATATATATATATATATATATATATATTCATTTTACCAGTCTGATTTATTGAGCATATCGCAAAAATTTTAATTCTATGTATTTTATAAACTCTTGTCAACCGCTTTCGCTTTTCATACCTGACATAAAACAAGGTTTGGTGTATTCAATCTTATTTGCGTTGAAAGTATGGTGTATTTAATCTCACTTGCGTTTTTCTCGAGATACCTCTCTACTTTTAATTTTCTCATTAAAAACAATTAATTATTTGTTCAATCAAAAAGGAAGAAACTCTAATCCGTTTTGTAAACGAGAAATTGGGTTAAAAAACAAATTGGAATTGTTATAAAGTGTTCAAATTTTAAATATATAAAAATTCCTAATATTATTACTGTTTCACCAACAGGGTATAAATACCGAGATTTTTTTTGAGAATCTCTGAAATAAGAGAGAACATCAAAATTTATCGCTTATCAATTTGTAGAAGGTGATGAATATATATAAATAAGTTTTGTTGAAAAGATAATATAGGATATTAAGCCCTTGTTTCTCATACAGGTTTTAAGAAAAAAATATTATTTCTAAGCATAACATATATTCAAAAGATTGCTGGGAATAAAATTTTGAATTTTTTCTTCGTTTAGGAGGTATTTTCAAAAGAACTTGTATGGCTTCAGGGCATGTAAACGCTAAATTGGTCTTAACGTTAAGATACTTTAAAACAGCACAGTTTCATTTCTTATTTCCTCATTATTTTGTCAAGAATAAAACAATTTTTAAAACTGCAAAACATCCTACTGGGAAAAATTCTCGTAATTTTTGATAGAAATTTCTCTCTTTTATAGACAATTTTACACAATAATCTCTCAAAATTTAAATTTGAACTAGGGGCATATGATATATGGCTTAACAGTGCTCAACTAGCTTTAAATTTTTCTTTAAAATATTTTTTTTTACAAAACTCATGAAGTTTATATATATATATATATATATATATATATATATATATATATATATATATATATATATATATATATATATATATATATATATATATATATATATATATATGTGTGTGTGTTTGGGGAAATGCGTAGAATTTGTTAGCATCCTACCTGGAAAATCGGACACAACAGGTTATGGAAATTGATGATTTTGGTAGGCCTATAATTTCCCACAAGATCGGGGTGTCGAGGGGTGCTCCTCAGGGATCAATATTAGGACCTCTCTTATACATTATATATACGAATGGACTCAGTAGAATATCCGGAGAATTTACTATACTTTACGCAGATGATACTACATTGATCTTTAGTGAGGAGAGCCCGCACGCAATGCTGACCAGTGTCCAAGGAGCGTGCGAAGCTCTTGATGGATACTTTTCGGCTCATGACTTATTAATAAACGCTCAAAAAACACAATGCCTATTTTTTTCGGCAATAGAATAGAAAACACTTTTTCTTTTACATATCGAAATATTAATATCCAATCGTCCGAACGTGTTTCCTTCTTGGGGTGGAAATAGATCAGAGACTGGACTGGAGAGCGCATATTGAGAATGTTGCGTTGAATGTTTCAAGGTATTGCTATGCTTTAAGAATTATTTCTGAAAATGTTGGAGTCGATGCTGCTCTATCAGCTTATCATGCCTTCATATAGTCAAGAATAAGATACGGTCTTATCTTTTGGGGTAATTCACCGGAAATTGAAAGAGTTGTAATTCTTCAGAAAAAATGTGTTAGAGGTATATTTGGAATGACGCCGCGTGATAGCTGTAGGAATGTGTTTCGAGACAGGAAGATCTTAACCATTATTTCTAGGTATATCTTGGACAGTTTTATGTTTGTTCACACCAACAGCGATATTTTTGAGACTTACATGAACAATCACAGGTATGCCACTAGACATAAATTGAATCTGCTTCCCGAAAAGTGTAATTACAGCTACATACAGAAAAATGTTAATTATGTCATATTAAAGATATATAATAGTTTCCCAGAGAGTGTACGTGCGTTATGTAAAACGGAAGTAAAGAGACTTTTAACCAAATATTTGCTTTAAGGAGCTTATAACTCATTAAATGAATTTTTCTTAAGTCCAGTTGAAATTAGCACAGGGATTTGATGGCTCTGTTAGTAAAGGTGGTTTCTTGTCTTTTCCGTTGTGCCTCTTATTTCATTGTGTCTGTTACTATATTGTAATTTTGCTTTTAAAGTGTTTTTACTTATTTACTATTTTTTCCTTTTATTTTATTTAATTATAGGTTATTGTAAACTTTGTTAACATTGTTTAATGCCTGCTGGTTTATAAGTGAAACCTATTGTTACATGAAAACAAATAAATTATTATCTATCTATATCTATCTATCTAACTATCTATCTATATATATATATATATATATATATATATATATATATATATATATGTATATAAATATATATATATATATATATATATATATATATATATATATATATATATATATATATATATATATACAGTCCTTGGCCAAATTATTAGACGTACTGTATTTTTTTTAGTAATTTTATGTTTCTTAAGAGTTTTTATGCAATATTTAAACTACAATATTATTGATTTTTATTTAAAAGAATTGTTGTAGACTACATATTTGTATTTATTTTTAACATATGGCAACACTGTGTTGACAAAGTGATACATGAACGTAAACAAGTACAAATCTGTATCAGTCGCGATCGGAATCGAGTCAGGTACGGACGTGTTTCTGTGGCTTTATGGACTGTGATTGTTTGTTTAACAGTTTTATACTACTCAGTTACTAGTTTATTTTGTATGCAGTGTTTTAAAAAAGTAATTGGACTATTTTCATTATGGGTAGAAAAGGCGATCTTTCACCACGTAAAAAAGCTGAAGTGAAGGCCCTTGTGATTGCGAAAACATTTACAAACCGAGAAATATCACGAAAATTGGAGGTTTCTGAAGCTAGTGTACGACGCATAAAAAAGAAAATTGAGTCAGGGAAGGAATTAAGCCCGAAAAGAAAGAAAAGATGCGGTAGAAAACCAATTTTCACTCCACGGTCAGAGAGATGTTTGAAGAAAATTTGTGTAGGAAACAGATTTGCTACCACAAAGGTAATAAAATCACAACTCCAGGATGCTAGCGTAAATGCTTCTGAGCGCACTGTTCGAAGAAAATTGAAAGAATTAGATTTTAAGGCCTGTCGCCCCGCCAGGAAGCCCAAGTTAACAGCTGCAATGAAAGCAAAGCGCCTGAAGTGGGCCAAACAATGGCAAGACAAAGATGTGGACATTTGGAGATCGGTAAGATACAGCAATTTAATCAATAATTGATACATTATTATCATTTTCAGTTAAATAAAGCAAATAAACATGGAAGTTTATATATTTTTCCTATTTTTGACAGGTCTGCTTCAGTGACGAAAGCACATTCGAAATTTTGCAGAATAAAGCTCAGTATGTGCGTCGTCGTCACGGAGAAAAGTTTCATCCTGATTGTGTCGTCCCGACGGTTAAACATCCCACCAAAGTGATGATTTGGTCAGTCATCAGCGGCAAGGGCACTGGACGTCTGTACGTCGTCAAAGAAATAATGAGGCAAGATCAGTACAAAGAAGTATTACAAAATCGGTTGATTCCGCAGCTCAGAGAATGGTTTCCAAATGGGGAACCATTCACTTTCATGCAAGATGGAGCTCCCTGCCACACTGCTCGGTCTGTTAAAGCTTTTTTGGCAGAAAAAAATATCCCTCTGTTGGATTGGCCGGGTATGAACCCCATTGAAAATGTGTGGGAGCTGATGAAAAGAGAAGTGGCTAAAGATGTGATTACCAACAAAACCCAGCTCCTAGAAAAGATTATTCATGTGTGGAATCATCATCCTCAAATGCAGGAGACAGTACAATCTTGCATTGATAGCATGCCGCGCAGAATTAAAGCTTTGATAGCGGCTAAAGGTGGCTCAACTAAATATTGACTTTTACTAACATTAATTTCACTTTTCTTTAAAACTTAATAAACTTATGCTTTTCTAAATTAATGCGTTTTATTTATGTCAAATAAATAGGTAATTGATTGGATAATATAAAAATAAAAAACAAATCAATTTAAAATAATAAAACGGTACAATATCACTCGGTAATTAATATTTGACATGAAATCTTGCAGTGCGTCTAATAATTTGGCCAGGGACTGTATATATATATATATATATATATATATATATATATATATATATATATATATATATATATATATATATATTTATAAAGGGTGATTCATTTAGAGGTACTTTTTTTTAAATAAAAAAAAAATGAATAAAAACAATTTTATTTTATAATCTTTATTATCATATAAAAGAACCATTCTTTACAATTATTTCTTAAAGATAATTTCTTTCAAATGTTGTCCGCGACTACGGTTAACAACGTCCATTCTGAAGTTCCAATTTTCAATGACGCGTGTGAGTATTTCGAGTGGTATTTGGCCAATGACTCGAGTAATATTGGCCTCCAATGCCTCAATTGTAGCTGGCTTATCCATGTAGACTTTGGACTTTACATAGCCCCAAAGGAAAAAGTCAAGAGGTGTGATGTCACATGATCTAGCCGGCCAATTCACTGGTCCAAAGCGTGAAATGATCTGTTCGCCGAATTGCTCTCGCAGTAAAGCCATGGTTTCACGGGCTGTATGGCAAGTGGCGCCATCTTGTTGGAACCAAATTTCGTCGAGACCACGGGCTTCAATTTCTGGCATCAAATAGTCTGTTATCATGGCGCGATAACGGTCACCATTCACAGTAACATTCCGGCCGGCCTCTGTTTTGAAGAAATATGGACCGATTATTCCACCGGCCCATAACCACACCAAACAGTTTTTTTTTCTGGATTTAATGGCAGCTCTTGAACCTCTTTAGGTTGTTCATCACCCCAAATACGGGCATTTTGTTTATTCACGAACCCATTAAGCCAAAAATGGGCCTCATCGGTGAACAAAATTTTTCTCGAAAACAGTGGATCTTCTGCAAGCTTGTCAAGAGCCCAACGACTAAAACGGAAACGATTCGGAAGGTCGGTCGGCTTCAGTTGTTGCACTAGTTGAATTTTGTATGCTTTTAAAGAAAGATCCTTAAGTAAAATACGCCAAGTTGTTGAATATGACAGGCCAAGCTGTTGAGAACGGCGACGAATCGACACTTCATGGTCTTCGCGTACACTCTCCGCTACCTCCCCTATATTTTCTTCACTACGTGCTGGATGTGGTCTATTCGGTCGAGCATTATCCAATAATTTGAAAGTTGAACAATTTGTAGACGCTGTGCCGGGCTAAGTCTTTCCATTATGAATTGTCAAACACTACTGAACAGGAATGCCACTTCAGTTGACACGACGCATGCGCAATCTGCAATTAAATCCCCATCACAAAAAGTACCTCTAAATGAATCACCCTTTATATATGTATATATATTTATATATATATATATATAATATATATATATATATATATATATATATATATATATATATCTATATATATATATATATATCTATATATATATATATATATATATATATATATATATATATATATATATATATATATATATATATATATATATGGTATGTATATTTATGTATATATAGTATTTTTTTTCTTTTTCGTTATAAATTACAACAAAAGCAATATTATCTGTATTTCTTTTGTTTTCCTACCCTATATTCAAGTAGAAAAAACATAAAGGGGGTCTAATGCGCAAACGGGTGGTGCTAGAGGCAAAGAAAGGCAGAGTTTAAGTACAAGAGTGAAAAAAAACTTTCTTGCAAACTTAAAATCGATGATCGAGAAGAAATTTTTTACAAAAAACCTTTCATGCAGTATCAAAAAATGACCCTCAATTTAAAAGCCGGGGGATGAGAAGGGAATTTTCATAAAAACGAACCTTTTCTTCAGTAGAACTTGAACCTTGAAACCATTTCAAAAATTATCGACTGAGGTTAGAGATCTTTCACAAAAAAGAACCTTTATAAAAAATTCTGTTCCTAAGAGGGAGCTATTCCCTTCATCCATAGGGGCGAGGAACTTATATGCCCCTGTGACCCCCCTTGGCTATTCTGCAGATATATATCTATGTTATATATAGATAGATATATATATATATATATATATATATATATATATATATATATATATATATATTTATACGATATATTTATAATCTAGACTGAAAGTGTTCAACGAGTAATTAAGCGAGTAATTATTGAATTATGATTGTTAGTTGCTAAATATTTTGTTTTACCTTCACCATTTAAACAAGAATTTTTTAAACAGGTTAAGAGAATAACATAAATTTAAATATTTTTTGTTCTAAACTCGTTTTTGCGAAAAATTTTCTCCGAAATCGTGAGAAAATATGTAATATCAGTGTTTCGTATTATGCTTAATTTTTGGACTTGTTTTATGTATTTGTCTTATATAAAAATGCAGTTATGGTTATGCCCAGTTGTATTTTAATAATTTATTTAACACATCAAAAAGTAAACATGTAGGGCACCAAAAACTGTGAAAAAATAAGTTTCGTGAAAAATCTGGTATGGCGAAATTTTTTAAACCAATTTTTAATACTTTTATTTTACATATATTTTAAATTTATCTCAGTAGTTTATACAAATAATTTCTACTAAGTTGGGAATGTGGAATTTTTGGCACAATGACACTACTCAGAATGTATCACCACTACCCTGAACACTTTATTTTTGCACTCGACGCGCGTTTCGCTAACATGTTAGCTTCATCAGGAGCGATGATGAAGCTAACATGGTTAGCGCAACGCGCGTCGAGTGCAAAAATAAAGTGTTTGGTGTATTGGTGATATATATTGAGAAGTAAATAATTTCTAGACTATAATTATTTTTTAAACCTTCGATCAATTTAAGTCATTATACAGAATCCTAATAACTCTCACGCTCCAATCTTCAAAAAAATACTGACCGTCTTGCCGTTACACAACAAACTCCCTGGGTGCCCGAAACCATTACGACCAACGAGATTGTAACAAAAAATTACAATAGCGTGCTAAATGATCGCCGACTGAAGATATGCGAGCTAGTTGACATTGAAAACAAATTGATAGGCCGTGTCCACCATATTTTTCACGATGTTTTGGGTATGAGAAAGCTTTCCGCTGGATGAGTGCCGCGTTGTGATGAACATTTTCCAAGAGTGTTAAAACTTGTTTAAATATAATTCCAGTGAATTTCTTTGAGGTTCCATAACAGGAGATGAAATATGGATTCATCGTTATATGCCAGAGATGAAGGAGCAGATACAGTGGTTGGGAGCAGGTGAAAATACGCCAAAGAAACCAAAAAAATGTTCTATCTGCAGAAGAAAATCATAACTACTGTTTTTTGGGTTTCTCACGGTGTTTCGCTCATAGAGAGAAGCCCATAGGAGAAAAGTGGAACAATCGCCGGGGAGTAATGTGCTTCACCCCTAGACCAACTGAAGGATGCTATTCAGGCGAAGCGTCCACATCTCTCCAAAAAAAAAAAATGTTTTTTCATCGTGATAATGCATCTCCACTCACGTCTCGGATTGTTGCTGCAAAACTGTATTACCTTAGCTTCAAAGTTCTTCCACATCTACCGCATTCGCCAGATTTGGCTCCCAGCGTTTAATATTTATTTCCAAATCTGAAACTGGATGAAGATTCACTTCGAATGATGAAGTTGAAGAGGAGACGAGACGAATGACCCAAAAAACCGTAGTTACGATTTTTTCTGCTAATGGAACCTTTTTTGGTTTCTTGCGCGCTTTTCACCTGCTCCCACCCACTGTTTCGTCTGCTTCTTTGTCTGTGGTGTATAATGATGAATCCATGTTTCATCTCCTGTTATGGAACCTCAAAGAAATTCACTGGAATTATGTTTAAACAAGTTTAAACACTCTTGGGAAATGTTCATCCGAATCTGTTTTAGATGGATTGTTAACGAATGCGGCACGCATCCAGCGAAAAGCTTTCTATACCCAAAATATTGTGAAAAATATAGTGGACGTCTATCGATTTGTTTTAAATGTGAGAAAGTTCGCATATCTTCAGTTGGCGATCGTTTAGTATGATATTGTGAATTTTTGTAACAATCTCGTCGGTCGGAATGATTTTCGACCGACCTGGGAGCTTATCATCTTGAATGGTATTTTTTTGAAGATTGGCACACGCGTGATAATCATGACGATTCTGTATAATCATTTAAATTGATCGAAGGTTTAACAATTTTATAACAATAGTCTAAAAATTATTTGTCTAAACTACCGAGTTAAATTTAAAACATATGTAAAATAAAAGTATAAAAAATTGGTTTAAAAAATTTCACCATACCAGATTTTTACGATATTTATTTTTCATAGTTTTTAGTGTCCTACATGTTTACTTTTAATGTGTTATTAAAATGCAACTGGGCATCACCATAACTGCGTTTCTATATAAAACAAAAAACATACATAAAACGAGTCCAAAAATTAGGCACAATACGAACTACTGATATTACATATTCACTCATGATTTCTAAGTTGGAGAAAATTTTTCGCAAAAACAAATTTAGAACAAAAAATATTTACATTTATGTTATTCTCTTAACTCGTGTAAAAAATTCTTGTTTAAATGGTGAAGGTAAAATAAATATTTAGCAACTAACAGTCATATTCTAAAAATTACTCTCTTAATCACTCGTTGAACACTTTCAGTCTAGATTTTAAATGAATGTACATAGATATATACCTAGCCAAGGTGGGGTCACAGGGGCATATTCGTTTCTTACCCCTATGGTTGAAGGGAATGGCTCCTTCTTAGGAATAGAACACGAATAATTGAAATTAAATATATTAATATACTTTGTCATTCATTTCAAGTTATCATGTTCGCAAGTCTTTATATTATATTATGTGATATAGAGGAACTCTTGATGTGTGCGTGTATATATATATATATATATATATATATATATATATATATATATATATATATATATATATATATATATATATATATATATATATATATATATATATATATATATATATATATATATATATATATATATATATATATATATATTTTCATATCTTAGTATATATATATATATATATATATATATATATATATATATATATATATATATATATATATATATATATATATATATATAGAGAGAGAAAGCAAAAGTTGCCGTATCTAACAAAATCCTAAGATATGAAAATAGTTGGGGAACTGAGCCAATATTTCGGTCCTAGGTTGGGACCTTCATCAGGGCACAAACTGAAAAAGAGATAACGAAGCAACAAATAAGGAAGGTTGGGCATGGAAAATTATTATTGTCAAGTTTAATTTTTAATTATTAACTTTTAATTTTTAATTTGTAATTTAAATCTTATAATTATTGATAAATTCTTATTGTTGTTTAAAAGTATTGTTGTTATAAAGAAACGTACATTATTATTATTATTATTATTATGAAGAAGTACCAAAATAAAAATTGCAAGTGACTCACATGCAGTGTGCGAATTAATCTAACAAGAATTACCATAAATAACAATTATCACAACAAAGACCAACACTGAAATAAAACAGCCACTATTCACTGACATATTAATTTAAAAATATGGCATTTACAGCAAGGATGCCATTAGAAACCTTGGATGCTGAAAATTCAAAATTAATTAACCACCTGCGATCTGAAAAGAGAAATGACAAGTTTGACATCTGACCATCTGATATCTATATATATTTTTTTCAATTTCAACGAACCAAAGATTCTTCATTTTCAAAAAAACCTTCTTAAAAGAGAATTCCTTGAGATGTGCTATATCAACGAAAATCCCCACAACATTAATAAAAGAACTGACCGTGACGGTTTGAGCAACATATATAGTTTTCTCCTCTCTTATGATTTACCTTCCCCACATAATATCTATGGGTCGTCATTCTTGTCATAGTTCTTCGCCTTCGGTATTCTATAGCTCTCTCCCGTTACGTATTTGTCTTCTGGGTATCCCTTCTTTGCGTACATATTCTCATGTTTCCCGTGAAATTCTTTACAATTACATTCCCATTTTTATTAAAATTGCTTAGTATATACCAAATAAAAAATCCTCTTCACTCTTCAGCTCCTTTTCCAATCCCCCTATTCTCCTCTCAAGAAGAAAAATCATTTTTTCCCTACGCCACTTCATTTCCATACCGTTGAAAAATTGCGTTCCCAATGGGTACTTTCCTTTTATACCAAAATTCCATCCTAATTTGTAATTAACCACCTGCGATCTGAAAAGAGAAATGACAAGTTTGACAAGGCGCTGACAAAGGACAACCATCTGACAGAAGTAAGGGATTACTCAAAATAAAAGGGAAAAAAGGTTGAATAACCAGGAAAGAACCGGTTAAGTGCAAATTAGGATGGAATTTTGGTATAAAAGGAAAGTACTCATTGGGAACGCATTTTTTCAACGGTATGGAAATGAAGTGGCGTAGGGAAAAAATGATTTTTCTTCTTGAGAGGAGAATAGGGGGATTGGAAAAGGAGCTGAAGAGTGAAGAGGATTTTTTGTTTGGTATATACTAAGCAATTTTAATAAAAATGGGAATGTAATTGTAAAGAATTTCACGAGAGCCATGAGAATATGTACCCAAAGAAGGGATACCCAGAAGACAAATACGTAACGGGAGAGAGCTATAGAATACCGAAGGCGAAGAACTATGACAAGAATGACGACCCAGAGATATTATGTGGGGAAGGTAAATCATAAGAGAGGAGAAAATTATATATGTTGCTCAAACCGTCAAGGTCAGTTCTTTTATTAATGTTGTGGGGATTTTCGTTGATATTGCACATCTCAAGAAATTCTCTTTTAAGAAGGTTTTTTGAAAATGAAGAATCTTTGGTTCGTTGAAATTGAAAATATATATATATAGATATCAGATGGTTGTCCTTTGTCAGCGCCTTGTCAAACTTGTCATTTCTCTTTTCAGATCGCAGGTGGTTAATTAATTTTGATTTTTCAGCATCCAAGGTTTCTAATGGCATCCTTGCTATAAATGCCATATTTTTAAATTAATATGTTAGTGAATAGTGGCTGTTTTATTTCAGTGTTGGTCTTTGTTGTGACAATTATTATTTATGGTCATTCTGGTTAGATTAATTCGCACACTGCATGTGAGTCACTTGCAATTTTTATTTCGGTACTTCTTCATAATAATAATAATAATAATAATGTACGTTTCTCTATAACAACAATACTTTTAAACAACAATAAGAATTTATCAATAATTATAAGATTTAAATTAAAATTACAAATTAAAAACTAAAAATTAAAAATCAAAAATTAAACTTAACAATAATAATTTTCCATGCCCAACTTTCCTTATTGGTTGCTTCGTTATCTCTTTTTCAGTTTGTGCCCTGATGAAGATCCCAACCTAGGACCGAAATATTGGCTAAATGAATATAGTGTGAACATCTGTTGTTGCCCATTTGCCGAGTTCCCCAACTAGTTTCATAACTTAGTATATATATATATATATATATATATATATATATATATATATATATATATATATATATATATATATATGTATATACAAGCAAAATTCAATTATTGTGGAAACAAATATTAAACGACTGGCATAGTATCTTATAATAGTCTACATTAAACTGATACAACACATTATATATTTCACCTTCAGAATATACCTCTCAAGCAAATAAATAAGTCAATAAATTTTGGCTAATCTTTTTTAAAATTCATAGCAGTTGTGTATAGTACACGGTTCTGTTGAGCTATGTGCTATAAAACCGTAAAGAAATTTTAAAAGTTGTAACATTTTCTTTTTATTTTTATATTCCCCTGACAGTTAGTCATCGCTGCTGATGATCTTAACATAGTTTGCGAAACACGCATTAGATGTAAAAATAAAGTATTTGGTGTAGTGGTAAGTATATTAATTCATTTGATTAGATAAAATTGAAACAATTGCATCCTCTGCGACGTAATTGTAAATCACTTCAGATGTGCCTGCCAGATGCCTTTTCTCAAAATCATTTGTAATTAGTGACAGTGTTTTCGTTGTTTCCGATTTTAGTCGTGTAAATTAAATTGGATGACATCATCTGAAAGTGTATAAAATGTAAACATGCTGCCATCTTAAATAAACAGCACCACATTTTCTTGTATTTCTCAAACACTGTGACAAAATACAGATTTAAAAGGCTTGAAATTTTAAAATATAAGGTTTTTGTGATTTAGAAAAATTAACATGTGCATAAGCAACAAAGAAATGCAGAAACTATTAATTACAAATTAAAGTTGTTGATGAAACAAAGTAATTCAATTATTTTACGGTAACTTAGTCACTCTATAAGTGTCTTTTATACCATTTCAATATTTTTATAGTAGTTCAAATACTATGTAGAAGTCGGCCACTCTTGAGAAATGACATTAATAACGCGAATGAAACTGGGAGATTTTCAGATGTGAATGCAGGTAAATAGCATAGAAAAATCAATATTAACTTCATTAGAAATACTATCTGAAAAAAACATTGACACATGAATTTTATAAAAAAGATGCATTTTTAGTTAACTACTGCTAACAAAGAAAAAAGAAGGGAAATAATCTCAACGGAATGTTATATTTTATTATCAAAATTCTTTACATAATAATCTATAGGAATATTTATAAGTTTCTGGAGAAAATTATAGAAAAGTCCAGTTTTGATACATATTTTGGAAAAGTAGTAATTGGAGACCGACTGATTGGCAGAAATCAACATTTGTTATGATTCCAAAAAAGAATAGAGCAACCAGTTGTAGTGACCATCGAACAACTTGCCAACATGAGCCATGTTTTAAACATATTTTTGAGAGTGATGCATGGCAAGATATATAATAAACTTGAAGAAAGAACTGGAAACAGTCAGTTTGGTTTTTGAAACAGATTAGGGAGTAGAGAGGCACTGTTTGGTATCCATGTGTTGATCCAGAGATGTCGCGATGTCAATCAAAATGTGTTCCTGTGTTCAATTACTTTCGAATAAGCCTTAGACAAGGTACGCCACGAAAAACTTTTAGAGATTTTTAAAACGACCGGTGTAGATGACAAAGACATTTGTATCAACGTTAATTTGCTCTCGTAACAGACAGCTGAAGTACGGTGGGAGCATCAACTTTTGGATGGAATTAAATCAAGCGGGGAGTACGTCAGGGTTGTATTTTATCACTGGTACCACTGAAGGAATCAACGTCAACGGCGTTAACATAAATAACATCAGAGACGCCGATGATATATTAAACTAAATTTCTACACAGTTTGCTTTAAGACTCGATGCAAATAAAACAAAACATATAATTATAATCAAAAAATCTAATATTGAAGATGGTGGTATTACAGTCAGTGACACAAAGATAGAGATAACTGAGAAATTGATGTATCTCGGTATCAATATTTTTCGACCACTGGGATCCGACTGTGGAAGTCAAAAGTAAAATAGAGAAGGCCCGAGCCTCATTTATGAGGAACAAAAAAATCTTCTACTACACTAGTCACGACCTATTATTGAAGCTACTGATGAAAATGGTAGGCTGCTATTTCTTACCAGTTCTCTTGTACGGCATGGAAGCGTGGACGTTAGCTGAAGCAATGCTTAAACGTCTGGAAGCATTCGAGATGTAAGTGTATCGACAACTGCTGAAAATCAGTTGGATGAACAGAATTAGTAACAACAGCGTTCTCACTCGTATGGACAAGGACTTGGAGGTGGTCACGATCATCAAGTGACGCAAATTAGATTATTTTGGCCATATTACGAGACATCCAGAAAAATACGAAATCTTGTATCTGATTATAGATGGAAATATTCCAGGCAGAAGTGGTCCAGGAAGAAGGAGAACATCGTGGTTGAAAAATTTGAGGCAGTGGTACGCAAAGTCTACGGTTCAACTCTTAAAAATAAATAAAACGATCTTCATCAAGATGGTAGCCAACATGATAACCACCGATCATGGTACCCGAAGAAGGAGTAATTGGAGATGTGTGAATAGTTGTTTCTAATAAATTTTAATGAAAAACTTGACGTGTAGTAACAAATTTTCCATTATTTTAATTTATGTATACTCAAAGTAATTATTACTATTAGTAGTTGGATTCCTGTAAAGTGAATATGCAATTACAGCTTTGGTAATTACTTTAGCTTTAGTTGTTATGGAAACATTTAAGTTTCCACTATGATAATTCAATTATTGTGAGAATTACTACAATTACTTTCATTTTAGTTGTTACACAATTACAAAATTAATTGTTTCTACAGCTATAGAGTTGTTTGTACCAGCACATCATGTATCATATCCATTTTACCGAATTTTGACTATTAGTTTTGCAGTGAAAGTAAATATTAAATTATTGCAAACAGTAACAATATTTTTTACTTTATTTAAATTTCAATCGGATACACATCTGTGATATTTCATTTTGTTGTTAACCTAAATTCTAATCTAATCGCTTAGGAGAAATTGCCGTTATAATCATGGTACAGGAAAGTAAGATGCTTGAGAATAAAAATAAAGTTGTCTTAAAAACGGTTAAAAAGAGAAGAAATTATTAGATTCATCCTGTTTCTGTGCTTGGATTATAAATTAAAGAAAAATATATGTGAACCGCACAGTCCATGTCTAATAATCCACTAGTTCAACTAAATTTACATATTTTTGTGTTTTAAATTCAAGAGATTTATACACTGATGGTTACAAAAACTGTAATAATTATACATTTATTGTGCATCAGCATACAGAACAAACTAAAATGTTCCATGAATTACAAGAAAAGGTAATAACAAAGGACCTTAGAGGATGCAGACTTTCAGTATATATATATAAATATATATATATATATATATATATATATATATATATATATATATATATATATATATATATATATATATATATATATATATATATATATATATATATATATATATATATATATAATATATATATATATATATATATATATATATATATATATATATATATATATATATATATATATATATATATATATATATATATATATTAGGGACTGTTGTCCATATCTTTTATTAAGACAATATTAGAAGTTGATAACCTTCACTGGTGGTATTATTTTTAGTATCATTAGAATGCTGTTTTTCTATCAGTTCAGTAATACCAAAAACCTTTAGATTTCCCAAAAATGGTTTTACTCAATAAAACCGTTTTTGCTCGCTCAGAAAAGTATTCGTAACGGCATTTTCCTATCATTCCTTTATCGGAACTTCGGGCCATCCATAAACAAGGACAGAAGAACGGAACCTCGACCAACGTAGAGTCCTATTACCGTATCTGAAAGAAGTTACAGATAGAATTGGAAGAGTCGAAAAACGAATCGTGTCTTTGTTTTCATGAAATCCGAAATTGAAGGTGTATCAAGGAGCGGCAAAATTAAGAAAATTGGGTTTGAATGTGTTCCATGAGCCATTCGACAACATCTTCATGCTCATGATGTCAAATTTCAAAGCACGTTGGAGAAACCTTTGCTGGTGAAAATCATGTCTCGAAGCGGCTTGCTTAGGCCCACGATAAGATATTAGAGTGGCCCTCAGAATCTCCGGACGCCAATCCTATTGAAAACGTTTATTCCCCCTTTGTAAAGAGAAAGCCGACGTATACGGATGAGGACTTTGACTTAGTTGTCTCGCGAGATTCGAAAATCTCGTCGACAGCATGCCTCGAAAATGTTGGACAACTTGCTAAGGTAAGTGTGCCACTGTTAGTACACCAAAGAATACATTGATGGTAAAAAATGTTCTCGAACACACATTTTTTCAAAAATATGAGCGGTTACGTTCCTATTTAACAGATTGTATATACGCGCTGAGTGTCTAGAATTTAAAATTTTGAAGTAAAAATAATACATACGCAGTTCTATCTATTAAATATGTTAAGCCATATTGATTTACAAGAATCGGAGTAATGTGGGTCCTTTTGACACCATAAATTATTCATATATATACATATTAAAGTTCTTGGATGCGATATCGATTATTAAATTGGAACATAACAAGCGCATCGCATACCATTTTTCTGGTATCTACCTAAGGAAAATATCTTTCACTACATATATTTTTTTAACAATCAAAAGGTGGTACGTAGTTTATTAGTTACGTGTTTTTTAGTGTTCCGTACGGGGAGAGATTAAGCGAGCTTCATCAACACCCCCACCAACTTGGACGAATAGGGACAGAATTCTCTGAATATAATTTAGCGAATGTAGAGTACCTTTAAGAACCACGGGAGCAGTATTCCATCGAAGTAGTTGCCGTGGGGAGTATGTAGAGTTTTAGTACAAAATAATATTGTGAGCTTTTGAGAAGCTTACTTTGCTATGTCTGTCTCATGATTAGGGCAGGGTGTATTTTCTCTCAAGTTAAAGCAAAATAAAGTGAGTGGAATAATCTCCGACATAACTATATGAGATACTGAAATATTATCTTTTTTATCTGCTACATTTTTTGTAGCGTTAAGTTCTTCCTAGTCACTTTAATCACAAAATACAATTTTTAGGACCTTGTTAAGTTCCTACTGTCTGCAGATATTTGCATCGACTGCTGGTGTTGGAGCGTCCAGAATAAATGGGTAAACAAGCCTGATATCATCAAGCAAACATGTAGATTGGCGTTCTGGTCTATTCCAGAAGAAACTTGATATAGTATTAGCTTTGATAGTTAATACGTTTACCTCCTGAGCCCTCTACATCCAGACAAAATAGGACCCTTAACATGGGTTGGAACCACCAGCATCTGTCCGTATAATGGTGTTCCACAAAGGATTCAGTGAGGGTTATGAACTTCTGATAGATAATATATTATCTTAATAAGAGGCATGGACAATAGTCTCTATCAAGACCTGTACTGAATCTATTTTTATAAGCATACAGCTAACGCTTAATATAGCATTAGAGAGATTTGCCAACGCTTATTTTAACAGGCTACTGTCTTTATCTTTATTTGAAGCATGCACAATAGTAAAGGGAAGAAATTAAATATAAGGACTGTAATCGTTATTTGAAGGATGCGCCCACCACCGTTTGGAGCTTGCTCAGTATTCAATTCATTTAAAAAGTTCGTTATTCTTATCATTATTATGGTAGGGCCTGTTTATTTTTTTTCTACTTAGGTATACAGGAGACATCAGCGGGTCGTGCGATGAATAAAAAACAAACCTTAAGTTTATAGTGAATATTAGCCTAACCTTACTTTTACTTTATTATAATGCACTTCTGTCATAGTATAAAAGTGCAATTTCTTCGCGTTAATACTGCGCATTCTTAAGATAACAATAAGGATAAAGGCATGTGAAAAATAAGAGTTGCAAAATCTCTCTATTGTTATGTTAGCGTTAACTTTATTTCTTTGAAAAGTATCCTTTAATAAGAAATTTTGACCGAAATTTTCGCATAACTGCCATGAAACTCATTATTCAAATATTAAAAAAAACAGTACACAGTTTATTAATCTTGTTGTGAGTTATTATTCTTAAAGAAGTACGAGCCCGATTAGCCTACCTGCAACATTGCGGTTTTAGAAGAATGTTAAGGTTTTTAAGTTTTGCATTGGATGCCAATAACGGTAGTTCTGTTTATTGATGAGGACATTAAGATGCTAATGTGCTTTATCGGAGAATAAGATATTGGTAAATGTTGAAGAGCCTTCATTCATTTGATTAATTAAGTTAAGCATCTAACCAGTGCCGGTCGTTTTGATTCATGGTCCAGCTGTGTGTTCTAGCGAACTTGTGCACATTTACAGTACTTGATTGTTTACGTATTAAGATTTCGGAGTTCGTGGGACTTCAACGTTTGCATGACTGTTTGACGTTCTTAGATAGTCTGTTCGAGCTCTACTTTTGAACCATTTTTTCAAACCATTGTCAATTGAACACCTTAATATATATATATATATATATATATATATATATATATATATATATATATATATATATATATATATATATATGGCAAGATATAATGCCTACCTCGTAGGTGGCACTTCATCGGAGGGCTAACTCGCTTTAGCAATTCGCCGACAGAGAACGTTCGGGGGATTCCCCTTAAGGCATATGTGATTTAAAGTAAGAACAACTGAAAACAGACGAAAGTCCGTATCTCAGCAGTCTACCCACTGTTCTCTTATTTGTCGAATCCGTATCACGGCTCATCAGTCGGGCTAGGATCGACAAACAAGAGAACAGAATTTTCGGTACTTAAGCCAGTACTGATGGCCAATAATGGTAAGATATAACGCTTACCTCGTAGGTGGTACTTCATCGGAGGGCTGACTTGCTTCAGCCATTCGCCGATAGAGTGGTTAGCAGACTGTCAACACTTCACCACAAGTGGAGCGAACGTTCGAGGGATCCCTCCTAAGGCATATGTGATTTAAAGTAAGAACAACTGAAAACAAACGAAAGTCCGTATCTCAGCAGTCTACCCACTGTTCTCTTATTTGTCGAATCTATCACGTATCACGGATCAATCAGTCGGGCTAGGATCGACAAACAATAGAACAGAATTTTCGGTACTTACGTCAGTACTGACGGCCAGTAATGGTAAGATATAACGCCTACCTCGTGGCACTTCATCGGAGGGCTGACTCGCTTCAGCCATTCGCCGATAAAGTGGTTTGCAGACTGCCAACACTTCACCACAGGTGGCGCGAACGTTCGAGGGATCCCTCCTAAGACATATGTGATTTAAAGTAAGAACAACCGAAAACAGACGAAAGTCCTTATCTCTTATTTGTCGAATCCATCCTGAGACGCGTTTCGCGGTATCACGACTCATCAGTCGGGCTAGGATCGATAAGCAAGAGAACAGAATTTTCGGTATGAAATGAAACGAATTACTTTGTTATTTGTCACTTATTTTTTTATTTATCTGCTACTGCAGTTTCGTAGGTTTTCTACATTTCAAGCGTGATACTACAAAATAAGGTGGTTTATTTGTGATTTATAACAAATTTTCACGTACAAGTTGGAATTACCTACCATTAAATTACAATGACCTTAAATTAATTTATTACAGAGGGTTAAATGACTTTATTGTTTCAAATTTGAAGAATTACTTTTCAATATTTTCTTAGATCTTTTTACAAAAATTCCTTCTTTAAAGGTATATCTAAAAAACTTTTAAAATACGCCAAACAGGGTTAAATTCTGAACATCTGTTTGATTATTTAATAGGATCGTATCTTTATTTTTATTGTGCTTGTAGATCTCTAAAGCTTCTAAAATATTTAATCTTCTTCCTTTTTGTGCTTTATGTAATATTTGCAGATTATTTATGTCTGGAAAAATATAATTTGTTATATTCATTACGTGATAGTTTATAAACTCCAGAGTCTTTGTATTTATGAGTTTTGTCTTTTACATTGAAAAAGAGGGAGGAAAGCTTTTAGGGTGATTTAAAAGCGATATTTATGTTGTCTTTTGCGAGTATATATGCAATTTTACTAGTCAGTGAGGAAAAAGTTTATTTTTCATCGTTTTTAACATGTGGAAAAGACATATGCCTTAAATTTAGTTGTTTTTGTTTATTTTTAATTAGATTATCTGTGCTTTTTTTCTGAAATCCGTTACTGTGGGCAATATTCTTGATTATCAAGAATATTGCCCACAATAATGTCAGAAAAAAAAAACCACAGATAACCTAATTAAAAACAAACAAAAACAACTAGATTTAAGACATATTTATCCACACGTTAAAAGCGATGGAAAACAAATTTTTCCTCACTGCCATATTTTGGACCAATTTTTAATAAAATTCCATATATACTCGCAAAAGACGACATAAATATCGCTTTTAAATCACTCCAAAAACTTTCCTCCCTCTTCTTCAATGTAAAGGACAAAACTCATAAATACAAAGACTTTGGAGTTTATAAACTATCATGTAATGAATATAATAGCTGTTATATAGGCCAAACAGGAGAAATTTCAATACTCGATTTAAAAAACTAAACATCTTTTAGATTAAACAAAGAAATCTCCAACTTTGCTAACCACTTCCATCAAACAAATCATATTTTTCCAGATACAAATAAACTATAAATATTACATGAAGGAAGAAAATTAAGTATTTTAGGTGCTATAGAAATCTACAAGCACAATAAAAATAAAGATACAAATCCTATTAAATAATTTAACAGATGTTCAGAATTCAACCCTGTTTGGCGTATTTTAAAAGTTTTTTAGATATATCTTGAAAGAAGGAATATTTGTGGAAAGTTCTAAGAAAATATTGAAAAGTATTTCTTCAAATTTGAAACAATAATGTCATTTAATCCTCTGTAATAAATTAATTTAAGGTCATTGTAATTTAATGATAAGTAATTCCAAATTGTACCTCGAAATTTGTTATAAATCACAAATAAACCACCTTAGGTTGTAGTATCACGCTTGAAAATGTAGAAAACCTACGAAACTGCAGTAGCAGATAAATAAAAAAATAAGTGACAAATAACAAAGTAATTCGTTTCATTTCATTTAGAAATTTAAAATGTACTGTCACAAAGTAACGGACACCTCAATTATACAATTAGAATTTTCGGTACTTAAGCCAGTACTCACGGCCAATAATGGTAAGATATAACGCCTACCTCGTAGCGAAGAGAGCTTCTCAAAAGCCGCGACTATTAGTACGAACTAAAAAGCTTTACAGTCCTCAACTGTTAATTCTGTACAGAGCTCAACTTCGACCAACGATGGAATACTGCTCCTATGTTGGAGGGTCTGCTCCCAAACATACACTGTATTTGTTGGATTCTATTCCGAAAAGAGCTGTTCGCCTGATTGGAGACCCAGAACTGACAAGCCATCTTGCTTCCTTGGAGCATCGAAGAACTGTTGGCCACTTCAGTCTATTCTACAAGTATTTTCTTGGAAAGTGTTCTCCCGCTTAATTTCTCCCATAACGGGGCATGTTAGGAATATACGTCGCGCTAATACTTCACATCCGTATGAAGTTTAGCTTGTCACTCCCCGTACAACCCTTTTCAAACAGTCTTTGGAATGATTAGCCTGGGGCTGTGTTTCCCATCGAGTACAATTTACAGCGATTCAAGACCAACAGGAATCACTTTTTTCACACACGCGTTGCTCCTGTGGTGCTTTAGAGATTTTTCTGCAGCACGTGTGCTTTGCCTATAAAGAAAAAACTCAGGTTTTATTTTTAAGTATTATAAATAACAGTGCGATTGTGTCTAAATTGTAAAACTCTTATATACAAAAGGCATGACACACTTTGATGAACTGGTTTCTAGCAACTAAATTTCCAACGATTATGGTTACGCTCTGTCTTCGCCGTGCCTCTTTCGTCTATTACATTTGTCTAATAACCCAAGCAAATTTGAAATTATTTATGGGGCACCTGATATTTTTAAAATTTTGCAGATACGTTAGGTCGTATTTAGAAAGACAAACTGTTGTTTATGTAAGCACCTTAAAGAATTTTGTGATATCCCTTACCGTCCTTTATCCTTTTCTTGCTGTTAAGTCTTACTTTTTCATAAATTCACAACTTGGACATTCAAAAACAGACACAACATCAGCGATTTAAGGGGTCGTGTAACCTGACAGGCCGGTTGGACATAAATATTATATACACGTTATAAGTTTAATCAACCATCCAGTAGACCCGCTATTTTATGAAGGCAATTGGTTGTTGGTCTCCGGAACCTGAAAAGTATTTCATAAACACGATTCTTACTTAATAGCTGGCAATAAAAATATACACGATGAACGTTCAAATGTACTGTACACTTTTGTCTTTTATTGCATATTTTTTATGCATATGCCAAGTAACTGAGAAAGAAGATATTGAAGATATATTATTTCCATAATAAAAGATGATTTACTGAACATTTTATTTTCATCAGTATCCGTCTATAGACTTTATGGCATGTCATTTATTACATTTTACACTAAGGTATCTTTAAAATGGACATATATATATATATATATATATATATATATATATATATATATATATATATATATATATATATATATATATATATATATATATATACAGTGCGACCTCGATAATCCGGACTAATTAAAACCGTGGTGATCTGAATTAGTAAATAATTCGAATTACTGAAGCAGGACATTATTTATATTAAAAAACGAATTATTTAATACGAAACAACTAAAAAATAGTACATACATAGAATAATATTTAAAATAGAAGCATATCTTATCAAGTTTTATCTTATTTTGTAAAAAAAATTGTAATTTTTGTTTGCTTGACCCTTCTCTGGTTCATCATAAAAGCAATTTCTTTTAATTTTTGAAGTACAAGAACATCACTAGAGGAATATCAATTTCTTCTGCCCATCTCATGCACACCTTGAAACTTTTAACTGCCTCATCATTCTTCACAGTCTGGTTTGTATTACTATTTAACTCTGAACCTTCATTATCACTCTCGTGTTGTTCATCTGTATCATCTATGTCTTCCAGTGGTAACAAAGCTTCATCATTTTCAAGCCAATTATATATTTCCACGTTCGTGAGATTCTGCTCAGTGAGAACATTCAGCATATTTGAAACATCTGTTAAATATTTACCAATTATCCAAAAAAATACTAAAAGAAAAATTTCAGGCTTTACCTTTCATTTCTTCATTCGTGGAAAGCAAATTGTGCCGCAATTCACTCAGAGGAACCAGATCTTCAGCGTCATATTCAGAGTCTGGGTTGGTATCTGCCACATAAGCCATAATTTTGTGCCAGCACTTTTTCAAGATTTCGAGGGAGACTTTTTCCCATGAATTGCACAGTAGACATACAGCATCGTTTAGGTTAATGCTTTTTAATAACTTAACAAGGTTCTCTTCATTATTTGATAAAATATGGACTAAAAGACTTTTCCGATAAAATAATTTTGTCAGTGTGATTGCATTCTGGTCCATAGGCTGCAAAAGTGCAATACAATTTGGTGGAAGAAATAATGTTGTAAACTGTTCATCCTCACGAGTCAACTCTTTTATAGTTCATGGCTCAAAGCGTTATCAACGATTAGCAGGGCTCTTTCAGGCAAGTTGAGACTTCTTAAATGACTTTTGACTTGACGAATAAAAGAATGATGAAACCAGTCTAAGAAAATTGCTGTAGTCATCCATGCATTGGCAGATGATTTGTACTCAACAGGTATGTTCACATTTTTAAAAGCCCTCGGATTTTTTGCCTTTTCTATCACTAACAACTTTAATTTTTGTGATCCATCAGCATTGCAACATGCTAGAAAGGTAACGCGTTCTTTGTTTATTTTTCGACCTGGTGAGGTCTTTTCCTGAGAACGAACCAGCATTTTTTCAGGCAACATTTTCCAATACAGAGCTGATTCATCTGCGTTGTATATTTGAGTAGGTCCAAGGTTTAATTCTTTTATCTTATCTGCGAATAGAGTTAGGAAAGGATCGACGGCACTTTCATCATTGGATAGTTTTTTCGCCACGAACTTTTAAAGCACGCAGCCCATATCTTTTTCTGAAGTTAGAAATCCAGCCTCTGCTAGCTCTAAAAATTATCATTCCCGTAGGTTTTCAGTGTAAAACTGTTTTGCTTTGCCTGATAAAATTTCGTAGGAAATTGGGACGTGCCTTGATCGTTGCGTACAAAATCATGTATACAAACGAGTTTCCATTTCTGGATATTCGGCTTTGCGTAAGGTTTTTCTGACGCCAGGACCGGAATCACATTTGGAAATAAATCTAAAGGAAGTTACACATCCATAGTGAGTGTCCAAAATTATTTTTAAAATAAATCATATATACATACCCTTTAATTTTCCCTTGCTTCTTTTTTATATCCGAAATTGTGGATGTTCCTACTCCGTATTCATTTGCCAACACTTTTCCGCTTTCACTGTGTTTCCCATCGAGTACAATTTATAGCGATTCAAGGACAACGTGAATCGCTTTTTCCACACACGTGTCGCTCCTATAGCGTTTTAGGGATCTTCCTGTAGCACGTGTGCTAGACCCATAAAAAAAACATATTGCACTAAAACTTGGGCTTTAAATAACAGTATAACATATATAACCTCTAGGTCATCCAAAGAGCAATGGAAAGGAGAATGCTAAGATGGTATTCCGAGATACGAAAAAGATTAAAAGTGACAGATGTAATACAATCAATATGTATATTAAGGTAGAGTTGGTTGGGGTATATTGCAAGGATGCATGATAACAGATGGACACGCCGTATGGTTGAATGGAGGCATAGAGAACATAAAAGATGCAGATATAAACCACAGACAATATGGACATAAAAAGGTTAACGGGACACGATTGGATTCAAAAAGCAATCAACAGAGCTGTTTGGAGACAACTTGGAGAGGCTTACATTCGACTATGGATGGAATAAGCTAATGACTATGATGATGATCTTTAAGATAGTACAAATACGTTGTAGTTATTAAACACAACCATTTCCACAAAACATTTTTACTAATGAACGAAGCTTATTGTTGGGTTTAGGTAGGCGTTGACATTGTTTCTACTTTTAGACATTTATTCCCGTTTTCTTGACTAATTTTTCGAAACGGAGATGCTGAAATAGCTACATAAACAGTTATATAGAAAACCTGAAAATGGTTATATTTAGCACTGTTGAACAATATTTCTTTCTCAATCCTTTCATCCCAACAGAAGTATCGGTGACACTAGGCAGTTGCTGCCTCAACAGTCATTCTCCAGGCATTTCGATCCTGCGCGCCCTGGCTTGACTTGTGGATACCCATACCAAGAAGAGATCTTACTTGGCTGGACCATCTTGTTGGAGACCGTCCTCTTGATCTTCTACCGTCGGCCTTTCCCGTTACAAACTTTTCCATGGCATCTACTTTCCTCATAATGTAACCAAATATTCCAGGTACTGTCTATTAATTATATTTGAACGACTGACGACATTAGTACAGTGTGAGGCATATGAGAATTCTTCAATATACATACACCTCGAACGCATCGATTCGTCTTTTGTCAGCTTGTTTAATGGTTCATGGTTCAGCAATCTTAACTTTGTGTTTTTTGTGCCAGCTGGATATTTTCAGATCTTAGTGAGTTTAGCCGTTAATTACTAGCCATAGGCAAAGGCTTCACAGCCACCATTGTTAGTTATGAGGGAACCCAAATAGTTGAAATGGTCTACAAGAGTGAAACCAGCAATTTTATTTATGTATGACAGATCTTCATTACGACTAACAATCATTACTTTGATTTTCACTCCGTTGAACAATATAGTAACTATCAAAACAGTAATAAATTTTATTAGATACATAAGGAACTTAATTGACGGTAGACGGTAACTCTAACTGAAGATAGTTAGCGGTAATGCTCTACGGCTGTAACATCGATAGGAACATCTCAAGGACGGACAGTAGACAAAATTTGTCCTATTTCCAACTCAATGCCGATTATGAGGGAGAAAAATTAAGTGGTTTATTGAGCCTGGAGCCGTGGATACCATTACTGGGGCAGCTCGTGTCTTAGTCGACTCTTTGGCCTGCTCTCTCGTATGATCTTTGGTCTGCTCCGAGTACTGGCAGTCTGTGGACTAATTGCCCAAAGCCTGGTGTTCAAGCGAGGATGGGTGGTTTAAGTTCTGACGGCGATAACGATGTACCGCTAGTATTTGTATGTTATTAGCAAAACTGAAAAGTTGATTTTCCGACTTTCGTGAGATTTTTTAGAATGATTGTACTCCGTAAGTTTATAACTATCTATTAAACCAAGAACGAACATGGTGCGATGTAGAATAAGATTGTTAGAACGAACAAATCAAAGAATTCTTAAATCCCGGTTGTAATTTAATGTTTGTACATCTCCTCTTGCTGAAATATAAAGTTGTTTTGAAAAATATAAACAAAAAGGTAGATGCTATATCGATAGGTCGCATTAATACAAGTGAAATACAGAGCCACACAATGATTAAATTAGGATATAACAAGCGCCTCGTATAGCATTTTTTTTGGTATATACTGACAGAAAATATCTTTGACTATGCGAGGGTTTTATAATAAGTATCTGGCGTCTGCCAGAGATGGCGCTGGTACTATTTAAAAAATTATATTTTTCGTAAACATAGCCTTTCACAAGAATCCTATCAAATTTTTAAGTCGCTGCATGATTTAGTTTTTTAAGTGGCAGCCATTTAGATAGAACAACTTTAGTGATATTACAACAATGGAAAAAACTGAATATAATGCAGTGGTAAAATAGTTGTTTTTGAAAAAGAAAACGAATGATGAGATAAAAGCGGAACTCAGCGATGTTTACGGGGACTCTGCACCTTCGTTATTGACTATAAAATATTGGACAGCTGTATTCAAACGCGGCTGTACTAGCATTTTTGATGAAGAATGTTCAGGTCGTCCAAATGTTATCGTCCATCACAAATCATTGAAAAAAACCACGATATAGTGATAAATGATCGTAGAGTGAAAGTGGGTGATTTTGCCGATACTGTGAACATCTCAAATGAATTTTAATAACTCATTTGGATATGAGAAAGCTTTCCGCAAGATGGGTACCGACATTGCTCACAATTAACAATAACCACGCACGTGTGTCAACTTCAAAAGAATGTTTGGCGATGTTAAAGTGCAATCGGAATGATTTTTGGCATCGATTCATAACTATTGACGAAACATAGGTTCATCACAGCAGACCAAAGACCAAAGAACAGGCCAAGGCGACTTTATCGGCCAACAAAGTCATGGCCATAGTATTTTGGGATGCACGCGACATAATCTACGTCGATTACCATGAAAAGGGCAAAACGATTAATGGAGTGCTGTAAAAGAAAAATGTTTGCATTTGGGGAAGAAAAAAATTCTCTTTGATCAAGACAATGCATGCGTGCCCACTTGTATCATCGCCATGACAAAATTCCATGAGTTAGGATACGAATTGCTTCCGCATACAGCATATTCGCCAAATTTAGTCCCCAGCGATTATTTGCTATATTCGAATATGAAAAAATGGCTAGGCGGAAAAAAATTTAGCTCAAACGATGAGGTGATTGCTGAAACAAACGCTTATTTTGAAGAGTTAGAGTAATCGTATTTTTTAAATGGTATATAAAAGATAGAAAATGTTGGAGTGAGTGGATTGAGCTAAAAGGAGACTTTGTTGAAAAATAAAATAAATTTTACACATAAAAATGTTTTTTCTTGTCAAGGCCAGGTAAATAATCACAGAACATTTATTTGAATCGACTTCAAGCAGGTGAATGGAAGCTGTCGTGTCATAGTTTATTAAGTTTTGTACTTCTGCCACTTATTGTTCGTCAAATGAGTAATATAATTGGGCATCGTCCAGGTAAAAATAAAAGTTGCCAACTAGAGCTACAAAAGTTAGAGGTATAAAATTTTGAGCACCCTGAGATACAAAAGGCATGACCCACTTCGATGAAATGCTTTATAGCAACTAAATTTTCAAGCGTCATGGTTACACTTTGTGTCTTCACCTTGTCTCTCTCGTCCATTCCATTTGCGTAATAATCCAAGAAAATTTGAATTTATATATTTGTAAAATTTGGAGATACTTCAGGTCCTATTTAGAAGGACAAACTGCTGTTTATGTAAAAGTACATGAGCACCTTAATTATTTGTGATATCTTTTACCGTCCTATATCCTTTTCTGGCTGTTACGTTTTACTTTTTGATAACTTCGCAACACACTTAAAAATCTTAACTGACTTATTCTCTAATAGAACCCTAATCACCAATTTTATTTCCTGTCAATTTGGAGACAACATCGAGATAGTTCGTAATGTTTTCATTAGCTCGACATTAATGTAAACAACCTTACTAAGTTAACGGTTCAGATGATTAGACTTTCATGTTCCAGGTCTGCTTGGGTCATAAACTTTATACTTGGTATGTTTTTGAACTTAATTACGTGATTAAGAATTAGTTCTTGTTTTTCTTGTAATTTTTGCATTCTCTCGGAGAATGCTTTTTTGCCGTGACTAATTTAAAACTAATTTAAAAATTATGTTGTAATCCACAGGGTATGTTTTAAATTGTAACTTTTTTTTAACTTATATTAGTAAGTAAATTACTCATCAAATATAGCTCTTATAAAAGTTTTCGAACACTGTTTGAAAATAATCCTCTCTGTACTTAGACCGGAAAAAATGTCAAAAAATAAAGTCTCTATTATCCGCAGTTAGTATGAGCTGCCACGACATTTGTTGCATCGAAAGAATTTTTATTGAATGAAGAATTGTAAACAAAACCTTTAAGGGTTTGTTACCAGTGCTGAGAATTTATCAATGTGCTAAGTCAGGGGTTCCCAATCTCTTTTTTACTGCGACTCCCTTTACAGGTTGCAATTTTTATGCACCGCCCTTCTGAAAGAAGATACCTGTGCGGAACTCTAGCAGACAATAATTTTATTGTCTTTATTATTCAAAAACTCCAAAGAATATAGAGTCTTAATTATTATTTATTAGAAAACATAAAAAAACTACAAACAATACAACTAATGAGAAGGACGAGCTTGCTTTTCTGAACATAATTTCTCAAATCGGGGCTGAAGTTTTGAAATTACTACCCCCATTTCTTTTTTTAAATTTATTTGTGACCTGTACTTCGATTTGATCACTGCAACTGCAGAAAAGCCAGTTTCATCCAAGTACGACGTAGTAAACGGTAAAAGAACTCCTTCAAAGCCGCAGTACTGATAGTAGGATATTCTTGGGATGCATTGCTCCAAAATTGAAACAGTTTGTCTTTATCGAATCATAGTTTTAGGCTCGTATTACAAGATAGTTCTGACAGCTGTTCTTCCTCGACTGTTCAAAGTGAAGATGGTGGTGGTATCGATTGGAATGTGTTTCTAATCCAGTCGTATTGATTCAGATTCTCTGGAAAATATTTATTAAAATGGGTGCTTAATGTTAATAAATGTTGGATAAATTTCAATAGCAAGCTTGGCTCCAGATTTTGAATAGATTTTTCTTTCAGAAAGCCTTTCAAAACAGGAAAAAACAGTCAGTATTTCCTTGCTTCTATTGTATTTTTCTTTTCCACAACAGCAACTACTTTTGAAACGGTGCAATTTTATTAAGAAGTCAGTATTTTTAAACTTTTCTGCATCACGATGTGATTCTGTCAATAAATACATGTACAAATCATTTTTTAATTCGTGTAATTATATCCATCACGAAATTTAATTCAGGTGAAATATTTTTTGCATCCAGTGTCTCCGTATGTGTGACGCAATATGTCCATTTTATATTTGGAGCCTTGGTTTTAATGAGAGCTTGAAATTCTCCATACTGCCATGACATCGCGCGAGCTCCATCCGTACACACACACTTCTCCTATTGGATGTTATTATCTTCCATGTAAGAATCTCTTATCTTAAAAAAAACCACTGGTCTTACCGGTATCAGCAAAATAACAAATCCCCACCTACTTCTTCCATGTACCTCACGTAACATATTAATTGAGCGTCGTTATTACTGTCTTCAGCTATGTCATGAATGTCTCGACTAATCGTATTGTTAGAAAAAGGAATATGTGGTTTATTACATTTGGCAGTACGGTGAGTGTGCTTGTTAGAGGCGAGCAGTGCTTTGGAAGGAATAGATGCTCTGGAAAACAAGAATGTTGACTGATGTTTCAGTTCTCGCAATATTCTTGCAAAAAATCTCGCGGCTTTCCTGGTAAATTACTGTGAGTTGTTTCTAAATGACGTTTCAATTTATTAGGTAGCAGCTGCCAGCACCTTATGACAAACAACACATTGGAGAAGTTCCATATTTCCTTCGCTAACGTAGGTAAATCCAAAATCTAAATATTGCTCATTATCTTTTCTGTTCTTTCTTCGTTTTTCTACAGTTTCTTTTCTACTCTCTCCTGCGTCTTCAACACGTTTTCTCTTTATTTGAATAAAGTTATCCATTTTAAGAAATGAATATGCGCTAGTAAATTAAATACAACACACTTGAAACTAAAACACTGCATTCATCAACGCTTGTAATCGACACATAAATAAAGCGCCGAAATAAAAGACCGAAAGATGGATGAACGAAAGCGCGGGGAAATGGAGGGGCAGGCTTACTCATAGAGGTATTAGAATAGAGGAGGTAAGTTCTTGCGAAAAGCGCAGTGCTCATAGAAAGAGAAAGAAATAATATAAGAGTCATTCTGGCTCTCTTACTCGGCGCCGGAATTCAGGGCTCAAGCGCAGAGTAAGAGAGACAGAATTGTCTCATTTATTTCCTTTTATTTTTAACGATAATACGCTTTCGCTTACAGCAGGCTATATACTTTCTCTCCTCTATTTTAATATCTCTATGGGCTTACTGAATCGCTGATGAGACGCTCGCTGCGCCGCGCACTAGCTCATTGCGTCGCGTGTAGGTGACCTTTGCGTATCGTCTCGCGACTCCCCTAGGATAGCCCAGCGACACTCCAGGGCATCGCGACGCACACTTAAGGAACCCCTGTAAGTAAAATATTGAAATATTGCAGGGCCGAAATTTACAATCTAAAGAACCTCAAGAGACTCAGTAAGTTTAAACTCTGGTACTCTATAAAAAAACCAACTCATAAAAATAGTCATAACTGACTGTAGTTTTTATTTTATATTTACATATTCGAACTGCTTCGCCTACGAATACTGGACGATTTGCATCACTGAAGTAATAAAATAAATTTAAAAAAATCACATAAGTCCTGTTATCTGCTACTAGTCTAAATATTCTCACAGTGATTTACCATATACGTATTTGCAATAGGAGTTATTTCCATTTATCTGTTTCGAAGTAGCTTCATAGATGTCATATTATTGGGGAAGGGTAGTACGCCTCAGTTCCCATGGATGTAGAAAATATCTCCCTTTTAGAAAGAGGTTTTTTAATTGTTAATTTTTTTTTTTTAAAGTACTATTGCATGAGTTATTTTTTTAAAAAAACCTCCCCCTCACAGGTCATCCATATTTAAATTGAGTTTAAGTTTTTAAAGTTTCACAACATAAAGGCTTTCTGTTTGTGAGAAATTTTGTCTCTTTCTTCGGTCAATCATTTTTAAAATTTTCACCGTATGAAAGGATTCTTTTTTGCGAAAAGTTTCTCTTTTTGGATCTTACATACATTTGGGATGTAATCTCTAAGAGTAACGCCTAACACTGACCTTTCAATCTTTCGTTGCATGACATATATTTTATTGAAGTGTTTCGTTATCATTGGAAGAGTATCGGCTCCGTACGAAGAACGGGAAGTATGCATCTGTTAAATACTTTTCTTTTTAAACACATGGGAAGGTTAGATTTGAATACATAGATCAGTTTGCCATTTGCAGGCCAGGAGAGACCTATTCTCCGCTGAATTTTATGTGTTGGTTATCTCATCCTATGCTGATTTCATGTCCCAGGTATTGATATTGATGCACTTGCTCTATCTCTACGTTATTCAGTTTTATAGTGTCGCTTAATACAAGATTTGTCATAAACTGGGTCTTGATTGATTTTTAGACCAACCGTTCCTGAAGCATATATAGCATAGTTTGTGCTTCTTGTATTTTGTCTCTTTGTCTGTAACTTTTTACCATCAATGTTAAGTCCCATTCTCTCTCAATTTATTGATTTTAGAATGCTGTTACAAAAAGCTTGAGAGAGAGCGTATCACCCTGCCGCATTCCTCTTTCGATTTGAAATTTGCTGGTGGATTGGTTAGTTTGTACGGAACACTTATAAGATCACTTCGGTGTCTGTCTGTATGTCCGTCTGTCACATCCGATTTTCTCCGAAACTATTTGACGTAGAAAGTTGAAATATGATACTTATATAGAAATTGATGGCCTGATCACAGCCGTGTAGTTTTGAAAGTTAAATTTTGACTTAAGGGATTAATTTGGGGGGTGAAATCGGAAGTGAAAAAAAAAATTTTTTTACTGGAGTGGGGTATCAAATCAAAAAAAAACACGAGTTCAAAAATATATATAATGTCTTACGCATACTTTTCTTTGTATTATTTTGAAAAAATCGCGAAAAATAGCTGTCCCCCCTTTTATCTCGAAAAGTGCTGAACCAAAAATTTTAAAAAAATTCTAGAGTATTCTGCACGGGGTGTAGATTGAACGAAAATTATCACGAGTACAT
Source organism: Pachyrhynchus sulphureomaculatus (assembly GCA_019049505.1). Lineage (NCBI taxonomy): Eukaryota > Metazoa > Arthropoda > Insecta > Coleoptera > Curculionidae > Pachyrhynchus > Pachyrhynchus sulphureomaculatus. The sequence goes on from CM032449.1 coordinate 27,304,881, forward strand.
TACCTTTAATAATATAACTGATATAATAAAAAAAAATTTCAAGGTCATCAGTTTTCAGTAAAGATCGGGAAATAACTTTGTTGAAAACCCATTTGGGGGGTGTGTTTTGTGAAGTCACTGATCATTTTATACCTTCGTATAAAATTTTTTTATTTTACTAATTGCGCAAGTCCAACTTGTCGTTGACCGGTGATTTCGTTTCTTGTGTTCTATTCTTAAAATTATTCTTTTAAGTTTTTGGTTGCCACCATAGAGTACAAATTAAGATATATTGGATAGTTCTACCAGGTTACTAAATATACGTGGGACATACAACATTAGAATTCTCTAAATCGGATTGACACCCTCAGTAATTGGTACTTCTAATATCTTGTATATACAGAATATGTTGTTGTAACAATTTCTAAATTCATTGTTTAGTATAGGGCCCTAAATAGACGTTATTCTATTTACTGATATACAGTCCCTGGCCAAATTATTAGACGCACTGCAAGATTTCATGTAAAATATTAATTACCGAGTGATATTGTACCGTTTTATTATTTTAAATTGATTTGTTTTTTATTTTTATATTATCCAATCAATTACCTATTTATTTGACATAAATAAAACAGCATTAATTTAGAAAAGCATAAGTTTATTAAGTTTTAAAGAAAAGTGAAATTAATGTTAGTAAAAGTCAATATTTAGTTGAGCCACCTTTAACCGCTATCAAAGCTTTAATTCTGCGCGGCATGCTATCAATGCAAGATTGTACTGTCTCCTGCATTTGAGGATGATGATTCCACACATGAATAATCTTTTCTAGGAGCTGGGTTTTGTTGGTAATCACATCTTTAGCCACTTCTCTTTTCATCAGCTCCCACACATTTTCAATGGGGTTCATATCAGGGCCAATCCAACAGAGGGATATTTTTTTCTGCCAAAAAAGCTTTAACAGACCGAGCAGTGTGGCAGGGAGCTCCATCTTGCATGAAAGTGAATGGTTCCCCATTTGGAAACCATTCTCTGAGCTGCGGAATCAACCGATTTTGTAATACTTCTTTGTACTGATCTTGCCTCATTATTCCTTTGACGACGTACAGACGTCCAGTGCCCTTGCCGCTGATGATTGACCAAATCATCACTTTGGTGGGATGTTTAACCGTCGGGACGACACAATCAGGATGAAACTTTTCTCCATGACGACGACGCACATACTGAGCTTTATTCTGCAAAATTTCGAATGTGCTTTCGTCACTGAAGCAGACCTGTCAAAAATAGGAAAAATATATAAACTTCCATGTTTATGTGCTTTATTTAACTGAAAATGATAATAATGTATCAATTATTGATTAAATTGCTGTATCTTACCGATCTCCAGAAGTCCACATCTTTGTCTTGCAATTGTTTGGCCCACTTCAGGCGCTTTGCTTTCATTGCAGCTGTTAACTTTGGCTTCCTGGCGGGGCGACAGGCCTTAAAATCTAATTCTTTCAATTTTCTTCGAACAGTGCGCTCAGAAGCATTTACGCTAGCATCCTGGAGTTGAGATTTTATTACCTTTGTGGTAGCAAATCTGTTTTCTACACAAATTTTCTTCAAACATCTCTCTGACCGTGGAGTGAAAATTGGTTTTCTACCGCATGTAAATGTTTTCGCAATCACAAGGGCCTTCACTTCAGCTTTTTTACATGGTGAAAGATCGCCTTTTCTACCCATAATGAAAATAGTCCAATTACTTTTTTAAAACACTGCATACAAAATAAACTAATAACTGAGTAGTATAAAACTGTTAAACAAACAATCACAGTCCATAAAGCCACAGAAACACGTCCGTACCTGACTCGATTCCGATCGCGACTGATACAGGTTTGTACTTATTTACGTTCATGTATCACTTTGTCAACATAGTGTTGCCATATGTTAAAAATAAATACAAATATGTAGTCTACAACAATTCTTTTAAACAAAAATTAATAATATTGTAGTTTAAATATACCATTATTGCATAAAAACTCTTAAGAAACATAAAATTACTAAAAAAAATACAGTGCATCTAATAATTTGGCCAGGGACTGTATATATATATATATATATATATATATATATATATATATATATATATATATATATATATATATATATATATATATATATATATATCCATCCATCCATCCAGTGTCGGACATAGGCCTCCCCTTCCTTTTTCCATCCTTCTTGATTCTGCGCCTTTTTGATCCATCCTAAACCAGCCGTTCTTTTCAGGTCATCTTGCCATCTTGTTTGGGGTCTTCCTACGGATCTTTGTCCCAACCATGGCATCCAGTCTTGTATTTTTTTATTCGATTCCATCTCTCATCTTGTTGTCTCATTGTGTGACCTGCCCATCTCCATTTCAAACCTGCTACCTTACGTTTATCACTTTGGTCTTTTGTCTTAGACTTTCGTTTCCGATTTTGTCTTGTAATCTTATATTCAGGATGTGGCGTTCCATTGCTCTCTGTGTTTTATTCAGTTGTCATCTTCCTAGTCAATGTCCATGACTGGGCCGCGTAAGTGAGAATCGGTAGAATGCATTGATCGAATACCATCTTTCTTAGTTTCAAAGGAATTGTTTTGTTAGTAAGTATTTTCTTTTGTTTGCCAAATGCTGCCCATGCCAGTCTGATTCTTCTCTGTACTTCTGCTTTTTCACACTTTATTACTTGCCCTAGGTATATATATTCTTCTACATATTCAAGTGTTCTGCCCTCTATTCTCAAACCTCGTGGACTGCCTTCGTTTGTCACAGCTTTTGTCTTATCTTTAATTAGCAGTAGTTCTATCTTCTCTGATTTGTTTTGTAGTTCAGTAATCATTTCCTGTATGTCATCAAAATTATCTGATATTAACACTACATCATCAGCATAATGCAGATGATTTAACTTTTGTCCATTTATACTGATCACCTTTTTTTCCCATTCGAGTTCCTCGAACACTTCTTCTAATGCTGCTGTAAATAGTTTTGGGCTCATTGAATCTCCCTGTCTTACTGCGCGTTTGATGGGTATTGGATTTGTATTACTATCCGTTTCCACTATCATTTGAGCCTTATTGTAAATTGGTCTTATGAGCTGAGTATACCTATAGTCTATTCTGCTATTTTACAAGGCTCTTTCGACGGCCCAGCTCTCGATACTATCAAAAGCCTTTTGATAATCTATAAATACCAGGTACAACTTTAAGTTATATTCTGTTGCTTTCTCTATTAAAGTTCTGATAGTTGAGAGATGATCACAAGTAATAAACTCTCCCTGAAGCCAGCCTATTCTACTGATTCGTTTAATTCTAGCTTGTTTTCTAATCTAATAATTATTATTTTGGAAAATAATTTGTATATTTCATAGTTCAACAATTTTACTTTTTAAAAAAGGTGATAAGACTAAGTCAGACAATTACCGTCCAATATTCCTACTTTCACAAGTATACAAATATATATATATATATATATATATATATATATATATATATATATATATATATATATATATATATATATATATATATTATAACGTCTGTTTTCGGGGCCATTTTTATAGCCTTAACTTTCTTTAATTTTAATAAATATTCTATTTATTAAATAGAAGCCATTATTTGCCCCTTATGTATATCTTAATTTTTGAGAATGGAATGACTGGATATTAATACTGATAGAGCAAAAATTTAGATATAAGCTAGCTCGTTTTTTTACTGGTAGAGTACATGGAGATCGAGGTAATTTTTGTACGCCTCTTGAAAATAGTCTCCACAGTTGTTTAAAATTTGGTTGTACAGTTTTGGACACCATTCATTTTAGAATAAAAAGAATCTAAGTTCAGCTCAGAAAATGAAAAAATACTGAAGACTATTTAGTTGTTAATATAAAATTGAGTTGAATACAACCCTTACGTCCTGAAAGAAACAGCAGGACTTTAGTGAAACGTTACACTTAAATAAAAAAGGGTATATTAACAAAATAAAAATTCCTACCTTTATTACACTCTTAAAATTACTTAGACTTAATAAATAACCTCTTAGGCCATGAGAGTGTATACATTTAAGCTAGAGTTCTATGAATTACTGATCTTAAGTGTAAAACAAACAAAAGGCTTTAGAAAAACACCATCTAAAAGTTTGTAAGATTAACTTCGCAGATTGCACATGTTGAGTAATCGTTGGAAACACACGTTGTATCCAGGAAGTGAGATATTTAAACTGGTGTGCCTATGACTTATTGCTCGGCTTCTCCTCGTAGGTTTTGCATAAACTGCTTGGCCTCTCCTCGTGAGATTCTCATCAAAATATTGTCTCAACTATTACTCTCCTATTTTCATTTGGGTAGCTAATCACTTTTTGACTTGAAATCCCTTAGGATGAGCAGGATATTTAACGAACGGAAAAAGGCCTTAAACTTGAGAGCTCGAAACGACACCCACTTGGTGATAAAAAAAAGCCGTTACGGCACTACGGCATCACGGAAGAAAAAGCCACTACGGCATGCTGGAGGAAAAAAAAAACACTACGGCATGACCGAGGCAAAAAGCCCTGAAAAATCCGAAATGGTCGTTTATATACCTTTTGCCGCTTTCTTCAAAGTGAAGTGTTTAAAATGGTTCACTTCTGGGACGTAAAATCCGACGCATTCAATGCGAATTAAATAAGTTAAGTCGGCAACATGCGTTACACACTGCAGGTTTAAGTTAAACTGCTCAAAAATTTTAACTCCCTGCTTAATCAAATTACACTGCTCAAAAATTTAAACTCAATGTTTAACTTAAATTATCAATTATTACAGGAATTATAGAAAGAAAAACGGTATTGTAACATGATCTTAAAATCTAGGAAAAAATGAATGAATGAATGAATATATATATATATATATATATATATATATATATATATTATATATATATATATATATATATATATATATATATATATATATATGTATAGTAGAACCTCGATTAACCGAGTCGCGATTATCCGAGCTCCGGATTAACCGAGCCAATCTAAGAACGTGATAATCCGAGGCGTCTAGAAGAAAAAGAAAAAAGTTTATTTGAATTAATGCAAAAATTAAAAGGTTGCGAAAATGTGACAAGAGAAGAAGATGTTGTTGAATGGATTACAGCAGATGATTTAGAAGAAGAAATGAGTATTGAAAAAATAACGAATGCCTTTCAGGAAACCGAAAAATCAGATGACGATGACGAAGCGGCGGTGGATGAACTGTCTCCCACTAAGATCTTTCATCAAGAAGGTTTTGCTTCTTTGGAAAAAGCTTTGAGGTATGTCGAACAACAACTAGAGGCAACCCCAGCGGATTTGCTTCTTCTTAATAGATGGAGAAACATTGCAGCGAGAAAAAGAAGATGCAATATGAAACAGAAGCGCATAGATACCCATTTTTAATACATCGGTTTAAAGTATTGGTGTTTATTTTTTGAATGAATAAAAAACAAATCCGGATTATCCGAGTTTTCAGTTATCCGAGGAGGGTGCCCCCCACGTTACCTCGGATAATCGGGGTTCTACTGTATATATATATATATATATATATATATATATATATATATATATATATAAGATATACATATATATATATATATATATATATATTATATATATATATATATATATATATATATATATATATATATATATCTAGAGTTTTTATAAAAATCGTATCGTATATTAAAATGGACTAAATATACCATTAATATTTCGATTATTTCAAAGTGAGTTCGCATGTATAACGTCTTTATTTCCAGGTGTCGTCAGCTGATATGGGTACCGCTACGCCGAGAGCTTCAACCTGCAGGGGCCTTGCAGCAGTACCGAGTACATCAGTAGTTCTTCAGTACCGGCATAAAGTGTGGTGCGCGAGTAGTGACCGACAAATATTTGGCAGGAATTACGTAGTCGTAAAAAGTAAGTAGTGCATACAGGAAATGCTCCGCTTTTATTAACCTTGGACTTGACAAATTTGTAAATAGTGGCACATTTTAATATTTACAAAAATAATAGATATTAGTATACATTCTATTTAATAAATCTATAAGCTTTTTTACAATATTAGTAATAGAGGAGGTCGTTCCATGATGCATCATATTCGACACATAGGCATTTATTGGTTATTTTAAATAAGGTTCGTAACAAATCACAATTTTCAGAAAATAATATTTTTAGGAAATGCTTCATAAAATAAAAATATTTATGTGCATATAGACAATATATACAGCGGGAAGCCAATTTTTCAGGAGTGGTGCTATAAAAATTTGACGAAACATTTATTTTCAGTGTTACCCTCCTATTAATTCAATACACTTTTTATAGACATCTAATAGCAATTCAAATGAATTATCTAGCTTATTTTATGGGATTGCCTGCAAAGCATATGTTTGCCTTTTAAATGGTCTCTATATCCTCAGAAAAGCATCCTTTTCCCTTATTTTAATTTTTGGGAGTAGTGGAGTACCAAAGAGCTAAATCAGGTGAATATGTATATGTATATAATGGTTTAACACACAGACTTAAATTAAAGGACTATGAGTGTATGTCCACCACCACAAATCTTGCCTCATTCTCGCAGTTTGTGTGCGACGGTATCAATGATGGGAGCCAGATTGACGTGGTCTATACGGATTTTCGCAAAGCCTTGATCGACTTGATCACTACTTACTGTTGGATAAGGTCGGATCTCGTTTCGGGCTCTCAAATAACCTGATTGATCTTTTAAATCCATACCTCCTGGATCGCAGGTTTTTTGTAGAAATCAATGGGTTTAGATCGGCACTCCATGTTCCCACTTCAGGTGTTCCCCAGGGTTCCAATCTGGGACCTCTTCTTTTCAATATGTTTGTTGACGACTTGCTGAGTGAGATAGGTTGCCGGAAGCTTGCTTATGCCGATGACCATAAGATTTTTAAACGCATAGACTCGGTTTCTGATTGCCACGAATTACAGAGCAGCATTAATACTCTCACCAACTGGTGCTGTACTAACAGGCTCACCTTAAACGTTTCCAAATGAAATGTTGTCCGATATTCCTATCGTAACAACCCTATATTTTTCAATTATTTTGTAGGTGATACTGTTCTACAGAATCTTCGTTCAGTTATAGATTTGGGTATCATCTTTGACGAGAAATTCTCTTTTGCTGAGCATATTGAACAAATGGTTGCTGGTGCATCAAGGATGCTGGGTTTCCTGATTAGAAATTGTAGAGACTTTACTAACATATCTGCAATCAAGCTTCTCTATTATTCCTTCGTTAGGTTTAAGTTTGACTATGCTTCTATTGTTTGGTATCCAATATACAATTGCCATAACAACTCAATGGAATCGATACAAAGGCGCTTCATTAAATATCTTATTTTCAAGAGGGATGGTGTCTATCCGGACCGCGGTGTTGATCACGGACTAATCTTGTCAAGGTTTAATGAGTTGCCTCTTGCAAAGAGAAGGGACATTCACTCCATCAAATTCTTATATAAGCCGTTAAATCACCATATTGATTGCCCTTTTCTATTAAGCAATGTGTCTTTCCATTTTTAGCCTCGGCCAGGCTAGGTCAAATATATTATTCCACAGCCCTATTTATATTGGGTGGCGCGTAAGTAACGCTATGATTTATTTAATGAATAACTTTTTTTTCTTTCTGATTTTATTTAACGTTGGCGTTTATTAAAATTTAGAATATAGTTTGGAAATATGTTCACATTATGTTTTGAAGATAATATCTTTCAAATGGTGCCCATTGTTTGCTTCGACCTGACGTGCTCTTTCCAGAGCAATTCCCATAACTTTTCTTAGAATTTCAGGTCCCAGTGCCCTCACTTCTTCTCGGATATTCACCTTAAGCTGTTGGATGGTTCTTGGCTTATTGGCATATACCTTACTCTTTAGGTAATCCCAAAGAAAAAAATCGGGAGCCGTTAAATCGGGCGAACGCGGTGGCCAGTTAAAATCAGAAAAAACGCGATATTATTCGATCGGCAAAAATTTCGCGCAGGAGAGCCATAGTTGGACGAGCTGTGTGAGCTGTGGCTCCATCTTGTTGGAACCACAATTCTGGAATGTTCTCTACCTCGGGCCTTAAAAAATTTTCAATCATTGCCCGGTATTGAATGCCATTCACATTAACCGCAACTTGTTCGTCGTTTTCGAAAAAATATGGTCCAATGATCTTTTCTGAAGTTATTCCACACCATACTGCGCATTTAAGTGGGTGCATTTGATGTTCAACAATTATTCTTGGATTTTGGGTGCCCCATATTCTGCAATTTTGTTTATTCACGTGACCATTGAGGTGGAAATGGGCCTCATCGCTCATTATGAGTTTGTGAATAAACTCGTTGTTTTCTAGGCACAATTCTTGCAAACGGCGACTATATTGAATGCGTCTTTGTGCATCATTTGGTTTTAACTCATGAACCAATTGAATCTTATATGGGGAAAAGGTGTAAATTATGTAAAATTCTTTGCCGCCTAGACATCACCAACTGCTGAGAACGTCTCCTGGTGGAAGTTTCGGGGTTTTCCTCAATACTTGCTTGCACCCGAGCAATGTTCACATCATTTCGAACTGCACGAGGTCTTCCAGCACGCGGAAGATCACAGACAGCCCCTTGTTGCCGAAAACGCTGAACCAATCGGTAAATTGTTGGAGCGCTAGGTGCATTTTGAACATGAAAGAAATTTCGATATGATCTTTGTGTCTGATTATTCAGACTTTCATAATAAAATTGAACAACTTTGGTTCTTTGTCCTGTGCTGAGTCTTTCTATCATAAATTTCCCAAGATTTTCAAAGTTAATTCTGAAAAAAAAAATTAAAAAAAGACGTTAACAAAAAATTTATTCACTTATTAAATCATAACGTTACTTATGCGCCACCCTATATAATGTGCAAGAATGGCAATGTTATTGGAAACTCCGGTGATTTCCATTGCAGTAGGCTGTCGGTACTTATTGGTTCTCTGCTCAGTGTTTAGAGGTTGCTCAAATTTGTAGTTTTTTATTATTACTATTTTTATTTTTTTTTTAATTTGGAGATTGTTAAAACATTTTAATTTTATTTTAATTCTTTCATGTTCTTCTTTTATATGTAGCTCATTACTATAAACGTTATTCCTGTAATTGGGCCTTGGCCTGTTGGAATTGAATGTATAAATAAATAAATAAATAAATAAATATTAAAAACACTGTGTCTCATCACCAGTAACAATTAATATTAAGAAATCTAGTAATAATAATAATAATCTTTATTGTCTAACAGATAGAATATCCATTTACAAGACAAATGTGTAAATTATGAAAAATTACAAAAAATTAAAGAGGAAAAAAAAGAAAAGAAAACTACAATAATTGCATAAAATAAGTATAACAACATGTACAACTAGTATATACCACTCAAAGATGTGGATTCGTCCACCGAGCATCAAGAACCTTTATCTTCATCAATTTAGTAAATTGAGCATGAGTTAAGTTGTACATATCCAAATCGCTACAAACCATATTGAAAACATTCATGGATTGATACAAAGGAGTCTTCATTAAAAATATTAGCTCTTGGTGTACTCAAACAAAAAACATGATGAAATCTGGTAAGTCGAGAAGGCACATGAAAGTTGATCTGGGAAAGCAGGTCAGGGCAGTCAATAAAGGATTTACATGTCTTGAACAAAAAATTTAACCAGCAAGTAAATCCTGCGATTCATCAACGACGGCATGTTGAAACTAGCGAACAAGGTATTGCTTTCTATACTTCTAGGAGGGTAAGTACCGCCATCTCTGAAGCACAGAAACTTAAGGAACTTTCTCTGTATGTTCTCCATTCTGTCAATGTATTTGTGATAGATTGGGTGCCAAATCACTGCGCCATATTCCAACTTAGATCGCCCATAGCAAATGTAGAGCACTTTGAGTGACCCTTTATCTATCAACCCCCTTGGATTGCGAAAAATAAACCCAGCATTTTCAACGCATCTCCACAAACCCGATCAATGTGATTGGCAAATGACAATCGGATATCAAACACCACCCTGAAAGTATAGCAATGATTCATAATCGCTTTATCCAAGACATATTCATAATGAGGGGGGTTCTGTTGGTTGGAGAACGACATAACAAAACACTTCCCGAGATTCAAGGTTAACTTATTGATAGCACACCAATTTTCGATAGTACCTATGTCTTTCTGAAGTATAATAAATCATCAGCAAATAAGAGTGTGCTACTGATAATGGACTCAACAATGTAATTTATAAAAATTTAAAATAACAGTGGTGAGAGGTTACTATCCGTGGAGCGCGTAGCTACGAATTGAAATGAATGATGGCCTCGGATATTAACATATTGAATACGATTATGAAGATATGACCGAAGGAATGATATCAAATCATCGTGGAAACCCCTTACCAGCCAGTTTACGTGTTAGAATGGAATGATCAATACGATCAAATGCCCTCGTGAAGTCTGTGTAGATAGCATCTACCTGCTGACGGTCTTCAAGGGATTCCCCAGTGAATTGTGCAAGGGAAGCCAAATTGTTGACCGTGCTGCGGTTACCAAAAAATCATGTTGAGCCTGAGTCAAACGTCCCTTAATTTACTTAAACACTGAGTCATATATTGCCATCTCTAAAACTTTAGCAAATGGTGACAGTATTGACACAGCCTGTAGTTGGAAATGATACTAGTATCACCATTCTTGAATACAGGTGTAATTCTTGTCGTTTTCTAGATTTCAGTAAAAGTGTTAGATTTCAGGGATAAGTTATAGATGAAAGATAAGGGCCTCAACACGGCTCGAGCACAATCCTTGATAATAAAACAAGGGACCTTATCAGGGCCTTGAGTGAATTTATTCTTTGACTTCGCCAGAGTAGCCAAGATCATATCGTCAATGAGGCAGGGAAGAGAGACAAGAGGAATAAAATCGGCACTTCCCTGGAGATAATTATGCCCTGTTGGTGTAGGGACACAATACATGCCACATTGGATTGTTTTTAGAAGATCGTATGATTTCCCGGGAATTTTTCATTCTCCATAATTTTGATTTTTTATTTACAGTATTGTAGAACAAATGTTACACTAGCCTGTCATTTACCTAGATCTTCTTTTAAAACCGTTTTAATTTTTTCCCTATTTTTTTTTTTAATTACTTCTTTCATCCATTTCAAGAATCCAATGCTTATAATTTATGATCTTCAAGAATCATTTCTGTTGTTGTCTACCCGTGTGTTTTTCGTTTTTAAGCTGTTTTTCCCGTTCAAAAAACGTTTATGTCAAAATTGTATTCTTGGAAATTAATGATTCTCGTACATTTTCTTTAGCATTTGCGTGTAACTTAATAATAGCCTCTTGCTACATGTTTTAATTTCTTCAGTGAATTTTTTGCATTATTAAATAAAATAAGATACGATATCTAGTCAACCGTTTATGTTTCGTGCTAAAATTTAAATTAAGAATCTGGTTAGAATATAGTCGTAAAATGAAATGTTAAACTGAGGCGGTTTGGGTCTTAAACACAACTAAGCTGTGTATTACCTATGGACTGCAAGTATATGCTACCTGAGTTAACTTCGAGCGGCAGCAGCAGCAAAATCATAGTATCGAGTAGCAGCAGCTGCAGAGCACTTGAAAATGCCACATGAAATTTTGGCGAAACGTCGTGGAAATTCATTGTTGTGACGAACGGATTGAAACCCGGAATTTTAACGTATTACATCCCACCATCCGTAAAAACCTCTATTGTAACATATATATATATATATATATATATATATATATATATATATATATATATATATTTATATATATTTATATATATATATATATATATATATATATTATATATATATATATATATAAATATATATATATCTAACTAACTAATAAAGATTATCATAAACTCAAGCTATTCAACTACGAGATATTTTTAAAGTTTCCTCTCTAACCCTTTTCCTTATATCTTGTATTTTTAATTCCAAATAATTAGGCTTAAATTTGTTCTTTATCTCAATCAAACACTCGTACTGGTACTATTGAAACTATACAAAACGTACGACGTACAGTTTTCCTAATAACCAATTTTCTTAACAAAGTTTTTTCGTCTCTGCCTTTAATTACTATATGCCTCTATGCCTCTTGTGTGGCCATAGAGGAAGGTATAGTATGAAAAGGGATGAAAGGGTGTATTTCCCGCTCCTATGGACGTAAAAAAATACCCCACTTGGATATGGAACTTTTCCTTACTAGTTTTTTTGTGAAAAATGTTTATTCCTGTATAAACGATTATTAAATTAAGTGTTTTAGGAGTTTCGTTGTAAGTAGGAGCCCTTTTTTTTATAAAAATTCTACCCCCCACCGGTCATCGATTTGTAAATTGGTAAGTTGTTAGAGATTCACTGTAGGTAGCGGTCTTTTTTTCCCATTTTCCTTTTCCCCAGTCCTCCCTCTCGAATAAAAATTCGAAAAGAATTAATTAAATATTGTTCTCCTGGACATTCACCCAAGAAAGTATGTCAGTCTTCTGCTATAAACAAGTGCGTCACGATTGGAATGTCCGTCGCGAATAATAACATTGATTGGAATCTAGAATACCGTGGAAGAATACCGTATTATTATATACCTAAATAGGAATGTCCACAATGTTTTTTTTTTATTCTTGTATTTATTGCGACGTTATAATCTTCAATAACACAGCCACACAAAAAAAGTTCTTTACCACGAATAAAAATACATGGCCAAAATTATCCCTTGAAATGGGATAAAACCGTAATAATGTAATGACTCTTTAGTGAAGTGTGAAAATGGTAGATATTTTACAGTATATAGAGAAGAGATTATGCATTCAAACCACAGCAAGCTATTTCTATTGATTAAACCAAAATTTACCCTTATAGGGGATAAAAAGTACCCCAAAACTCAAATAACGCACGTGAGTTGAAATAACATGTACAGAGAATAAATTATTGCAGCTCTTAGGACAAAATATCTGAATCTGGTATGTCAACCAGACATTACTCTTAAAGGGTTCAGACTCACCCCTGTAGGGTGTAAAAACCGCCCCCACTTACGGAGGTACGAATAAGTTTCAATAACGACGAAAGAAATTCAGGCTTTTGTAGTTTTAGGCAGGGTGAACAAATATGGAATAGATTCGCTTGATACCGATACACGACTATAAACTACCCTTAGAAGGTAGTAGAAACTACCCCTACGCTCTAATGATGCACATGGATGTTATTGAAATTCGGAAAGGATTTGTATTTTTCCATCCTCCCTGAGACTACGAAAGACTGTGTTTTTTTCTCAGATGTTAGAACTTCTAAGATCCATCAATCCCAGGGGGTAGTCCTCTCCCTCTTAATGAGATAAAAGTACTTGATCCTTTCCGAATTTCAATAACATCCATGTGCATCATTAGGGCGTAGGGGCAGTTTCTACTACCCTTTAAAGGTAGTTTATAGTTGTGTATCGGTAGTTCAAGCGAATCTACTCCATATTTGTTCACCCTGCCTAAAACTACAAAAGCCTGAACTTATGAGATACCTCCGCAGGTAGGGATGGATTTTACACCCTATAGCGGTCAGTCTCAACCCTTTAAAAGTAGTGTCCGGTTGTTACACCAGATCCAGATATTTTGTCCTAAGAGCTACAAGAATTTATCCTTTGTACATGTTACTTAAACTTACGTGCGTCATTTGAGTTTTAGGGGTAATTTTCAATCCCCATAAGGGTGGATTTTGGTTTAATTAATAGAAATAACTTACTGTGGTTTGAATGTATACTCTCTTCTTTAGACTATAAAATATCTAGCATTTTTCACACTTCATTAAGATTCATTAAATTATTACCATAGTTTTCTTCAATTTCAAGGGATGGTTTTAGCCAAAAAAAAAATGACACACATAAATCTTTTTTTAACTATGGATTTGAACTCAGCGGCGAAAAATACACTAGATCCATGTATTTTGGTTCCAATTTGTAGAGTTCATAAGCTTGGAAGTATCTTTTTAGTGTTCTGTACGAAACACTTATAAGATGACTTCGGTGTCTGTCCGTCTGTCTGTATGTCTGTCTATCACACCCGATTTTCTCCGAAACTATTTGTCATAGAAAGTTGAAATTTGGTAATAATATAGAAATTGATGGCCTTATCAGAGCCGTGTAGTTTTGGAAGTTAAATTTTGACTTAAAAGGTTAGTTTTGGGGGGTGAAATCTGAAGTGAAAAAAAATTTTTTTCCTAGGACATCGAGTCAGGTGTCAAATGAAAGCTTGTAAACACACGAGTTCAAATATGTATATATATATATATATATATATATATATATATATATATATATATATATATATGCGCACATTTTTCTTTATATTATTTTGAAAAAAATCGCGAAAAAATCGCTGTCCCCCTCTCTATCTCGAAAAATACTGATCCATAAATTTTGAAAAAAGTCTGGAATATTCTCCATGGGGTGTAGATTGAACGAAAATTATCACGAGTGCATTACCTTTAATAATTTATCTGGTATATAAAAAAAAACCAAAAATTTCAAGGTCATCGGTTTTCAGCAAAGATCGGAAACAAACTTTGTTGAAAACTCATTTGGGGTATGTCTTGTGAAGTTACTGATCATTTTATACCAATGCTCGTACGGAACACTAATTGTGCAAGTTCAACTCACACTTGACCGGTTATTTACCATTTAATTTCAATAATTGTGTCAAATTTTCGTTTTCGACGTTAAATAGAAATCTGATATATAGACAATTTTAAACGTATTGGACATAGTATATTTATTTTTATTGAACTGAAATAATTTTTTAGGTACATTAGTCAAAAGTGATTTTTAATCATATCATAACAGTATCTATTACTTTTACTATACCCGTACGCTTTAGTATAAACTCAACAAACTAGTACAAAATTCAACAAAATAAGTTTTTTATCCCTAAAACTATGAAAACTGCACGCATGTTCATAATTTCCAGCCTCAAGTCATACTTGGGCTCAATCTCAAAGACTCATATCGATCATTCATTTATGACCATAGGCCTCTCTCAGTGTGCCCCATCTTTTTCTCGTCCAGTTCAGTCTCTCCGTCAGTTTCAGGTCATTTGTCCAACGTATTGGAGGGCATCCCCTCTTTCTATTCCCAGTATAAGATCTTCAGCGAAGGATGAGGTTCAATTTAGAATCACTACATTTTGATATATATTTCGCATTATTCTACTTTAGAGTAGTGATTGTGTCAACTGCGTCTTTCATCCTTGTTGCTCGTCTAATCCACTCATTGCTCTTTGTGTGAAAGCTATTTGTTTTTATTGTTTGTTTTGTCCAAGTCTAAGTGTAGCATCCATACGTAAGCACTGGAAAGATACATTGGTCGAAGACTCTCGATCTAAATTTTAAGGCAATGTTCTTATTTTTTAGTATATAGGATAGTTTTTCACATGCAGATTATGCAAGCCTTCTACTTCTACATATCCCACTCACTTGGTTTTCTCTTACTAGTTTTATTTGGCAGCCCAGGTAAAAAATGTATGTTTCGATGATTTTGATATGACAGTTGTTAATTGTTATATATGGAGCTTCGCTAAACATGATTTTTGTCTTTTTGAGATTTATTTATTTGAGTTCTTCTCCAATTTCCTTAACATATGTTGAAAGTCTTTCGAATTTTCTGCTATGATGATAACATCGTCAGCAAACCTCAAGTTATTCAGTCTGTTGCCGTTTATTTTAATACCTTTATTTTTCCATATTAGATGTTTAAATAACTCTTCCAGCGCTGAGTTGAATAGTCTTTATGTACTCGTAATTTATTACTTGATGTTGCCTTTTCATATATATTTTTGATTATTTCTGTATACTTGTGGTTGATTTGCGCGTGTATCAAACTGTTTATAATTACCCAAAGTTCGATGGTATCAAACGCTTTATAGAAAACAACAAAAGTAAAGCAGATATTCAAATTATATTCAACTGACTTTTAGTATTCACATTGTCAAAAGATGATCATAGGTGTAAAAATTTTCCCTAAATGAAGCCTGCTGCTGCTATTGATATTGATCCAACTTTTTGATATTGTGCTTGTTATGATTCTGGAGAAAAATATATACTTGTGAGAGCAAACTAATAGGCTTGTAGTTCTCTAAATTAGTTTTGTTCCCTTTCTTGTGCAGGAGAACATCTATCGTATCGAGTATTGTTTCTGTTTTTAAGCATTCGTTGAATAATTGGCACAGCCTAGATAAGAGTTCGTTACCTCCTACTTTCAGTATCTCCATACTTGGGCTACCACTATTAAATTGTTCTAAATTTCTACCAGATAGCTCAACTAGTTTGTAACTAAGACATGTCCATCTGTCATAGATACATGGATGTACGGTATTGTGCTGTAGGGATCAAAAAAAAAAAGGAATGAAGGGTAAAGCTGGTAAGATAACAAACAGAAATTATGAAAAAGTAGGTATTCGTAAAGCGAAAAAGCTATAACATATCCAAAAAAATACTAGCGCTAGTACAGTACGGTTTAAATTCTCTATGTTCCTCTTTTATTTAGTAGATATTTTAATGTTCGAGTATCGATTTTCTGAAATCGTGCGATCATTATTCGTTCGCAATCGAGGCAAACTCACTGTGGTAATACTCCGAAACATATTATGGCTCTTGCTGTCTCTCGATCAGTGAACTGTTGAATCCCTGATGAATGAGTGTTATCATCATAATCCTGAAACCGAGGTAGCGAGACGGTGGACCCAGAAAATTTTCGGAGCATGCACATACGCAAGTCTATCTACAAATGAGAGTAAATAGGGAGCATGAATTAATTGAAAAACTCTCATATCTAAACTATAATGTAAAAAAGGATAGCAGTATCCGAATGCCTTTTCTAACCTTTAAATGTGGTATGCTACAAATTTTTTTTTTTTAACAAGGATTATGTTTTAATTTTACCTGTTTTTTAGTGTTCCGTACGGAACACTTATAAGATCACTTCGGTGTATGTCTGTCTGTCTGCCTGTCTGTCTGTCACACCCCATTTTCTCCAAAACTATTTGACATATAAAGTAGAAATTTGGTACTAATATAGGAATTGATGGCCTCATCAGAGCCGTGTTGTTTTGAAAGTTAAATTTTGACTTAAGGGGTTAGTTTTGAGGGGTAAAATCGGAAGTGAAAAAACAAAATAATTTATCAGGTCATCGAGTGTGATGTCAAATGGAAGCTTGTGAAAACACCAGTAAAAAATATACATATAATGTAATACTTGCACACACATTTCTTTGTATTATTTTTAAAAAATCGCGAAAAATCGCTGTCTCCCCACCTTATCTCGAAAAGTACTGATCAAAAAATTTTTGAAAAAATTCTGGAATATTCTCCACGGGGTATAGATTAAACGAAAATTATCACAAGTGCATTACCTTTAATAATATATATATATATATGTATATAAAAAAAACAAAAATTTCAAGGTCATCAGTTTTCAGTAAAGATTGGAAACAAACTTTGTTGAAAACTCATTTGGGGTGTGTTTTCTGAAGTCACTGATCATTTTATACCACCGTAACAAAATTTTTTATTTTTTAAAAGCAATTAACGTACGGAACACTAATTGTGCAAGTTCAACTTGCACTTGAGTAGTTATTTTTTTTGATTTTTCACATAGGTACGTAATTTTCTTCCAAAGCAATACATGCTACAAATACACGTCGCGTTAACACTTCACATCCGTACGAAGTTCAGTCCGTTAGTCCTCGTACAACCTTTTTCAAGCAGTCTTTTATATCGAGAACCTCATCCCTTGGAAATGATTTGCTAGGACAGTAAAATTTACAGCGATTCAAGACCAACGTGAATCGCTTTTTTTTCGCATACGCACTGCTCCTGTAACGCTTTAGGGATTTTCTTGCAGTACGTGTGCTATGTCCATAAAAAAGAATGTCAAGAAAATTGGTCATTGCTACTTTGGTATGTCAAGAACTTACAACTATGCGGACTAAATTTTTATTGGTACTAAACTTACTTGTTTTTACCATATCAAGTATATGAGCGAAAAAATTGAAATATCATAAAATGATTTAAATATAGTTTGAATAAAAAAGAGAAATATCTAAGAGAGTAATGGCATAAATACACTTCTACTCGACTCTATACGCGGTGCGACTCTAAAGAGTCCTGATTAACGCTATTTAGCAAGGACGCCAATTAGTATTGACTCACTCTCATATGTGGCCTTAGATACATTCCTAACAACGCTCCACAAGTTTTAATTTGCTAGCTCGACCAGTTTGTTCTGTGTACACATTTGGATAAAGGTCTGATTGTGCCTCTCTACGATTTTTACAATAGAGTCTGTCAAGAACGTGTCCGCGATAATTCATTTTTGGTAGATGCCATCAATTCAACAAAAAATCGGTAGAGGGAACCTTTGTCTACGACCCATTTTAGTAAAAGAATCAGTCGATTTCAAACTTTCGTCGAAATCACGTAAAATTCAAAATGAGTCACTTGTTTGCGCTTCGTGATACCTGGAATCGACGCCCCATCCAAAGGGGCCTAAAATGACACATTCCAGGCACGCTAAATATATTAAAAAGTCCGTATCGTTTGTGAAGAAGTGGGTAAATCATTTTAACGAGACAAAAAATGTCAACTATTTACCAAAACGCGGCTCAGTAAGCAAAGTCACTCTGAAAGTCGAAAAACGAATCGTGTCTTTGTTTTTTACGGAAACCCGAAATTGAAGCTGCGTCAAGGAGCAGCAAGAAAATCGGGTTTAAATGTGTCCCATGAGACCATTCGACCACATCTTCGTGCTCATGATGTCAAATTCCGTAAGCACGTTGAAGAAAACCTTTGCTGGGCGAAAATCACGATGTGAAGCGGCGCGCTTGGGCCCACGATAAAATACTAGAGTGGCCCTCACAATCGACAGACGCCCGCCCCAATGAAAACATTTGGTTCCCTGTAAAGAGAAAGCTCAGAGAAAAGAGTCTGAGGACTTTGATTCAATTATCTCGCCAGATTCGAAAAATTTGTAGAGTATGCAGAAAATCTCGTCGGCAGCATGCCTTGAAGATGCCAGGCAATTATTGATGCTGGAGGTGATTGGACAACTTACTAAGGTAATTGCGCAATTTTAGCATATCATTGATGGCCAAAATGTTTTCTGGAAACACATTTTTTCAAGAATACGAGCGGTCACGTTCTTAATTGATAGACTGTATATACGAAAAAAGAGCAGCGCGTTTGTTTAAATTTTGTTTTACGTTCGGAAAAAGTTCTACTGAAGTGTGTGAAATGATACGACAGCATTTAGAGACGAAGCTCAGCCGTTTTTGCGATTTTAGTCCCACCTAATTTCAGTGGAAGACGAAATCTTTGTTTCTCTTGTGTGTCAAAGCAACTTTTCTGTGGTAAGATCAATAGGACATTACTTAGTGGAGCACATTTAAGTTTAAAGCAAAATTGGAAGTTGAATAAAATATGAAGATAATAGATACAAGTATTAATAGATATAAAAGTAAATATTAACTGTAAAAAAAAAAATCACACTGAAAACTAGTGTTTCCACAAAAATAGAATATTTACGACCAAGTACTTAAAGTGCCCAAATTTTGAAGTGTGATAAGGAAAATCATATTTGAATTTGTTTCTAGTTAGTTATTAATTAGACTATTGATATACTATTATAATGTATAAGGTGGGCAAAATTATATTTTAATCATCTAACTTTCCTAAACTAATGTGAACAATGGGTAAAGTGTGTGTGTGTGTGTTTTGTCTCAATATTATGGCCCAATTGTTTTTTATTTTGCTTCACTGTGGGATATCACTAATGGATAAACACTTTTTAATCTAATTTCTTATTACTATATATTCATACTATATTTCATCATCATCATCATCATTAGCTTATTCCATTCATAGTCGAACGTAAGCCTTGCCAAGTTGTATCCAACGAGCTTTGTTGTTTGCTTTTTGCATCCAATCATATCCTACTAAACTTTTTATGTCGTCCGTCCATTTTGTCTGTGGTCTACCTCTGTCTCTTTTGTGTTCTCTAGGCCTCCATTCAACTATACGGCGTGACTATCTGTTATCATTCATCCTTGCGATATGCCCCGCCCAATTCCACCTTAATGTACATATTCGTTGTATTATATCTGTCACTCTTGATCTTCTTCGAATCTCGATGTTAGGAATACGATTTTGGAGTCTAATATTGAGTATTCTCTTCTTCATTGCTCTTTGGGTTACCTGGAGTTTATTTATTATACTTTTATTTAAAGCCCACGTTTCAGTGCTTTATGTTAATACCGGCAGTACATATTGATTGAATACTCTGGCTTTTAATGTATTTGGGATGTCCAATTTGAATGTAGATTGTAACCTTCCGAACGCAGACCAACTTAACTTAACTCTTCTATCTAAGTCGGCCTTTAAAATATTTTTTGATATTTGGATTTTTTGTCCTAAATATAAGAATATTTGTACCTTTCCTATTCTTTCACCTTCTATTAATAGTTCCTGGCTGTTATCTTTACTCTCGTTGTTCAAATATTTGGTTTTGGTGAAGTTTATTTTTAGACCTATATCTCCAGACTGGTTATTTAATTCCATCAGCATGTCTCGTAATTCTTTTTTTGTGTGGACAATCAGAGTGACATAATCTGCGAACCTTAAGTGATTTAATCGGTCACCGTCCATTAGTATATCCTTTATTTTCCCACTTTAACGATTTGAACATATCTTCTAGAATCAACGTGAATAACTTTGGGGATATTAAGTCGCCTTGTCTAATTCCTCTTTTAATTTCGATTTTATTTGTTTTTTCTTCAAGCATTATTTGTGAAGTAACATTTTTATATGTTTATTCAAGAAAAGTTGTGTATCTTTCATAGACTTTGCTGTTACTATATTTACACGTAGGTTTATTATAAATTACATTTTTGCCACTTGTATGGTTTAACTGCCATAATTTTATATTTTCTATAAAGTATTGTTTTTAACATTCTAAATTTCACTCATTTTTCCCTATAATATTATTGATTATTGACATGATTAATATGGGTAATTAAAATGCTTGTTTAAATACTCTATTTGTAATAATAATAATATAAGTAGTTAGCACGTAAAGGCGAATGAAACTAAATTTTTCTCGTTTGTTAGCAATACTCATTAGAACATTATAAACTCTTGCATACGCATAAAAAAAGTGAAAAGATCATTGTTCTCTAATAGTAGTAAAAGTAACATTTACTGATTTAAAACCACTCAAGTACCGATTCGAATTTAAATAATAAGAGTTCGTATATACCTGTACCTATTATATTCAAAAGTCCTTTTTTGATGATATTTTTGACTAATACAAGGTTTCGGCCTGATACTAATATGGCGCTAAGATGACCAAATTATTATGATACTTGTTAAAAGTTATTTATTAGATGGGGTGCTGTAAAGTTTCAGATACGTATATTTAGTTTGTCTTTTTGTGGCGATCGTATAAAACAAACAAGTATTATGAACCTTAATAGAAAAGTCAAACGAGTATAATTTTAAGATTTGGGTGGCCTTTGTGGAATACGCGAGAGAGTTTAACTCCCTCGAAATCTAAGTAACTGTAGAATTGACAGCAGATACTCGCAGATTATTCAAAATATATATGAAAATGCAACGTTTCAGATAGTATTGAGAGAAAACATCAATAAGATAGAAATGAGAAGAGGGGTACGTCAAGGGGACACCATCTTTATTTTTTTTTTCGCTCACCTCCCCACCTCAGTAGGGATTTTACCCTTATTCCATATCCCAAGGATATCGGCGAGGATGTCGTAATATCCGTCAACGTTGTCCAAGTGCCGGAACATACATTTTTGTATTTCACGGCACCTTTTTTTTTAAACAATGCGGTAGTGCCGCCACGGACGTTATTTGCATTTCCGCAAACAACTACTATACTACCTATGTACGTGACCAGGTCAAATATACTTAAATAAATTAATAAATAAGTATAACGACTTACGGGATTGAACCCTCGATCTTCTGCACAGTAGCAAAGAACTACACCACCGAGCCACGGCCAGCCGTGAAGCTGTAAAGTTGTTTACGTTGGCGCTAGAAAATACATGCTTTCAAACGACTTCCACGGACAAGTAAAGGTATAAATATAGGAGGAGAGTAACTCAATCATTTGCGAGTCGCAGATAATATTGTGCTTATATCTAACAACAAAGAAGAATTGGAAGAAATGCTGAAAGAACTTAACAAGCCGAGAGAGATTGATCTGAAGATAGACATAGCTAAAACCACGTTCGTGACTTATTAGAACATTATAAACTCTTGCATATGCATAAAAAAGTGAAAAGATTATTGTTCTCTATCAATAGTAAAAGTTACGTTTAGTGATTTAAATCACTCAAGTACCTATTCGAATTTAAATACCAAGAGTTCGTATATACCTACCTGTACCTGTTATATCCAAGAGTCCTTTTTTGATGATATTTTTGGATAATACGAGGTTCATTCTAAAAGTTCTCTGCCTGACACAGATATGGCGCCAAGATGACCAAATTATTATGATATTTGTTAGTTACTAGACGGCGTATTGTAAGTTTCAGATACGTGTGTTTAGATTGTTTTTGTGGCGAATGTGTAAACAAACAAGTTTTAACATTTTCTCAAAAATGGATACAATTGAAGTGCGAGCTGTTATAAAATACTTCATTCTAAAAGGTTTAACTCCTATGGACATTTAAAAAGAGTTCAATGTCATATTAAATAATTCATCCCTTTCATTTTCTTAGAAAGTGAACTTTTTGAATTATATGAGGTTCTCTTTTGTGAAAGTTATTCATAGATTTTTAAGTTTTTAGAGTTTCACTGAAGGTTTATTCTATTGAGAGGAGTCTAAACCTTCAGAGTTCCAGTACAAGAGGCTCTTTTTTTGGTCAAGAGGTTTCGCTCCCTGATTATCGCTTGATGCTCCCCTGTTTGTCGATTGACGTTCCCTCATTTCTATAAGTAGCATTTAGTATTATATATATATTTTTATATATATATATATATATATATATATATATATATATATATATATATATATATACATACATACATACATACATATATTTTCAATTTTTGTGATTTGGGTTCATTTTATGAATATTTAGTATTCAAAATTAAACTTAAACTGACGTTTCGCCCGTTGGTTTAGGGCATTTTTATTTTTTTCTTTATTTCTACAAAGTATAAAAATAAATTACATTTAGTTACACTAGTACACGTACAAGTTATTTAACTCATACAACAATAAACTTTTTAAATATATTCTTAGTTCTATCTTTAAGAATTAAAATCACGTGGAGCCTACCTTGAATGTTTTATTTACTACTCACAAGTCATACTAGCATTCTTATCGATGTATGTATATATATATATATATATATATATATATATATATATATATATATATATAAATAAAATCTACATCGATAAGAATGCTAGTATGACTTATGAGTAGTAAAAAAAACATTCAAGGTAGGCTCCACGTGATTTTAATTCTTAAAGATAGAACTAAGAATATATTTAAAAAGTTTATTGTTGTATGAGTTAAATAACTTGTACGTGTACTAGTGTAACTAAATGTAATTTATTTTTATACTTTGTAGAAATAAAAAAAAAAAAATGCCCTAAACCAACGGCGAAACGTATATATATATATATATATATATATATATATATATATATATATATATATATATATATATATATATATATATATGTATACCTACAGTGAAATTCCCCTTCGCGGTGGCCCCTTTTACAGGGATATCTCCCTTGAACGGACAGTTTCTCATGGTCCCGACCGACTCTCATATAATTGGTATTGTGTTGACTCCCTCTTGGACGGACATTTTTTTGAACGAACGAGAACACAAAAAAATGTCCTCTTAACCGAACAAAAAAACAATAAAAAAATAAACGCTATGTCTCATTTTTCTATGGCGAGTATCGCTGTTGCGTTTCCCAATCATGTCGCGCGCCAACGTCGCTGCCTGCCATCATTGAGGGACTTCCCCGGGTAAACCGGGGATTTACCGATCCTAATTAAAAGAGACACAGTGGGCGACACATTCATTGTAGAAATGGCTCCAAATAGATATATTCTTACGCTTAAACAAAAAATTGAGATTGTTGAAGTTTACAATAAGAAAAAGTTAAGTGTAAGGGACTTATCCAAGAGTTTTAATAATAAATTATTATTAAATTAAAAAAATTGCTCTATTGGATGCAGTTTACTTTGCAAAAACTGAAAGGGGTCAGTTTTATACTGAGATTTTTTCTGGTTTTTAGTTGTCTAATAAATAAACTTTATGCATAATAATTTATATTCCTATACATAAACAGTTAAAGGGGCGGCCTTTAAGTAGAACATTCTGCTGTGTATTTATTTTGGAATTGCGTATTTGCAAGGGATGTACTTGGTAAATTACTTCACAAATTTTTTATTATCTATTCCAGCCTTTCCTTATAAAAAATGTATCATGTGTATGTGTGGTGCAATGCAAAAATGCTAAATTTTAGAAATTGTAGAACAGAATAAAAAAAACCCGTCCCCTTAAAATGATAGCGTCTTTCACCAAATTTGCACACCATTGGTCTAAAGTACAGCTATAAATGTTCTATCATGATACTAAAATAGGTGTGTAAGTACCGTTGGACCTTTTATAAAACTGATGTCTGTTGTAAAATACTGACATTATAAAATTAATTATATAGTACTGGTATGCGGGCTAGCTTGTATTAAGTGCTTTGTTCGCATGAGTAAAAAGGTACAAATGTAATAGAAGAATGAGAAAGAAAAAGAATGGTAACATTTCTATGGGAATGCAAAAAAAATGTAAAATTAGTTACAGATTTTTTTTAATTACGTAACGGGTTCCTTTAGTGTTATATAAACGGGGACATGTGAATCTATATTTTGTTGCATTACGCTTTTGTCTATGCAGGTCAAAAGGTAATTCATGTCGTTGTCATCTTCAAATGTTTGGCCTACTTGACGCAAATTAAATATGGCTTTCTTATCATTATATATATATATATATATATATATATATATATATATATATATATATATATATATATATATATATATAAAGGGCTTTCCATTTGGGACTTGACAACTTTGAAATTTCACGGTGAACGCACCCTTAAGCCAATCACCGAACTGTCAACGTCAAAACATTCAGTAAAGTCAAAATTTTCATCATGGTGAAGTACACGAACTAACAATGTTTACAAATAATTAAAATTTGCTACCAAAATTTGGAGTCGGTGACTGCAACTTTAAGAGCGTTAACGCCAATTTTTGGTCGTAATTATCGTCCCAGTAGACAAGCAATTCATAGCCTAGTGAAAAAATTTGAGTTAACATATTCGCTGCTGGATGTTCCCGTGCCAGTGAGACAACGGGTTGGTCGAAGTGGCCAGAATATTGCTGCTGTTCAAGCGTCCATCTCAAACGAACCAAAACAGTCGATTTCACGGCGTTCTCAAGAATTGGGCATCGCTCAGACCACACTATGGCGAATTTTGCGAAAGGATCTTGGCCTGCACCCTTACAAGTTAAAGTTAACTCAAGAACTAAAGCCACTCGATCATATGAAGCGACGTACGTTCTCGAATTGGGCTCTAGCAATGTTGGAAGAAGATGACCAATTTCATCGCAAAATCATCTTTAGTGATGAAGCTCATTTTTGGATAAACGGCTTCGTCGACAAACAGAATATGCGTTATTGGTCAGGTGAAAACCCTCATGTGCTTGAAGAAACATCACTTCATCCACAAAAAATTACTGTTTGGTGCGGTTTTCATGCCGGTGGTGTCATTGGGCAGTTCTTTTTCGTTGATGAAAATAACCGTCACGTTACAGTTAATGGAGATCGCTACAGAGGCATGTTGCAACATTATTTCTTTGATCAATTGCATGGGCTAGACATTAATGATATGTGGTTTCAACAAGACGGCGCCACAAGCCACACAGCGGGTGTAACAGTCGACTTACTGCAATCTAAATTCGGTGAACGTGTTATATCGAGAAATGGTCCCGTCGAATGGCCGCCTAGATCGTGTGATTTAACACCTCTAGACTTCTTTTTATGGGGATACGTTAAATCATTGGTCTATGCTAATTCCGTCGAAATGTGTGGCTGAGTCATCGAAAATTGGGTTCAACGAATCGACCGCTGCAAACGTGCCCGTGGTGGACATATGAATGAAGTCGAATTCCATACATAAATGTTTTGATTGTACTTCAAGCCGATAGTAAAATTTTCGAAATGTCTCAAATAGGTTGCGTTTTATTTCAAAAAAAAGTTGTCAAGTCCTTAATGGAAGACCCGATATAATATATATACATATATATATATATATATATATATATATATATATATATATATATATATATATATATATATATGTATTTAAAAAAGTCAAAAAATTAGCGAATACATTCACACCAAAATTTCTACCATTAAAAAGCGACACTGGGGAAATTTTGGCAGCAAAGTCTAATGTCAAATTCTCGTGAGAAATGCAAATAATCATAGCATACAACTGAATATGGGAAATCTGGAGCCAACAATTCTCAGGACTGAGGTGGAATCAGTTATGAAAAAACTCAAAAATAATAAGACCGCAGGGGTAGATGGCATTGTGGCCGAAATGCTTAAAGCGCCTCTTAGATTTCTCATGCCTGAATAAACCCCTTGGTGACTAAATCTCCTTTCTAAATAAATAACATAATAATTAAATCGACAAATAAATTATATACTTTCGTTCCCTCTCCTTTTTCTGTTTTACTAGCTCTCTCGCTTCCCCTCCCTTCTCACCTCCCCTCTTTTATCCAAAAATTGCGGTTCCTTTTCGATCCGAATTTCCATATAGGTATTAAGTATGTTCAATTGGTATTTTCTTCCGCTACCAATTCTATAAATTTTGACCATTTATACATTTTTCATTGGACTAGTTCTTCTTTCGGTTGTTTATAATATTCGGTTTTAGGTTTTCAAAAAAGTCTCTTATCTCTGTCAGGTGGCTGTCTTCTGTCAGCTGTATGTCAATCATTTCATGCATGATGCCGGCCACAGGTGGTTGTTTTGGGTGAATTAATTAAAAATGTTTTCAGCATCCAGGGTTTTCAATGACATCCCTGTTATAAATATAATCTTTTGAATTTTATATACTGGTTTATAGTGTTTATTTTAATGGATTGTTAGTCGCTTTTATGTTATAAACTAATTATGGCCATTCATGTTAACTCAACGTCGCACTCTTCATGTGAGTGTTTTTGTCTTTTATTATATCTTCTATTATAAATTTTAATATATTTTCTACACCAGTTTATTAAAATAATTTAATTTTTTGCCCAAATTCTCTCCATTAGTAGACTCATTCTCCCTTTCCGTTTTTTGCCCTGAAGAAGGTCCCAACCTAGGACCAAAATATTGGCTAAACGAACATTGTGTGAACATTTATCACGCCCTTTGCCGAGTTCCCCAACTAATTATATATATATATATATATATATATATATATATATATATATATATATATATATATATATATATATATATATATATATATATATACAGTGAAGTCCGTTTCTAACGAACTCCAAAAAATTACTAAAAATGGATCGCTATATCCGAAGTTCGTTACAAACAGTAAACAAAATCTAATATCATTTTCACTACTTTTTTATTTAGATTAAGCGCTAGTGCTTAGAAAAATGAATGATAATAGTTATTAAATTAAAAGAAAACGTTCAAAGGAAAATAAAACAAGTCATGCTAAAGTTATGTATGTTGGTACATGTAGGAGTATAAACGAAAACATTAAAATACGTAGCTTATACAATGAAATCAGTAATTTTCGTTTGTACAATTTTACTTGAAAGAGAAATGATGTTTATATAATTGTCAAGGTAACAAAAACTCTATATATGTTCAGGAACTTCACGAGATTCCACAAAAATTGCGAGTTTCAGTTATTTTCTTAGTCCTTTCTGAAATGGATGGAACATAAATATTATCTTCTTTTCCAAGCTCATTTTCGTCGTCATTATCGCTTAAAATCTGTCCAGAAGTCACTGATGTCACAATTTGATTATTAGTTAATATTTCTCTCGTCATTTTTTCATTATCAGCACATACATATTCTTCAAAATTAAAGTGATTAAACATCTTTTTAATCTCGATTTCCACTGTACTTTGTTGAATGTCAGCATCGTAAGCAAATTCTAGACTGAGTCAATGGTAGCTCATCATCTGAGTCATATCTACATTCCTTCCTTAAAAATTCACCATGCTTAAAACAGTTTGCAATGGTTTCTCTACTGACTCTTGGCCAAGCCATATTGATAAAGTTTATAGCGTCCAAGAGAGTTACAGAAAAAATGTTACCTTTATCGATCGTTTTTAACATTTTCATAAGTAAAATCTTTCTATAATGACATTTTAAAGAATGTATCACACCTTGATCCATACGCTGGAGTTTTGCATTTGTGTTTGGAGGTATAAAAACAAATTTTATTTGCTGTAGATCAACTTCAGGGTGCGTTGGATTGTTGTCAATCAAAAGTAATATTTTTCTGTTTGTGAATTTTCATTCTTTGTCCCATTCGATCAGTTCGGTTTTAAAAATTTCTGTAGTCATCCAGGCAGGTGTAGAAATGTTAGAAAAGCGTTGGATTGATTGTATCGTTCTTGAAGGAGACTATATTGATGAATAAAGTCGAATTTTGCCAAAAAAAACATGTGTTTTAAGTAGCTAGACTTAAAACTTTTCAGCCTACGTGTTTATATATATATATATATATATATATATATATATATATATATATATATATATATAATCCTAAGTATAACTATTGGGAAACGCCCTTATAAGGAGAAGAGATGAGCAATCAAAGATTTAAAGGGTCTAGTATCTGCTTTTTTATTTTTGTTATCGAGCTTCCGCTGCCTAATGGTATGGATTCTAAAAATGCAAACCAGGTACAGAAAATAAACCAAAAGCGTTCTTTTTTAAAATGTGATTCAATGAATTGTAAGACTGTATGAGAAATTACTTACAAAAATTTTTGCCTTATTTTGCTTTTTATTACTAATTACTTTTCTATGTCTTCTTGTTGAAATTAAAAAATTAAAAATGAAATATGACAAATAATAAATAACATCCAGTATTAATATTCTCCTTCAAATATTTTCAACTAGCCTATGAGTTCCTTTGTTATAAAATTAAAACCGAAAAATAAATATCATTAATAATAAATAATTTATCTAATAGTAGCATCCACCAAAAAAAAATTGCCACATCCCTAACTTTAATGCTTTTATGGTTTTTTGTCGACCTGATGACGACATAGGCTACCAACAATATCCGGTTCGGACTCAAATATCACTAAATAAGTTACTAAACGCGACGTCAAAAAAAATTTTAAAATGGAGTACCATTTTAACATCATGGTGTTTCTTACAGTTGTGTTCTGTCTAAAAAAGTGTTTTTGATTAATGTTTATTGACAACGTTTCATTTTTAATACTTGTGTAACTCTCTAAGTGTCCTTTTATCATGTTATCATACCTACTACCTGACCAACAAAAATGCAAATTTTATTGTCTTCACCAGAGATGAATTAACTGCTAAAATTTTTGGAAGTAATTTCTCACACAGTCTTACAATTCATTGAATCACATTTTAAAAATAACGTTTTTGGTTTATTTTCTGTACCTGGTTTGCATTTTTAGAATCCAGAAGACGCTACCATTAGGCAGCGAAAGCTCGATAACAAAAATAAAAAAGCAGATACTAGAGCCTTTAGATCTTTGATTGCTCATCTCTTCTCCTTATAAGAGCGTTTCCCAGTAGTTAAACTTAGGATTGTTTGTTGCCAGTGCCCTGTTAGTCCTTCCTCTTTCTTATATATATATATATATATATATATATATATATATATATATATATATATATATATATATATTATATATATATATATATATATATATATATATATATATATATATATGTATATATGTATATATATATATATATATATATATATATATATATATATATATATATATATATATATATATATACATATATATATATATATATATATATATATATATATATATATATATATATACATATATATATATATATATATATATATATATATATATATATATATATATATATATATATATATATATATATACAGTAATACCCCGCTTAGCGCGACCCCGTTACGCGCGGTTTCACTATAACGCGAATTTCAAATTTCGCGCTCATGTAGTCATTAACTTCTCTATGGTCGCGGGGGGATCCCCGCTTTCTCTGAATATTCTCTTTGAAGAATTGGGAATTCCCTGTCCTTCGACTTTGTTCTATGGGGATTTCCTCGTTCGTTTCGTGTGTTCATTTGTTCCGTAATGTTAGTTCGGTCGTCTGGCAGTTTTGTTTTAATATTTATTGGAGATACATACATACATAATTTAACCCTACGTTAAAAATGCCGCCTGTAAAGAAAAAAGAGCGTAAAAGCGTCACTTTGGAATTGAAGATGAAAGTGTTAAGAAGAATGGAAAATGGAGGCAAAGCAACAATTGTTGGGAGAGATTTTGGACTCTCAGAATCGACTGTGAGAACGATTTATAAAAATCGGGAAAAAATTAAAATCTCCAGCGAAGGTTCAACACCTATAAGTGCAACAAAACTTTCTCGTTCGAGATCATCTATCTTAGAAAGAATGGAGAAATTACTGTCAGTCTGGATCGAAGATTTGAATAAGAAGAACACACCACTAAGTCAAGATCTCATATGCACAAAAGCAAAATCTTTGTATGAGATGCTGAAAACAAAAGAAGGAGAAGGGAGTGCCACTCCGACTTTTGCTGCCAGCAGAGGCTGGTTCCATCGGTTCAAGCAGCGTTCTAATCTTCACAATATCCACATAACAGGCGAGGCGGCCAGCGCGGACATTCAAGCTGCAGCTGAGTTTCCAGACAAGTTTCAAGACTTCGTTAGACGAGAGAAAATTCCTGCTTGTCTCATCTTCAATGTTGATGAGACCGCACTTTACTGGAAAAAAATGCCATCTCGAACATTCATTTCTAAGGAAGAACGTCAAGCCAGTGGTTTCAAAGCTGCGAAAGATCGACTAACACTTCTGCTGGGTGGTAATGCCACTGGTGATTTCAAACTGAAACCTTTACTAGTGTACCATTCAGAAACACCCCGTGCAATGCGAGGCACAGACAAGACAAGTCTACCAGTTGTGTGGCGATCAAACAGAAAGGCGTGGGTTACACGGGAAATTTTTCAAGAATGGTATTCTAATAGTTTTTGCCCATCAGTCAAATCATACTGTGACAGAAATGGGCTTGAACCTAAAGTTATATTACTCTTAGACAATGCCCCAGGACATCCAACCTCACTTGATACGCCCAGAGACTTAAAAGTGTACGTAAAGTTCCTTCCACCAAACACTACGTCAATATTACAACCTATGGACCAGGGAGCAATAGCAAACTTCAAAGCTTATTACCATCGCCGCACTTTTAGCCAACTAATTCATGAAACTGACGGGGAAGGAAGACAGTCTATGCGAGAGTGGTGGAAGTCATACAACATTATGAAGTCTATTCACAACATAGAAGAGGCTTGGAAGGAAGTTAAAATGAGTTGTATGAATGGGGTGTGGCGTAATCTTTGGCCAGATGTAGTGGAAGCACCTAGAAGAATTGTCCAGATGCAGAGACAAGTGCTTGAAGACATTGCTGCAATGATTGAGGGGTCTGAACTTGAAGATGTCACGGTAGAAGATCTCGTAGAACTTGTAGCAACGCACGACGATCCTATTAGCAATGAAGATCTGATCGAGTTACAGAATAATCCTATCTACGATGAGGAAGAACAAGTAGAAGAGAAAGTTTTATCTTCAGGGGAAATACAAAATGCACTTTCAAAAATTTATTCAGGTTTGGACATATTGCAGAGTATAGACAATAATGATGACCGTGTCTTGACCGTGTGTCAAACAATTAAAAACAGTGTTGGGTGTTATGAACGTATTTTACAAGAACGTAAACAAAACGTTACCCAAAAGACAATAGATGTATTTTTCCGTAAAAAATAAGAGTATGTATTGCATAAAGTGTTCTTAGAATTAAAGTGATTGATTAAAATGATTTGTATTTTTTTGTATTAAATTTTGACTATGTTTAATCATAAACCTCGATATACGCGAATTTCAGTTAACGCGATTTTTTTCGGAACGTATCCCTCGCGTAAAGCGGGGTATTACTGTATATATATATATATATATATATATATATATATATATATATATATATATATATATATATATATATATATATATATATATATATATATATATATATATATATATATATATATATACATATATATATACATATATATATATATATATATATATATATATATATATATATATATATATATATATATATACATATATATATATATATATATATATATATATATATATATATATATATATATATATATATACTACAAAAAAATTATGTAAACGAATTATTCTGGACGTATGTATGACGTATACATACGTACATATCTGATAAAATTGTTTCAGATGTAATATATAGTGGAATATAATGAATTTTGAACACAGTTCGACGATAGGATTGTACGATTATTTTGACAACAGTTATATTTATGAAACATCACAAGTCGGTTAGTATTTGACAACTGTCGCTAATGTCAGTTAATATTAACAAGCTATTAAAGACACATGCTCTATTTAGTATAGCGTCATCAGATTTCAATTATTAGTACCATTTTGTAACTTTATTAAAGACGAAAATTCTTAACGCCAAGAACCCTGAAAAGGACGTATATTTCGTTATATACGTATCAACCCCATAAACCCCTTTGCAGGCCAAAAGGTAATCCATATATGGTTTATAGGCTTAATGAGGAATAATTATGCTTATAATTTGTCTTATATCGAACAAAATTGAGGAAAAATTTTCCGAATGAGGTTTAAAACTATCCAAGCTTTAATTGTTTGCACTCCTTTTTCCTGAAATGATTTCGATAGTCTGACAGAGCGACAGAAATGAGAAACAATGGTTGCCGTAATTTAGGGACCTGAAGAAATAAAAAATCTAGAAGAGCACCTTTCTCATGAATACACTATTTCCTTTTAGCGAGGGGAGCAAAAATAAGCAACAATGGTTAAAATGTAAATGCATGATCTGTAAAATCATCTGAGAGTTTACAGCAAGTTCTTTGCAGCAAAGTTAGGAAGGTAAGAGTTCTCGTGTTATCACTTATCAACCTAGCAGAATATCGCAAGCTGGAGTCTACGTCTTATTACCATAGGCCTTCTTTATTTTCATGCAAGATTTCGTCAACAGACACAAATATGAAAACAGCAAACAAGTCTAGAAATGATTGTTTTGACTTCCATAAGCATTAAATATTACCTAAAAAATGCAGTGTACAGAGACATCCTGTATTATGATGTTTTTAAATGTACTGATTGAAATAATTTTATTTTTGTTATTTTATTTCTCAGATCTACTTACACATTTTGATCGGCCGATAAAGGAAACGTGTGCCCTATTTGAAACAAAGAATGTAATTTTAAATATTATTGTCACCTTTAAACATCAAACACAATGTTTAAATAGTTTCCTTTTATAAATAATTATCGCCTTTAAAAAAATCGTTAACGGTATAAAATTCCCCGATACTCACCGTATGTTGAACTGAAAATTATTTTTCTACGGAGCATAAAATTTTAATTAATTTGTTAATTTTATGTATTAACGATTATTCAAACTTGTTAAGCATCTTCGACAGGGCCGACTTAAGCTGTCTGATACCAGTGGCGTAACAAATCAACTGGCGGCTCTAGTTGGGTCAAAATAAGTAAAACGGACTACCTTAAAAAAAATTTTCTCGGATGTCAAAGATAACTATGTTTTTCGATAGAGGTACAAGTACCTTTTTACCCTCTAAATTTGTTTTGCAATACTTCAATTATTTTACAAATAAACACTAGTTGAATATTTATGTATAGAAGTTTTTATTTATTCATATTTCGGAAACGAACAGGGATAATTGACTAAATTGGGAATGCGGAATCTTTGGCACAATGATACTACTCAGTATATATCACCACTACACCAAACACTTTATTTTTGCATTCGACGTGCGTTTCGCTAACCACGTGAGCTTCATCAGGAGCGATGATTGACTAAAGCTAAACTACAAATCTACCCTATTTATACTTAGCCTAACCCTTGAATTACTCAGGCGGAACTAATGGAATAGGCGAGGCCATCGGTTCCGGTCAAGTAACCAGTAGAGGGGACTATAAGGAATAGCCCCTCTGTCTTTATTTAAACTACTTTTACATTTTTTAATTTCCATACTTTCGTATGCGTTCAACAATCTCCTATCAGCTACATTTTTAATTAATCTTAGATTATCTAATGTTACAGTATGATCAGCTTCAAGGGCATGTTCGGCAATGCTAGACCTTTCTGTTCTACTGTATTTTAAGTGTGCTAAATTTTCTTTAAATCGTGTTTTAACTGACCTTTAGTTTGCCGAACATACTTTTTGTCACAATCATTACAACTAATTTCATAAATTCTACTTTTGTCACAATTAGGGATCTTATCTTTTATAGACTAAGGTGAGGCCTACCTTATTATATACCTTATTGAGTCCTAATTTGTGTTCTTTGCAATGAAATGAATCATTGCAAACAACACAAATTAGCCTCATTACATTTTTTAGTTCATCGTTTGGTCACTTTTCCTCTGAATAGAGTAAACTTTAATAATGAAAGGAATTGTATTAGAAATATAAGTAGAGTTAATGGTAATGACGATGACTTAGTAAACAAGTTAATAAATAGACATAAGTTCAGGTTAAATATTCAGAATTCCACCTTTTTTACACACGAAGAAAATAACACCAAGTATGTCTCCATACCATATAAACCGAAATATAGCACGGGACTCAATAAGGTATTTAATAAGGTAGGCTTCACCTTAGTCTATAAGTCATCAAACAATCTGAGGAAAATTATTTCCAATACAACAGTCAATTTTATGTTTAGAAAGAAGGAACAGCTATGGGTAATTGCTTATCACCTTTTATAGCTAATTTATTCATGAGTAAGTTTGAAACCGAAGCCCGTCAAGAATTTGAATATTTTCCCAAGGGTATGGTATAGGTATGTGGATGATATTTTCGCGATTTTTGATACAAAGAAAGCAAATATTGATGATTTTGTTTCCAAATTAAATAGCCGGTATGATTCCATTAAATTCACTTACGAAGTTAAGAACAAAGGACAACTGCCTCTTCTAGATATTTTAATTATTAAAAATAATAATAGATTAGAATTTAATATCTATAGGAAAGACACAGTAACAGATAGATATATTCCTAATGATTCATTTCATTGCAAACAACAGAAATTAGCTTCATTACATTTTTTAATTCATCGTTTGGTCACTTTTCCTCTGAATAGAGTAAACTTTAATAACGAAAGGAATCGTATTAGAGATATAACCAGAGTTAATGGTTATGACGATGACTTAGTAAACAAGCTAATAAATAGACATAAGTTCAGGTTAATTATTCAGAATTCCACCTTTTTTACACGCGAAGAAAATAAGAACAAGTATGTCTCCATACCATATAATCCGAAATATACCAAGGAACTCAATAAGGTATTTAATAAGGTAGGCCTCACTTTAGTCTATAAGTCACCAGACAATCTGAGAAATATCTTAGGTAATCCCAAAGATAAGATTCCTAATTGTGAGAAAAATGGAATTTATGAAATTACTTGTAATGATTGTGATAAAAAGTATGTTGAGCAAACTAAAAGGTCAATTCAAACACGATTTAAAGAACATTTAGCACACTTAAAATACAGTAGAGCAGAAAAGTCTAGTATTGCGGAACATGTCCTTGAAGCTGATCATATTGCAACATTAGAGAATCTAAGATTAATTAAAAATGTATCTTATAGGCGATTGTTGAACGCATACGAAAGTATGGAAATTATGAAATGTAAAAGTAGTTTAAATAGAGACAGAGGGTCTATTCCTTATAGTCCCCTCTAATGGTTACTTGATCGGAACTGATGGCCTTGCCTATGTCATTAGTTTCGCTTGAGTAATTCAAGGGTTGGGCTAAGTATAAATAGGGTAGATTTGTAGTTTAGCTTTAGTCAATCATCGCTCCTGATGAAGTTAACATGGTTAGCGAAACGCGAGTCGAGTGCAAAAATAAAGTGTTTGGGGTAGTGGTGATATATACTGAGTAGTAGAGATAATTGAGTTTTTTTTTTAAATGAAGATAAATATTTATACATTCAGTTGGATGGTTGTTGTAAAAAATTAATTTGTTAATGTTATAAACAATTTTTTTAAAACAATTGCGAATTAAACCTTGTTCTCGGTTTCATTCGAAAATGAGATCGCACTCTTTTAATGCGTAAAGCGCCACTGAATAAATTAAAAAAAAAAGTTAGTAACCTCTTATATTAAAGAAGTTATTAATATTTTTCTAACGCGCGAGCCGCTCTCAAAAAACTCATTAATTTTTAAAGAAGTAATGGTAATATCAAGACCTTTTGCATTTATTATTTAATGAACAATTAAGTAAAAATTATAAAATACATATTAAATTATTTCATATATTAACTGTTACTGCTTCTTCAGAACTAGAAATTATTTTACATTTTAATTGGTTATTTTGTTTCGGTATAAAACGCATGGAATTGGCGAGTCTTAGATATAGCTTTACAAGTGCAGTGCTTCGATTGATAAACGTTTTCGTGAGCCTGATATTCTTCATTCAAACAAGCATTTGGGAGATGTTATTTGATTTTCACTATTTCTCTGAAGACTTGCAGTTCTCACCATACTTTTAACGCATCCACTAATCCCATCGCAAGCCCCTTTTCCATGGGAAGTGGCGAATAAATGCCACTCTGCACTAAAACCACATTGAGATTCATACGAGAGTAGAGAAAAAAATTGAACTTGTTTTTATATTAAGACCCAGCTCCGTTAGATATATATATATATATATATATATATATATATATATATATATATATATATATATATATATATAACAAGGATTTTCTACAGCTGACGCTGTCTTCCTTCTCTCAGCCTTTGATTCCATCCGTTTCTATCTTTCCAGTCTCCATCTGTTAGACCCCTGTCCTCCATAGCCTCGTCCACATCGTCTCTCCACGATCGTCTGGGTCTTCCTGTTTTCTTTCTCCCTATAGGCTCCACTCCGTTATTTTCTTTATCCACCTATTATCTTCGCTTCGTCTTATGTATCCATACCATTTTAATCGTTTTTCTTCAATGGTGTTTATTGCGTTCTCTTTGATGTTCATTCTGCTTCTTATTTCTTCATTTGTTATTCTCTCCATACGTGTTACTCTACAACATCTTCTCCAATACTCCATCTCTACCGCGTTAATTTTAGATTTATTTCTTTTGTTGATCGTCCATGTTTCTGACCCGTATGTCATTATGCTTTGTATTATTGATTTGTATATACGTGTTTTGATTCTCTTTGTAATGTGCTTGTCCCACAGGATCGAATTTAATTATCTTATGCATGTTCGCGTTTGTCCTAATCTAGCTTTAATCTCTTTTTCTGATGTTGCGTTTTTTGAAATGATGGTTCCTAGATATTTAAATCTATCGGTTCCTTTGATTATTGTTTCGTTATCTACTTCTAGATTCTCCACGTTTCCCTTCTTTGTTGTTAGATATTCCGTTTTATCAAAGTTTATTGCTAATCCTGCTTTAGTGTATTCTTCTTTCAGTTTTCTTACCATATAACTGAGGTCCTCATCTTGCGCTATGATTACTTGGCCGTCTGCGAAACTTATTGGGACTCCCATTCCACTACATTTTTGCTTCCATTTTTTAATGTTTGTTCGAGGTATATTTTGAATAGTGTTGGGGATGTAGAGCATCCTTGTAATAGGCCTTTTGATGTTGGGAGTCTCTTCCCTATTTTATGTCCTATTTTTATGTTCACTGTGTTGTTTTCGTAGAGAGCTTTTACTGCGTATATTAGTTCTTTGTCAATGCCTATTTCTTTCATTGCGTTCCATAATCTTTGTCTTGGTACTGAGTCATAGGCCTTTCTTATGTCTATGAAGGCTAGATGAACTTCTCTACTCTTTGCCAGTTTTTTTTCCATTGTTTGTTTTATAGTGTATATGTGGTCTATACATGATTTAAAAATAATAAATTTTTCGAATGGCAGACTCATCGAATGTAGTCTTCAAATGTTGAATCAGTTTCTTATTATACAAATCAATTGAAGTCGCTGAATGTTTTACGTTATCAGAGAACGTTGGGTGGTTTCTTAGTTCATGATCAAAAAGAAATTTTCATAGCAGATCAATGCAATTTTGTTGGTTTTAATCTGATCAGCTCATTACAAGCAGTTTTCCATAAAAAAGGGTTCCTGAAGTAGATGGTAAGGGTGGGGTATAGTGCAAGATTGATGTTGATGGTATCAGGAAAAGTCAATTAATTGTCACTTGCAAAAAACCATCTTTAAAGGAACTAGAGGACTATAAATATCCCCTTTAAGTTATACCATAACAGTGAAGCTCGGTTAAGAATTTTTCATCTCATACGAGTCTGAATGCCTCTCGAGATTCTCTATTATATTACTTTGCAAATCCAAAATTGAAAAATGTAATTTCCAAAGATTTGTGACGTCAATTAATATTTTTGTTTAAGGTATTTTTTTGTATTATGATTTGGACGAATGATTTTCTACAATATTTATGAGTGCTGAATTTAACTCCACAGCTATTCTCGCAAACTAATTTCTTTTTCTTTTTTTTTCAGGTAACCATGAAGTGCCTAAGGACATTAAGTGTGCTATTAGTGACATTAAGTTTTGCGTGGTCAATGACCACAGAAACAACATCTCTAAGGTATCTGGAAGATAAGTCTAGGTTACATATATATGTCAATAGTAGTTCTAGTTATAGCAATAAAAGTAGGTTAGATAAAAATGATTTAAATCTAAATAATTCATATGTAAATAATAATGATTCTCTTTTTTTAAATTTTGACAGTGATTCAGCGGGCGCAGGTGACAATGACACTTTAAATATTAGTTCTTCCTATGTATCTATAAATGATTCATCCAATTCCTTTAATATTGATGCATCTTTTAGCGATTTCTTTTATCCTGATTCTAGTCTTGAACATGAGGCCAAAGATATTTATGTAAATGCTACATCTGAAGGTAGGAAGATAAAGTTAAATAGGAAAGTATCTTCGAAAGACCAGGCATTTAATAAGCATGTTAAAAATGCTCTTAAAGAAACTAAAGCTAATTTAACCAAAAGTAACAATAATACGGCTAAAAAGAAAAATGGAAGTGTTTCGAAAAGTACTAGCAACAAAAGAAAAACAACTACTTCTTCGGGAAGTATCAAAAAGAAGAACAAAAATAGGATCACTTCTACTAGCACGACAACTCGGAGATCAGCATCAAAGAACACCAATAATAAACAAAATTATGTATTGAAAACAGGATCCAAAACAACACATCCTACAAGAAAACCAGCGTCTAAAACAAAACTCTCTACATTTCGTCCTATCACCATAAAACTTACTAAACCTAGTACGAAAAAACCCAATGTTAGCACACCAAAGTCTTATGATATCAAACCGACTACAAGTAAAGCGCCGATTAAAATTAAAAGTACTAGCACAAGACCTACAAAGAAGCCTAAACCTACGATAAAGAAAATCATAACCAAGTGGAAAGATAGTATTACTAATTCTTCTAATCTAAAACAAAACTGGTATGAGGCGGGAGTACCATATCCAAACCCAATGCCAGAAATCACCTCTAGTTCACCACCCTTCTCTATAGGTGACGCTGGAAATCAAATAATAAGTACTTCTTCTAGTTCTAATATATTTATTGATGAAATTATACCCGGAAATGATCAAAGCAGCGTGGGAAGTATAAATCCCGAAATATACACTAATTCTCCTGCTAGTCCTTTACAAGGCGTACCCCCTATTTTACCTTTAACGTCTCAAGACAACCTGGAGTCAATTTCGGTCTCGCCAGCTGAAGATGCAGTATCGTCTAATCCCATAAGCACTTTTAATTTGGATATGATACCATCAAGTTTAACTAGACTCCCTGATGAAGGAGGTAGTGACTGTCCTACTGTACATATTTCCAGCTCCGTCTTAACACCTATTCAGAGGGAAGGTTGCTCAGATTTGAACTTGGTACTAAATACCCACTATCACCAAAATCAAGATGCAAAATATCCACAAGTAAGTACTTATGACGGTCCAGCTGCAGTTGAAGATGACACCATTTATGATGATGGTTTAGCGAATGCTGGTGCTTCAACTGGTGTTGCATCGGACTCAGGTCTTGCAGCTACAAATGCAGGTACTTCAGCCGGATCGGGAGGATCCGGATCCGGAGCCGGAGGTTCAGGAGGTTCAGGCGGCAGTGGAGGTGACTCTGGCGGAGGTTTCAAATTACCAGATTTAAAACCAATGTTTGATGCCATTACTTTTCTATCTCAATTTGTCTGGTGGCTTATACAGAGACTTATGAATCCTTGGCTTTATATTGTACCCATTACACTATTTTTCAAAATAGGTTTTTTGGGTATTTTAGGTTTATTTCCTTGGTGGATTCCTCTGGTTTTCCTTTTCTTTAGCGCTAAGAGTAAAGAACCCAACCATCAGGTGGAGCATGTAAAACATTATCATAAACCCGTTTTGATGAAACATCCTGATGGTTGGTTTTGGGATCAACAGACTAAAACTTGGAAAAATGTCGTTCGTTATCATGAATATGAAGAGCGTCGAAAACGGAGTATTAACAATGATGACGAGGGATATTTAGATGATAAGATTGTTGGATTTGGAGACAAATATGGAATAGACAGAAACAAAAATTACATAGTACATAGTAACAGAAAGAGGTAGATGAAATATTAATACCATTATTTGTAATCATACGCCATTTACTGCTAATGGTATTTTTGTGAAATTAGAAAGATTTTGCAACGCTTGTTTTTCATATGCCTTTGCTCTTTTCGTTATCTCAAGCATGCGCAGTATTAACGCGAAGGAATTGAGAGGTTATGTTAGTATTCATCTTCTATAAACTTAAGGGATTATTTTTAATTCTTTTCATGGTTAAGCACACTAGTTATTAGTATTAGAAGGGTGAATACAAGTTTCTGAATTAAAATTGTGTCCAGCAGGTTTCTAGCACTTCCTTCAATATTTCTGAGGTAATATGAGTGCGCAATGAATAAAATTTTATTTGAAATTAGCACTGAACACATTGTAATGCCTTTGTGACAAATATTGCAAAGTCCCAACATAATCTGAACACTAATGTTCACTGTTTTCAGTGTTATTTGCAATAAAAGATTACACTGGTCAACACAAGTCTTCTTTCCTTTATTTTTTTTTCTGTTATTGGGTATTTCTATGGCCCTGACTATGAAAAAAATACTGGGAGATTGCTAACAGCTTTACCTTTTGAAATATTCAGTTTTATTATTTTGCCAAAAAAATACAAAGAATAATACATTATGTTAACAAAATTTCTATTGAACACTAGCAAATGATCTTTTATAAGAATTCCTTGAATGAACGACTTTAGGTAGATCTCGTTACAAACTCCAGCAGTAGTCTGCCATCATATGTGAGTCCCACCGCCCCTGATAACGCTCTTCCACTGTCCGAAGATCCTGATGAAATCTTTCACCCTGCTCCTCACTAAAATCACCCAGATTTTGTGGAAATCGGTCTAAATGCGAGTGCAGGAAGTGGATTTTTATGGTCATGTTCCCTAGCTCTTGCAAGTTCGATAGCATGCACTCAACAAGCTCGACATGGTCGTCAGATTTCTTTTTGCCTAGGAAGCTACTCATAACCTAAACAAATGAATTCTAAGCTTTGGATTCGACTTCAGTCATTGATTTGACAAAATTAGGATCTTTCGCGAGTTGCCTAATCTGTGGCCCATCAAAAATACCAGCTTTCAATTTTTCTGAACTTAATCCTGGGACTTGCGTGAAAGAAAATTAAAACATTCGCCACTTTTGTCAAGCGCCTTCACAAACTGTTTCATTATGCCGAGTTTAATATGAAGTGGTGGAAGTATGATGCGGTCTCGGCTAACTAAAGGCACTTTCATAACATTTTTTGTACCAACTTTTAGCTCTTCCCGCACTGGCCAAACTTTTGTGACCAATGGTGTTGTTTGTCACGACTATCCCAGAGACACATGAAACAAGGGAACTTTGTGTACCCCCCTTGTTGATCTAAAAGAAAGTTAACCATTTTCAGATCAACACAAATGACCCATTTGTGGTCTTGATACTTAATTTTTTTTCCATAACCTTAGAAACATTTACGTATTCTTCTTTTAAAGTCGTCGAATGTGCAATAGGTATAGGTCTTTGCTGCTGTCTATGAAAAGACGCCAATCACTAGGTTGGTACTGTTTTAATCCCATCTGCTGCAAAATACCACCAACATCGTTATAAAAAACTAAAATCCTTCTCTTGAGAAAAATACGGTAACAGATTTTTTTCTCGGGTACGATAAAATGTAATGTTGGTTTCCGGAGTAAGCAAATTTTTTTCTTTTAAACGAGATGCTAAAATTTCAGAAGCTTCTTTTGGTAAGTTCAGATCTCTTACTAAGTAATTTAGTTCTTTCTGATTAAATGGTTGAGGTTCTGAAAGGTTACATTTGTAGTCTGAATCAGAGTCTTCACTTGATGTATTTCGTTCGGGTTCATAGAGATTTGGATCATCAGAAGATTTAGATGTGCTGGGTTGTACCTCTTGTGATTTTAATTGAGGTCGTTGAGCAGAAGATAAGTTAGGATATGACCACTTACTTCGATTTCCAGGGTTAATTCCGTTTATTTTCACAACGCAGAAGTAGCAATCGTCATGATGGTTTCGAGGTTCTCGCCAAATCATGGGTGTTACGAACATTATTGCATCTCTTTTTCCACTGGATCATAACCGTAGACATACCACACATTTCTGGCATACAATATAAGGAACCCATGGCTTGTCCTGATTACACAATTTTATTTTAAAGTATTGATGATACGCAGTTTTCACAAAGTCCGATATAGGTTTTCGATATTTTGCAAATATATATTCACCACAAATATAGCAAAAACAATCGGGATTAAGCACACAACATCTTCTTGACGAAGCCATATCTAAAACAACAACAAAATATATTTTATTGTCCAATAAAAAAAACGAAAAGCTAAGTAAAAATAGTAAATGAGGATA
The DNA here is from genome assembly GCA_019049505.1 of Pachyrhynchus sulphureomaculatus. Classification (NCBI taxonomy): domain Eukaryota; kingdom Metazoa; phylum Arthropoda; class Insecta; order Coleoptera; family Curculionidae; genus Pachyrhynchus; species Pachyrhynchus sulphureomaculatus. The sequence goes on from CM032449.1 coordinate 27,348,375, forward strand.
GTTAGCTATAACTCAAAAACAAAAGCTGTTAGAGAAAAATTGTTGCCATATTTAAAAAATACGCGTCAATTTGAGATAGAAACAAAAAAAAAAAAAAAATCACAGGAAACAAGCAATTTTCTTTTTTTTTGTTGACCAGTGTTATCATTTCAATTTTACTCTATTTTCTTAGTAGTTTGTATACCTTAATAGGAAAAAAAACAGGCCCTATTATAATAGCAATAAGAATAACGAATTTCAAATAACTTCTCTTATAAGTTCCTAAATAAGGGAAATTACTATCCTTAATAAAGATTTCGCTTATTTTGTTCAAATAACGATAAAATCCGAATCCTTATATTTAATTTCTTTTCTTTATTACTGCGCAAGCTACAAACGGTAGGCGCATGCTTCAAATAAAGATAAAGACCGGCATTACACTAAAAAAGGTCTTTGACAAAGATGTATTATAAAAGTTGGATAGAAATTGTTATACAATTTTTTTTATAAAATATCTTTTATGAATACAAAATTTGCATTACACTATGTAAAATATTTTACAAACTATTTTAAAAAAAATCTCAGTTTTTCGTTTCAAGACAGTGTTGTGAGTTGTGACTGTTGTGTAATGGATGACGTTTTACCAATTGCCGCAGGTTTTGTGGCTGCTGTAGTTGCAATAGCTGTGGCGGAAAAAGCTAAAAATAAAAATGTAAAGAAACGTTTGTTGGTAAGACTTTGGGTTGCCCAGCGAGAGTTAAAGGGAAACCATCAGAATTTACTCAAAGAACTGGCCATGGAAGATACAAAAAAATTACATGAACTATTTGAGGATGTATGAAAAAAACCTTCGATTACTTGCTTCTGAAGGTGGGACCTATATCTCGGGAAACGAGCATTTGCATAACCCAATACCCCTGAGGAACGGCTTATGGTTACTCTGCAATTTCTTGCTACAGGCGAGAGCTACACAAATCTTCAATACAATAGTCGCATAACTCAGTGTACGCTTTCACATATTCACAAATCAAAATTTTGGTGGCCGCCACAGACCACCTGCACTCAATCCTCGACTCGGCCATTTTTCAGTTACTTTCAAAGCTTTTGTTTTTAAATTACAGTTTAAAGAAATAATATTTTAAAAACGCAAATAAAATTAAATATACAACGATTGATAAGTTGATAACTGATACGTGTGATTACATTTTGTCGTGAGACGTGAGAAGTGCGTACAAAGAGAAGCCAACCTACCGGCGAGTCGAGTGCAGGAGTGGGAGAGACTTCTTTTATCAAATATTCTATGAAAATGCAAACTATAATAAAAGAACTTTTATAAAAGACAAATTTTATAAAACTAGAACTATTACACTATCACATTTATCGTAAAAGTTCTTTTATAAAAGATCTTTTTATAAAAGAACTTTTATAGTGTAACGCCCGCCTAAGGGTTGCAAAATCTCTCTGTTAATGCATGTAAATATTGCAAAAAAGAATAGTGTAAAATACCGTTTATAAGGTCACATAAATACTCGTGTAATTTTAATTTCATTTGCTGCGTTGTACTGACACAAATTTATGATGTGTATACATAAATTTTAAAGTTTTAATCTATTTAGTTTATAGTTTAGCTAAACACGATGAGGAAGAGAGTGGTGCTGGTAATATTCGGGCCAAAATAGTTGATAGAACTTACCACCTATACTTTAAAGTGTTATATTTAAGATTATTAACTTCTTTATCATATGTAATGCATGTTATCTAGAGATCCAGTTAGTTTTCTATGTCTATTTTTTCTGACCATTCATACTGGATTGACAATTACCACAGTTAAAAGTAAATACTTATATCTTTTTCTACTATCCACATACATTTTTATTATTTACAGACCTGACAGATTTTTATCCAGTGAGGTAAATAGGTTAGGCTCGTCTGCATAGTCATCCAATGACCTTCGTTTTTAGAGTTCCGTACGCAACACTTATAAGATCACTTCGGTGTCTATCCGTCTGTCACACCCGATTTTCTCCAAAACTATTTGACATAAAAAGTTGAAATTTGGCACTAATATAGGAATTGATGGCCCCATCAGAGCCGCGCACTTAGTTTTGGGTTAATTTTGGGGAGTCAAATCGGAAGTGAAAAAAAGTTTTTTACCAGGTCATCGAGTGGGGTGTCAAATGAAAGCTTGTAAAAATACGAGTTCAAAAATATATATAATGTAACACTTGTGTACCCTTTTCTTTGTATTATTTTTAAAAAAAGCGAAAAATCGCTGTCTTCCCCTTATCTCGAAAGCACTTATTAAAAAATTTTGAAAATATTCTAGAATATTCTCCCTAGGGTGCAGACTGATCGAAAATTATCACGAGTGCATTACCTTTAATAATTTATCTGGTATATAAAAAAAAAAACAAAATTTCAAGGTCGTCAGTTTTCAGTAAAGATCGGAAAAAAAACTTTGTTGAAAACTCATTTGGGGTGTGTTTTGTGACGTCACTGATCATTTTATAGTTCCAAAAATTTTTATCTTAAAACTAATCAACGTAGGAACACTAATTGCGCATGCCCCACTTGCATCTGGCCGATTATTTATTAATAGTGCAGTAAAAAAAACATTTCAAATTGCACAGTTTAGATACAGCGATATTATGATTTTATTCTCTCTGGAGTAACCCGAGGAATATTGTCCTGAGTTTTGGGCGTCGTGCTTTTTTGTTTATAAACAATTAAAGTTTTCAATACGCGTTTTTTGAGCTTAAAATGCGAATAACTCAGGTTATACATGTCGCATCGAGACAAAAAAAAACGAACTCTTCGTAATGAAATTTTGAACAAATCCTCGTTAGTTTGAAGTCGCTCAAATGGGTACATAACCTACAGAATTGAAAAAACCGACAAGAAACTTTTTTTTTTTTCATTTTATTGTACAGGCCGACTAAGTGTACCGATCGGCTTCAAAATTCAGAAAATATGCCTTTTGTTAGAGCAAAGATACCCTGAAAATATTGAACCCAGTGGGCACAATTGAATTTTTTATTTAAAATTTGAATTGCCCGCCATTTTAAGCCATTTGGTCCAAAATGAATCTTTTTTTTTCAAAATTTAGGTCTTGACGCCAGCTGTCCGATGCCATTAAAAAAAAAATTGTGGAGTCATTTTAACCGTTTTTTTTTTTTTACATTTGTTTATTAATCAAATAAAAACAAATGCGTCTTTTCGGTCATTTGGAAAAAAAAAAAAATTCAAAAATTTTTATCACATCTGATAGAGAATCACGAGTCCTTTATTGAAAAAAAAAAAAATTTTTGTTAACTATTTTTTTTTTTAAATCTCAGTTGTTATTTGTTTAATAAACAAATGTAAAAAAAAAACGTCGAGACATAAATTTAAAAAAAGATCCATTTTGGACTAAATGGCGGGCAATTCAAATTTTAAATAACAAATTCAATTGTGTCCACTAGGTTCAATATTTTTGTACCAAAATTTCAGAGTATTTTTACTCTGGAGGAGAGGAATATTTTCTGAAAATTTCAAGCCGATCTATTCACTTAGTCGATCTGTACAAGTAAATGAAAAAAAAAAAAGTTTAGTTTTTTGTTTATCTCGATTCGATATGTATAACCGGAGTAATTCGCATTTTAAGCTCAAGAAACGCGTTTTGAAAACTTCAATTGTTTATAAACTAAAAAACACAAGTTTTTAGAGGTTTAAACCAAGTCCAATACTCCTGATGATACCCCAGAGAGGATAAAATCATAATATTACTGTATCTAAACTACGCCTATCTCATCATTATTTTGACCTTTTTTACTGTACTATAACTGATGTTTTTCATTTGCCAATTTATTTATTTTATAAGCAGCAATATGTGGTGGTTTAAAAAACTTAGAGTTAAATATCACAATAATTTAAGATTTTTAGCGTCTTATTCAATATCTTCCAACATTATATACAACAGGTAAAAGTTTGGAAAGGTCTTAAAGAATCGAGGGTTGAATGAAAATATTGAAATTTACAAAAATGTCAATATAATCAAGAAAATAACTTGGTAGAGCCATATTTTATAGAATATAATATTAAACATGAAACAGTGTGCAGATTTTAAAGATCGTGTTGCATATAGAGCTAATAGTGGAAGTCGGACGTGCCCAATTAGTCTTTGGTGATTGGTTTAAAAAAAAAAATTGTTACGGAGGTATAAAATAAGCAATGATTTCACAAAACACACCCCAAATGAGTTTTCAATAAAGTTTGTTTCCGATCTTTGTTGAAAACTGAGGACCTTTCAAGGCCTTGAAATTTTTGTTTTTTTTAATATGATTTTGATTGATAATTGTCGTCCAATATACACCTTATTGGAATATTCCAGAACTTTTTCAAAATATTTTGAGCAGTACTTTTCGGGATAGGGGGGTGGACAGAGCTTTTTGGCTATTTTTTTTAAAATAATACAAACAAAAGTGTGCGCAAGTATTATATCATATATATTTTTCAACTCGTGTTTTCACAAACTTTCATTGGACACCACACTCGATGACCTGGCATTTTTTTTTTTACTTCCAATTTCACCCCCCAAAACTAACCCCGTAAGTCAAAATTTAACCGCTCTGATTGGGCCATAAATTTCTATATGTGTGCTAAATTTCAACTGTCTATGTCAAATAGTTTCGAAGAAAATCGGAGGTGACAGACGGACAGACGTACAGACAGACACACACCGAAGTGATCCCATCTGTGTTCTGTACGGAACACTAAAAATAGCAAATGTTTCCAGTGGTGTGGTTCGATACAAAATAAATTAAATCGAACTACTACTCACACTCCAGTTCAGTTGAAAACTTAAATTACTTTTGTACGAGTATAATGCTTATTTCTAAATTAGGAAGTATTTTAAGATGTCGAAACCTAGGTGCACTATATTTAGTAATAAGTATGTACTATAACCTCTTTGTTAATGTAATTTAAAAAAAAATTAATTAATAATAAAGATTAAATAAGTAATGCTAAATTGATTAAAAATAAATCTAAATGGGTCCCTCGGTCTTTTGTAGTATAAAAAAGTTAGAGATTAAAATTTGAAATCTTTTATTTGACAAATTTGTTTAATAAGATGAGTACTAATAATATTAGTAATAAGTAAGTAATTTTATCTGATTCCTATGTTTGTTGGTGTGCTGAGTCCGAAAATAATAATAAAAACTTATCAATTTTTCACATTTTAATATTTAAAATGTGAAAAGTTTATTTTTTATCATTCGAATATTATTAGGTTGGCAATAGAATCAGAATTTTATAAGGTTGACGGTAAAATCAAATGTTATTAGGTTGGCCGTTCCGATAAATGTCACAGCTGTTTGTTTTCTTCCAATTAATATAACCTCGTATTGCAGTGTTTAACCCCTGTGCTTTAATTCATACTCAAACTATGGCTAATCGTGGTTGTAAGAACTCTCCCAACACTTTTTGTTATATATCTGGTGAGTTTGTAGTTAAAAAAACATTAAAGAAACATTACTGACTTTGCAAAAACAGTATACTTTATATATTTTGGTGTAGAAATCGGTAATCAAGAAAAATGTTGGGTTCCTCAAAAAAGTATGTTATGTTTGTGTCGAGGATCTTAGGAAATCGTATAAGAAAGAAAAGAAAGCTTTTAGATTTGCAGTACCCATGGTATGGAGAGAGCAAGAAAATCATTCAAATGATTGTTATTTTTGCAGAGTTGATGTTTCTGGATATAACTCCAAAAATAAGAAAGTAATTGTCTATCGTAACTTTACTTCAGCTAATCGACCGGTAGGACATGGACCGGGACTTCCTGTCCCTGAGCCACCTCAGTCTATTGATGACGTTTTACAGTCCAGTCCCGAATTTAATGAAAGTCGCCGGATGATGATGAGTTTCAATGTTCTCTAGAAAATTTAAAATCATAGTTGTTTACACAAGCTGAGTTAAATGATTTAGTGAGAGATTTGGGTTTGACTAAGGAAAAAACAGAACTGCTTGGTTCTAGGCTGAAAGAAAAACATTTATTGGAATCTGGAACATCTATTTACCGTTATAAAACAAAGATCAACAGTTTGCTCAGTTTTTTTTTTTCAAATTTTCCCTATTTTGAAATTTAATCGCTGTCATATTGTGAGAAAACTGATACCACATACGGTTTCAGCACCCAAAAATACATAACACTTACATGTATTGGTTTAAAAAGTTTTTACAAATATTTTTTTGTTGGCCTGTGTAATTTTTATTACTCTCACGAAACATAAATTAAATATCGAAACTCGGTTTAAAAAGTCATCCGTTCATGTGAAGATCTAATGTTATCCTTTATTCTAGTCACGTAAAATTTTTCTTTCTCAAGGCGAGTGATAAAACTGACTATGAAACGGAAGTTGTAGAGGAAACTTTAAATAAGCCCACCTTAAGTGTTACTTCAAGAAACAACTATGCATACGGGCCTTGGGTAATATTATAAGAAAAATGTATTCACGCTCTTGGCTAGTCTGTTCTAATAAAATTTTAGTTTTCTTATATCATATTTAGCTGTTAGTTTTTTAGCCCAGTCGCCAGGGATTTTGATCTCGCATTGAATGTTAACAGGCTGCATGCATTCTGGCACACAGGTAGTTTTTTGGACGTAGAATACGATAAAAAAGATTTGCTAAAGTTTTATGTACGCTAAGCCCACAAAATCCAAAATAAAATCAAAAATTCGATTTTTCGGTAATATATTCGGGAAATTTTACAAAACCATAGTTCATAGATTTTTTTTCCAGATTTTTTCATTAGCATGAAAATTTATCTTCGAGTCGAAATTGCAGTACTGACGGAAACAAAGAAGAAAGGAAAAGGCTCCGAAAGTTGGGGACATTACGATCACTTTTATAGTGGAGTGCCCAAAGAAGATAGAGCAAAATAAGGAGTATCTATACTAATACACAGAAAACCGAGGATATTCATAACCCACCGGGGAACCGATTAGTGAAAGAATCATAAAGATGAATCTTAAAATACTAGGTAATAACACAACTCTACTGGGGGTATACGCTGTCAATGACGACGATTTGGCTAATAACAAGGATTCATTTTTTTAACAACTAAATGAGGAAATACGCAAAATTGGAACATCAAGAAAGATATTACTCTTGGGTGATCTAAATGGAAGAATAGGAAGGAAGAAGGATTATAGAGATATGTGAACAAAACAACCTTACAATACTAAACGGACACTACCAGCATAGAGATATTTATAAGTATACGTGGAGACAAACAACAAGAGATTTAAAAAGTATTTTCGACTATATGATAATACGACAAAGATCTAGATTAAACTTCCTAGATGTAAGAGTCCAAAGAGGGGCTTCATGTGACAGCGACCACTACCTTGTGAAAGGAAAGATAACCTCAGCAACAACACGGGAAAGCAAACTAGAAGATACAAGTACACAGCACACAACAAATGAAATAACAATAAGATATAATACAAACAGCTTACAAAATGAAAGTATAAGAAATCTATACAAGAGTAGACTGGACCAAAAGATACGACGGACGGGATTTGTTATTATAGAAGAAGCCAGCCGCACTGGAAGCATTAGGGTACCAAGAGAAAAGGGAAAAACAGCAAAAACCATATTGGTGGGATGAAGAAATTGAATACGAAACTGAAGAAAAACGGAAAAGCTATCACAAATACTTAAGTTCAAAGAGCACAAACGACAAATTAAAATACAAAGGATCTCAAACAGGGCTGCTGTATATCCCCAACGCTATTTAAAATCTATTTGGAGAGTGCACTGAAGAACTGGAAAAGGAAATGCAGCAGTATGGGATTACCACTGGATGACGATACTACATTGTACACGCTATCATTCGCGGACGACCAGGTAGTAGTCGCTCAGGACATCGATGATATGGAATACATGACACGAAAACTTATGGAGGAATATGAAAAGTGGGGCCTAGAAGTCAATATTAAAAAGACCGAGTACATGTGCGTCGGAGGATAACAGCAGGACTTGCCACAGGACACACCATCAAACACTGTGCCAGTTATAAGTATTTGGGAACAAGAATATCTAGGGACGGAACACTGGAAGAAGCAATAATCGAGAGGAATATCCAAGGAAGAAAAGCGATTGCAATGCTTAATAGTATACTGTGGGACAAAAACATAACCATTGAAAATAAGAAGAGAATTCACAACTCAATAGTGAAAAGTATAATAACTTACAGCTCCCAGGTGTGGCCATTGAAGGAAAGAACAGAAAAAAATACTAAAAGCTACAGAAATGGATTTCTGGAGACGAGCAGCCAGAAAATCCAGAAAAGACCGCATACCAAATGACATGGTAAGACGAGCTTTAGAAATAAAGCACGATATAGTGGACGACTGTACGGACAGTACAGAGAATGTCATAAGACCGACTACCTAAAAAGATCTTAAATTGGAACCCTCATGGAAGAAGAAAGCGAGGAAGACCACGCCAAAGGTGGAGAGCAGGAATTAACAAGGAAGTACTAGAGAGAGATCTGGAGGAGGAGGGATGGAGAAACCGGGAAGAGTGGAAATTAGGCATCGGAACACGGAAGACGTTATAAAACCGATTGATATATATATATATATATATATATATATATATATATATATATATATATATATATATATATATATATATGAGAATTTATTAAAAATTCGGATAGGTGATTCAAAAAGTGTAGCGCGCCAAACAGGTTAATTTGGAAGTCTACTCGCACCGCTCTAAGGTTAATCGATATTATTTGTGTTTAGAGTGTAAAAAAAAATCAAAAGATAGCTTTCTGAAGAGGAGAATTTCAGCTTTCTGATGATACTGATGGTTTTTATTTTTGTTGCTTTATAATTTGTAAAATTTACAATGAAATTTTTGTTAATATGATTTTAACGGGCAAACAATAAATTATAAATATTTAATAAAATATAGTATTAAAAGAAAATCCTTGTGCATATATCATTATTATACCTTAAGTTTCAATATGAAATTAATTAAAAATACCTATATTTTTTGTGGTATTCAAAAATTGAGTGTTAAAATATAAAAATTTGCTGCTGTAGTACGCTGCCGGCAATTTTACGTCCAAAGCAGTACGAAATGGTCAAAAAAAGTCGGACAATTTTTTTTTAGTTATAGTTAAAGTAATACTTGATACTAAAAAATCAATTCAACTTTTAAAAAACTTTCTGCTCTTACAAAAGTGTTTGTGATAAATGTATTTTTTCCTTATTATTAATCATACAGTCTTAAAAACGAACTTAAAAATAAAAAAAAAAATAGATTTAAAGGTGGGCAATAAAATATAAAAGTCTAAGCTTTAAGTACAAAGTATTTATATTTCATTTAAATATCCAGGTATAAAGAAAACAGTTATTGAAAACAAAAAAATTCTAAATTACTGAATTTTTCAAATCTGTCATCGGATTCTTAATCAGCACCCCGAGAAACCCTTTAATATCCAATTTCAAAATATTTAACTGTATACAGAAATGTTAATTTAATCATAAGTCAGGTTGGAAGCATGATTCCCACTACAACTGAAGAGGTTAAACCGGCCATTTTATTTTAAATATTTTTTTAAAATTACGTTCAAATTAACAAAAAAATAATCTATATACTACTTTTTTGTAATATTTCCCGTTCTTTCACGTGGTGCTATTAGTTTTTCGATATCTTTTTTACTTTTATAGATATTTGCGAAAAACCGAATTTTTTATTTTATTACGATTTTGTTGTCTTAGCGTATACTTTAGAGCAGCAAACTTTTTTTTATCGCATTCTACGTTCAAAATACTACCTGTATGCCAAAATGCAGCCTGTTAACATTTAATGAGAGTTTTTCGTTAAAATTTGTTGTTAATTCAACCATTTTATTTTTAAATTACGCACTAACTGAAAATATATCAATTTTTTATTTTAAGTTTAAAAACAATAAAAAATAATAGGAGGAAGAAGGCATTGGTCTAAGAAATTTTAGTAATTATTAAGTATTTTTATTAATTTATTTATTGATTATTTCAGGTTTAAAATTTAGACAATAAGTACATTGTAAATAAATCTCTTTGCAATATAAATACTAATTTAATATATTCTGTAAAAACAAAAACAAGTGGAAAGAAAAATTATAAGTTTTTAAGTAGTTTTGTGTTTTATTTTATTCTATTTTATAATATTTAGGTATCGTTAAATCAAATTAAAGCTTATGTGGGTAATTTTATTTTAATACCAGATTACTACATGGGGTGAAAAGTCCCGAGACTTTTGAAGAAAAAAACTTGTTTTTGGTAAAAATCGATTTTATTCTTCAACGTACACTGGTGAGCAAAAAAATCGACTCAAACTATTTGTCTTCATTTAAGACGGATCCTAGAATTTAGTGTTCGTAAATTTTTACGGATTTTAGTATCATTTGAAAGTCCATTCTGTTCTCTTTCTAATGATACCAAATTGTATGCTTTTTACTGATTAAAATGATTGAAACGGGGAAACAAGGAGTAAGAGAACGGAAAAATTAAATAGCTTTTAAGTTTAATAATTAAATTTATTGATAAAAACCAAAATCAATATTTTGTATTACTCCCCCTAGTCCTTATTACTGCTTGTAGCAGGTTTTTCATGGAGCAGGTGAACTTTTTCACCACTGTCTGTGGGATTTTTCCCCCCTCTTTCGCCATCGTAACCTTTAAGTCTGTCAGCGATGCAGGGGCTGGATTTCTGGCGTGAACCCTCCTTTGAATTCATTCCACACGTGCTCGATTGGATTGAGGTCAGGACTCCGCGCAGACCAGTCTAATGTGGGTATTTCCACTTCCGCCAGGTATTGCCGCACCAATGCAGCAGCATGTGAGCTCTCATTGTCGTGCATTAGTACGAAGCTATCACCAACAAACCCGGTGTAAGGAACGACGTGTTCCTGCAGGATCTCCTCGATATACCGGTGAGCAATTAATCCATAGCTACGAGTCTCATCAGTCACGAAAATCAAATCGGTTTTCGCATCCAGCGAGATGCCTCCCCACACCATGACAAAACCTCCTCCGTAGGCGACCGTTTCAGTCATGCAGCACTGCGCATAGCGCTCCCCGGGCCTCCTATAGACTCTTCGTCTTCCATAATTGCCATGTAGGAACTCTGTTCTTCATGATGTCAGCTATCTTTCTCACTTTCATCTTGTGGTCATTTAGAACAATATGGTGGGTTTTTTTTGTCGTGACTGCCTCATTTGGACGTCCGGAACGTGGTGCTTGTACGACTACATTTAATTCACTAAACCATCGACATATAGTTTCTTTCGACGGAATAGATGTGTCATAACACTTCTCAAGTCAGTCTTCTTGTATTTTCTTCCATCAAAAAGTAATGTTTAATCAACACACAAAATTCTCCTGCTTATGTCGTTTTGCAAAATCATAAGTAGCGTCACTCAAACGAGTGTAACTCGCAGACGAAGAGACAAAATGTCATGAAGATTTTACACGAATCTTCTGAGAGTTGATACTAACTGAAAATCATATGATTTTTAGTGTTCCGTACGGAACACTTATAAGATCACTTCGGTGTTTATCCGGCCGTCCGTCCGTCTGTCTGTCTGTCTGTCCGTCTGTCACATCCCATTTTCTCCGAAATTATTTGAGATAGGCACTGATATAAGAATTCAATCGTCAAATCCGTCTAGTTTTGAAAATTAAATTTTGACTTAGGAGGTTCCTTTCGGAGGGTGAAATCGGAGGTGAAAAAAAAAAATTACCGGGTCATCGAGTGGCTTGTCGAATGGAAGCTTTTGAAAAACATAAGTTCAAAAATATATATAATGTATCACTTGCGCGCACTTTTCTCCATGTTATTTTTAAAAAAATTGCGAAAAATCATTGTTCTCCACAGGGTGTAGATTGAACTAAATTATACATTATCTTTAATAATTTATCTGATATATTAAAAAAAAAACATAAATTTCAAGGTCAACAGTTTTAAGTAACAACAGGAAAAGTTGAAAACTCATTTGGAGTGTGTCTTGTAACATCATTGATCATTTTATACCTCCGTAACAAAAATTTTTATTTTTAAAGCAATCAACGTACAGAACACTAAATGCGCAAGTCCGAGTTGCACTTGGCCGGTTTATTTTGTTTATGCTGCCATCTCTCACCAAAACTGAAAGTTTTCAAAAAAATTATAATTAATTATATAAAACTTAATTTTTATCATTTATTTTTATGCATTTTATTTGTATTAATTTATTTTTCTTTTACTTCATCATTCAAAAGCCTTTTGCGTTCACTGCGGGACAATTCCTCCTCAGTTGTTGTTTTTTTAGCGTTGTTTATCCAGTTATTGGCTATATTTTTTTATATTATCACGCAATTTCGTTAGTTGTCTGCCCCTCCTTCTTTTATCTGCTCTGGGTCGCCATTCAGTCAACTTTTTCGTCCTCCTGTTATCTGTTATTCGGGCTATATGTCCTGCCTATCTTCATTTACTTAATGTCTGCGTCTTTTATTGCCGCTCTGTTCACTATTTTGCGAGATCTTAGTATTTCTAGAATCTCTTTTTATTCTGCTCTGCCCTATTCTCAATTTGTTAATAGAGTGTTTTTCAACGTATAAGTTTTGGTACAGGTACAATGTATTGTTCGTTGCTCTTTCTCTTCAGACACATTGACAAATTTTCTTCGAGGATGTTCTCTAATTTGCCAAAGGCTGACCATTCTAATCCAGTGCGGCGCTTGGTTGATTATCCTTGTAAATTCTTATTTCATGCTACTGGTATTTGTAAGCAACCTGTCTTGATTTTTATATTATTACTGATGACTGTCTTGTCTTGTCACTTTAAGTTATATACAGCATTAATCCCTCTAAAGTAAACACTTTTTACAAAACCTATTACAAACTAAATAGTAACGACAGTCCCAGAATAAATATAAAATGTTAAAATTATTATCACACAATTAGCTGACACATTTTAGAAAATGAATAAACTCTTTGTTCGATCAAACGGTACCATAAATACATTTTTATGTAGAAAATTCGCTTAAGAAACACTGAATGTCACCAAAGCCAAAATGCGAGGACATTTTTACAAACGACCACTAGATGGTGCTATTGAGATGTGACATTAGCACTGTTGTAAAATTTGACATTTGTTATTGTTAAAACAGTGGCAGCTCAGAAATTGGCCCAGTAGCTTGTTGACAGTGAGCGTTTAAAAAAAAAAACGGTTTTGTAAACAAATGAAAATTTCACGTGAAGGTTTTCATTGGATGATTTTTAAAGATTTTAGTAAAGATCTAACTCAACAACAATGTCTCGAATGACTTCGTTCAATTTTTGGTAATGAATCACCATTAGAAGAGACAATTGTTTGCAGAATTTCGTTATTGTCGTGCTTCCGTCAGCGATGAATTTCGTGAACGTCTACCAAAATCGGTTGTTGTTCCAAAAAACATCGATGCTGTGAGCAACAAGATTGAAGAGGACCAGCATGTAACTTACTGTGAGGTAGAGGCATCCTTAGTTATATCGAAGGCTGCAGTACATTCGATTTTGCATGAACATTTAACTGTGAAAAAGATCTATTACGATAGATCCTGCTTAATTTGATCGAAACTCGTATCAATTGGTGTAAGGAAATGCTCTAAAAATTCGACTGGGGACATGGAAAATACGTACAACATCGTAACAGGAGACGAAACTTGGATATATTCGTACGAACCGGAAACTAAGCAAAAATCAACTGTTTACGTGTTCCAAGATGAACCGAACCCAGTAAAAGTGGTTAGTTCGCAAAGCACTTCCAAGAAAATGATCGCTTGTTTCTTTGGCTATACCGGACATGTTGCGATCATGGCTTTAGAGGATCGAAGAACCATGCTGAATGGTCAGAAGTCATTGATGAAATCAGGAAAAACAACCGAAAACGGCGTATCATTCTTTATTATGACAATGACAATTTGAGGGAAGAAAACATCGAGTTAATGTCTCATTGCTCGTCACCAAATTTATCGCCTAACGACTTCTTTTTGTTCCCGAACGTCAAAAGAAAAAATACGTGGACAGCTTCCAAAACCATGCTTTTGAGGTATCAAGTTCAGAGTGGAAAAAATATTTCGAGAATTGGTTCCAACGCAGGAAAAAGTGCATAAATCTTAAAGGCGAATATTCTGAGAAAACAATAAAACGATTTGTACCAAACATTTTTTTTTTCTTTCATTCTTTTTGTAAAAACTTAAAAGTTAGCCTTCGTATCAGGACAATTAATTTTTAATTTAATAATTGAGTATGTTAGCAAGTGATCCTCAATATTTCAAAGACAGAATTTTGTAAGACCACAATAGAGGTAATTACCATATCGAACGTTCTAGCGAAAAGCCAAATATTTTTGAAGCCTATTTTAAGATAGATACTGAAGGGTTGTCGAAAAAGTAATAAGCTTTTTAAAGTCAAAATTAAGACAATTATTTTTTCCTTGTTTAAAATTATGGCTATGCGTTACACAGCTCCCTACTGAGAGTGGAAATGCATTCTTGCCAAAAAAAAACCGCCAAAAAAAAGCGAAGTTGTGGGGTGATGTTTATAATAAAAAGGTACTAATTTGGTGGTTTCACATCGGATGACGTTAAAGTTTGTTAGTTACTGACAGTTTTGGGTGTTTGCGTTTTAAATCTCTCCTGTTGATATTGGTTGTTTGCGATTTGTCTCTTCACCTAAGTTAACTGACGAGCTTTGATATAGAGCGAAACATTCATGTCGTAGTTTGGTGATTCATAGATGGCACGCCAGGGTAGTCTATAGCTTTTAACGTCCGTTTCATATAAGAACAAAGAGCACAGTTCTCTCCAATTGCCTCCTGCAAGTCGATATACATCTTTTGTTATATGTATATATACGTACATATATATATATATATATATATATATATATATATATATATATATATATATATAGTAAAAAAATCGATTCAACCGATTTTGCTTCATTTAACACCAATTCTTGAATTTAATATTTGAAGAATAGTATTATTTTTTTATCATTAGAATGCTGATTTTCTACTCTTTCCAATAATACCAAAAACATCTGGATTTCCAAAAAGTTTTACTGATTAAAATGGTTTTACTCAATAGAACACTTTTTGCTCACTCAGCAACGTACTTGTTACGTCCTTATAAAAACACATGCAACTGCCTTTTCTTATCATTCCTTTAACGGAACTTGTACCGTCAATATCTCTGTTATACCTGCTCACTAATTATGTCAACAGAAAATGGATACTACCTCGGAAAGAAACGGCACAAGTCATTGCCCTATTGTAAGAAGAGCACAGCCATTTGCTGAGCAACTGCACCTGAGCTAGTCAGTTGTCTCCAGAGTCTACAGGCGTTAGCAAGAGACTGGCACCTTTACACGGAGACCAGGATCAGGAAGAGGAAGGTTTACCTCGGAGCGAGATGACCGCTTCATTGTCAAAACAACTCCAAGAAATCATCACTTGACCGGTGTTCAGGTCCAGCAGGAGCTCCGACAGGTTTGTGCGTGTGCTGTCAGTCACTGGACAGTCGGAAGAAGACTTAAGGAAGTCCGAAGAGACCAGGCAATGGAACCAAATTAATAGCATCACATCGACAAGCGCCTCTCAGATTTGCCCGAGAACGTGTCTACTGAACCTTAGAGCCACGGCGGCGGCGCTCTGTTTTATTCTCCGATGAGTCCCGAATGTGTCTACATGACAATGATGGAAGAAGATGAGTCTATAGGAGACCTGGGCAGCACTATACGCAGTGCTGCATTAGCGAAATGGTCGCCTACGGAGGAGGTTCTGTCATGGTGTGGGGAGGCATCTCATTGGATGAGAAAACCGTTTTGGTTTTCGTGACTGATGAGACTCGTAGCGGTGGATTAACTGCTCACCAGTACATCGAGGAGATCCTGTAGGAACCAGTCGTTTCTTACGCTGGGCTTGTTGGTGATAGCAATACCTGGCGGAAGTGGGAATCCCTACATTAGACTAGCCTCTGCGGAGTCCTGTCCTCAATTCTATCGAGCACTTGTGGAATGAGCTCAAAAGTATGGTTCGAGCCAGAAATCCAACATCGCTGAGGGACTTAAAGGTTGCGATGGCGAAAGAGTGCGGAAGAATCCTACAGACAGTGGTGAAAAAGCTCACCCGCTCCATGAAAAACCGGCTGGAAGCAGTAATAAGGGCTAGGGAGGTAGTACAAAATATTGATTTTGGTTTTTATTAATAAATATAATTGTTAAACTTAAAATTTGTTTAATTTTTTTTTCTCTTACACCTATTTTCAATCCTTGTTTCCCGCTCAATTGTTTTAATCAGTAAGTATGCTATGGAATTTGGTATCATTAGAAAAATAATAGGATGGGCTTTCAAATGATACTAAAATCCATAAAAATATATGAACACTAAACTTTAGGATCCGTATTAAATGAAGCCAAATAGTCGATTTTTTCCTCACCAGGATGTATATATATATATATATATATATATATATATATATATATATATATATATATATATATATATATGCTTTGTCCGGAAATTGAAAATGATGAGCTAAGAACTTCTGATGAATTTTCTTCTCCGGAAATCACAAAACTTTCAATAAAACAACGTAATATTACTTGATAAAAAAATCAATTCATTCAATTTTCATTGATTGTCATTTCATGAAAACATGCTTGAAAGAGAAAAAAGTTCTACTCCCAAAAAGCTTACAACAAAACAAGAAAAAAAAAAGAAACCAAAAAGCGTAATAATTAGCAATTTTCACCAATAATTATGTTTGTCGAGATAATTTATATTGGTTATTAAAGTTTCTGTTACTGTGTCTTCTTAACAACGTGTAATGGAGTTTTTATTCATATAATATATATTTTTATACTTGTAAGTAATGAACTATAATAAAACAGAATGTTTTAATTTTTAGTTTATTATATCTTCGTCCAATTTGTCCTGCGTTCACTGTTATCCCTTTGCTATAAAATGGCAATTTCGTTCTAAATTGTTTTTCTAAATTATCTTTAATGTGAATATTCCATTTTTTTAACACACTCTGATAACGTACTATAAATGTATTTTTCGTTGGACTAAAAAATTGACAGAAATTACACAGGCACACAAAAACAAGGTTCATTACCACGAACAAAAATACTTGGATCTAGTGAATTTTTCGACGCTGAATTCAAATCCGTATTTTAAAAAAAATATTATCGTGTCATTTTTTTAGCCAAAAACATCCCTTGAAATGGTGTAAAACTATAATAATAATGTGATAATGACTCTTAATGAAGTGTAAAAAATGGTAGATGTTTTATAGTCTAGAGAAGAGAATATACATTCAAACCGCAGCAAGATATTTCTATTAATTAAACCAAAATCCACCCTTATAGGGGGTGAAAAGTACCTCTAAAACTCAAATAACGCACGTGAGTTTAAATAACATATATAAAGGATAAATTCTTGTAGTTCTTAGGACAAAATATCTGAGTCTCGTGTGACAACCATACATTACTTTTAAAAGGTTGCGACTCACCCTTATAGGGTGTAAAAACCACCCCCACCTACGGAGGTATCTCATAAGTTTCATTAATAGCGAATAAAGTTCAAGCTTTTGTAGTTTTAGGCAGGGTGAACAAATATGGAGTACATTCGCTTGAACCACCGATACACGACTATGAACTACCCTTAGAGGGTGATAGAAACTACCCCTACGCGCTAATGATGCACATGGATGTTATTGAAATTCGGAAATGATCAAGTACTTTTATCTCATTGTGCCAAACATTTAAAACAACTAGATCATCTTCCTAATAAGGTCGAAAAGCATCCCTAGGAGGAGGGAAACTATCCTCTAAGATTGATGGATCTTAGAAGTTCTAACATCTGAGAAAAGAAATACAGGCTTTCGTAGTCTCAGGCAGGATGGACAAATACAGACTGTATTTTTTTCCCAGATGCTATAACGATCCATCAATCATCAGGGGGTAGTTCTTTCCCCTAGGGATGATTTTAGACCTTATAAGGAAGACGATCTAGTTGTCTTAAATGTTTGGCACAATGATATAAAGGTAGTTGATCCTTTCCAAATTTCAATAACATCCATGTTAGAGCGTAGGGGTAGTTTTTGCCACGTGTATCGGTGGTTCAAGTGAATCTACTCCATATTTGCTCACCTGCCTAAAACTACAAAAGCCTGAATTTTTTCGTTGTTATTGAAACTTATGAGATACCTCCGTTGGTGGGGGTGGTTTTAACACCCTATAGGAGTGAGGCTTAACCCTTTAAGAGTAATATCTGGTTGTCACACCAGATTCAGATATTTTGTCCTAAGAGCTACAAGAATTTGTCCTTTCTACATGTCTACATACGTGCGTTATTTGAGTTTTAGAGGTACTTTTCACCCCCCTATAAGAGTGGATTTTAGTTTAATTAATAGAAATAGCTTGCTCTTCTCTAGACTGTAAAATATTTACCACTTTTCACGCTTCATTAATAGTCATTACATTATTACTATAGTTTTAGCCCATTTCAAGAGATGTTGTTGGCGAAAACAAAAATGACACTATAAATCTTTTTTTTAACTACGGATTCGAATTCAGCATTGAAAAATACACTAGATCCATGTATTTTGGTTCGTGGTAATGAACTTTTTTTTGTGCAGCTGTGTTTTTTCAAAAACAGGTTCTTAGGCCATAGAATAAATCAATAATTACCTGACAAATTTTCTCATATGAGCACTTAATAAATATCGATTCTTTTATTAACTATACCAAATATTGCAAAATTTTAAATATTTGTATGTGTATTTATTTATTTCTATATTTTTATTTTTTTGTATTTTTTAGATCGACAACCAGACAAATCAACAACTCCATCAGAAATATCAGCAATCAACTATTGGAAGCTAATACTTCAACTATTTTAGATGTGCGGACTCCTCCAAGAGTTAAAGAAAAGTTAATCAATAAACAACCAATAGAGTCATCACACGCAGGCGTTGCAATACCCATCGATGCTGATGATATGGAAATGCTAGAAGAGAGTACCAAGAAAATGAATTTTTACAAAATCGAACGCCCAACAACTACCAATGGGGGCCTATCAACGTGGATACTTTTAAGTGGCCAGTCTTCATCCACTAGTCCAAAACCTATAACCAAGAAGCCTAGTGTCAAGCCAATGAATACAAAAGACGAAAAACAAAACCAAACATATGTGTTTAGCGAAAAGCCTATAAAAGCTAGTAAACCCGTGTTCAAACCACGTAGTACTACTTTAAAACCAACCACAGTTGAAAGTACGAAAATTACAACAGTAAAAATGAACAGTTTGCCAACCTCTCCAAAAAGTACCACAAAGAAACCTACAAAATTCACTAGAATTAAAGCTTCCTTACTGAATAATGTTTCTAATAAATCCAATAATACAATAATTGGAAAAAATAAGAGCCCACCTGTCGTCAACACTTCTAGTACTACAACTCTTAAAATAAGGGAAGCCAATGCTTCTACGACGACCACAAAATTAACTACAACTACAACTGAATCCACTCTCGCTCCTATTAATAATAAATCATCGGCTAATTTACCTGCTGAAGCGAAGGAAGGGGAGCAAGAGCTACCAACAGAAGAAAAAAAGAAGAAGACCCAAAAACGCAAGAAAAATAAAAACAAAAGAAAGAAGCCCGACAAAGCAACTAAGGAAAGCAATAACAATAAGCTCAAGGAAGTCGAATCGCCAGGAACTCAGCTCTATAGCTACCTTAAAAGCGAGATAATTCCAGTAACTGTAGGAGTGAGTTTGGTTGGTCTTTTAGTTACAGCAGGTTTAGCTAGCTATTATCTTCAGCCATTTGCAGCTTTAAGAAGAAGTGATCCAGTTGACAGAAAAGATGATGGAGCATATTATTATCACGACGAATATTCCAATGCAATGCCAGAAGAAGAGGCAATTGGTAAAGTTATCGCAGGCATGCCTGATAATACCTTGCAACCAAGTAGTATTTTACAATCTAATAGCGCTAACAATGGGAACAGTTACAAACCTGCTACTTCTAGAAACACTTATCCACAAAATGTTAGATATAGACATGTTGATAGAAGGTCACAAATCTACATGAATCCATATGGATCAGTGGAAGATGTTAAAATTAACGAACGGGATAGAGTGTCTGTAAATTACGATCAACCCTCTAGCAGCTACAGTAAAGACAACAAATATGTAGTTGGCAGCATCTCAAAAGATGTAGTTCAAGAGGTGACTCCTGCGGTAGTTCCAGAACATGGCCCAAGAAACCTTAAAGTAGATGAACAAAAGTTTGTTGTGGGAAACGTACCGAAAGAGTACTTTAGTGTGGGAGCATCGCCAAGAAATCTTAAAATAAGAAAACGCAGACAGATAATCCCAGATGATTTGGAAAATGAAATATCACCGGAGGAAAACGAAATTGATAATGGTGATAGATATAATCATGTACCACCGATTTATAATACTGAAAAAATAGAAACCACAACCATACTTGAGGAAACCAAAGATATCAATGATACTGTATCAATGACGGAAGAACCAGCTAAGGAAACGACTCCTCATAATGTTTGGAATCCAAGCGAAAGGCCCGATTCGTTTTTCGAGTTGATAACTGATCTTTTCAGGTTAAAAGTCAAGCTAGGGTTGGAGTTAATTCAAAATGTTACTAGAAGTGTATCTTCTTATGTTTCCAGGGTGCAAACTAGATTGAACGATCATTACAGACAAAACGAGTCTAGAGGTGGTGCCTTTAGGCCTAGACGTTGAATATTAGTAATTTAGTAATAAGAGGATAAAAATATTTATTTTATAAAAATTCTGTGACTGTGTGTAGAAAATAAGGTTTAATAATAATAAGGTTAGGTAGTTATTTATTTGTTTATGAAATTTTACCTAGATAATTTCAAAGACAGCTTTAGTAAAAATGATATATCTAGTTATAAATTAAATTTTCATTTGGCTTGTAGGTTTCTAGTTACTTTGTTACCAATTTTCGTTAACAAAATATCTTGCCTAATAAGCTTAAAGAGTTAATTAAGGTCGGTAATTCTTTATTTGGTCTAATTTTGAAATACAAAAGCTCAAGCCTTGAGGTCTTTAACAATAAGCAAAATATTACCAATATTTTAAAATAGTTTTCATGTTAAGTATTTCTGGATTTAGAAAAATGAATATTTCTCTTTTTGTCTTAAGCTGAACAGATATAGCGAAGTAATTGTTGAGAAAAATTAAGGGGTTTCGGGCATGACATTGGTTGCGATAAGAAAATTCTCAAAAAATTCACTGTTTTAGAAAAATGGAATTATGGAAGTTTTTGAAAATATATATACAGTGACTCACAGCTTAAATGATGCAGTCGCTATAAGAAAAGACTAACTCTCAGTGCCTCTTTATTTATTTGGAAATAACAACTTATTGAAATTAAATTAGTAAAGAGTCTTCTAAAAAAGTATGAATTACTTTTTGTCTTAAATATGCCTTACTTAATTAACAATAAATAATTAATTAAATTATATGCGATTTTAACGTCAATATACCAAAATTATTAGAGAAAACAAACTGTAGAATTTAAAATAAGTCTGCTAATATTTGGTCGAGTCTCCCTCATTATCAATAACGGCTTGTAATCTTCTGAACATTGATTCAACTTTCTAGTATACTCCGGGGAAATAGTGTTCCATGCTTCAGTAATTTTTACTTTCAATTCAGTTTTATTTGATATTGGGGCACTATTTACTTTATTTTTTGTCAGCCACAAATTTTCAATTACATCTAAGTCTGGTGACTGGGCTGGTGTTTTAATAACATTTGGACAGTTATAAAGCAACCAACTGCGGACTCGAAATGACGTGTGCTTTGGATCATTGTCGTGATAGAACCGATAATTGTTTTCAATATCTAATTTTTGGGCACTAGCGACGAGATGCTGCCTTAGTATATCCAAGTACACATATTGGTTCATATTCCCTTCGACGAAATGCATGTTACCTACTCCTGCAGATGACATACAGCCCCATAACATCACTCCACCTCCACCGTGCTTTACCGTAGCTTTCATATTTTGCAATTTTAATTCTTCGTTAGGCTTTCTCCACACTGATATTTTTCCATCGGACCCAAATAAGTTTATTTTCGTCTCATCAGCAAATATTACTGAATTCCAGAAGTTCAAGTCTTTATTGATATGCTCTCTGGCAAATTCCAATCTCACGCGTCTATATCTTTGGCTAATGAAAGGCTTATTTCTAGCAGTTCGACCATGTAAATTATTATTTCGCAAGATCCGTCGAACTGTTTCGGGGTTACACCTTTTTCCAAACTGTCTTTCCACCTCGGCGCACAACTTTAGCGCACTTTTTTTTGGATTATTTGATACCTCTCTTAAAATCCATCTTTCTTCACGTTCATTGAAGATCTTATTTGGAGCCAACCTTGACTTATTCTCGACTCTATTTTCATTCCGGTAACGTTCAATGATATGCTGAACAGTTGACGGACATTTATTTACCATTTTGGCTATGTCTCTTTGGCTGTATCCATTTCTGTAATGAGTAATAATTAAATTTCTCTCAGAAATTGTAGTTCGACGACCCATTCTTAAACAATTTCGTTTCATTGAATGAAAAAATGTCAAACTAAACAAAAAAATAATTGCACTAAGAAATCAAAGCAACGCCGCTTTCGTAAATTTCAAAATGCGATAAGTTTTGACCCCTGTTGTTATTTTGCATCATTTAAGCTGTGACGTTAAAATTGCATATGATTTGATTAATTATTTATTGTTAATTAAGTAAGGCATATTTAAGACAAAAAGTAATTCATACTTTTTTAGAAGACTCTTTACTAATTTAATTTCAATAAGTTGTTTTTTCCAAATAAATAAAAAGGCACTGAGACCAGTTAGTCTTTTCTTATAGCGACTGCATCATTTAAGCTGTTGAGTCACTGTATAATTAATCTGTCGTTATGGCTTTATAGACCTGGCAATACAGCAAATAATAATGCATTGCGCGTGCGCGGTACTTGATTTGCAAAAGTTTATTTTATTTGAAAATATAATTTCTTATATACTTTGCTCAAAAAAAATGCAAGATTGTAAGGTGATGATTATAATTGTAATTCTATAAATTTCATTTCATAGACCTATTTATTCTATTGAACTAAATATCGTTATTACAAATAATCGCGATTTGAATAACTTCGGTAAAAATTGATTACTTTCAATTCATACAAAAAAAAAGTACAGTCATGGTTTTTGGTACTCGGAGGCTCAGAAGCAGTTGCTTATCACATATTAATATTAATCAACGGGGAAGTGTTGCGGATTGATGACAAATGTAGAAAATTAAGCCTTACTATGGATTACAATTTGAGGTACAGATCGCATGCGAACATAGTTATACGTCGGGCGTACTTTAATTTGAAGATGATTTACAATTCTAGGGACTGTTTAAATCAGAATTTGAAAACTAGGAATAAAAATTGAAACAACTGTTTA
Organism: Pachyrhynchus sulphureomaculatus; assembly: GCA_019049505.1. Classification (NCBI taxonomy): domain Eukaryota; kingdom Metazoa; phylum Arthropoda; class Insecta; order Coleoptera; family Curculionidae; genus Pachyrhynchus; species Pachyrhynchus sulphureomaculatus. Next base: position 27,371,925 of record CM032449.1, read on the forward strand.
AGATCACCACTTATGTTTATTATATTATTGGTGACAATTGTTTCGACACACTGTGTCTTCTTCTGGAGCACGATGTAAATTAACTAACAAAGTATGTTACAGAATATATAGTTTACCTAATTAGAAGTACTAAATTCATTAACAACATTTACCTTAATACCTAGAACAAGTTCAATAAAGGAGACACTCCCCCATCTAATTGACCGTTGAGTAATAAACCTGAGGATTTTTTCTGGTTAATTTCTACCTGTTCGAAACAATTCAATAATTTTCCTTTCTTTCCATTATGCAAAATTTTGAAATCTTCCTTGAACGTATGATTTTCATCTGTTAAATGTTTAGCGTAATGAGATTTGTTTTTTTTTTATTCTATAGCTTTGTTTATGTTCCTTTATTCTTTTATAAAAAGATCTGCCTGTCCTATATATATTTTGTTGCAAGTGCCACAGCATAATTCGTAAACCCCCGTTTTATTTTCTTTTTCTGTTTTACTTTTATTATTTTTAATATATCGAGCTAATGTGTTATTTGTATGGAGAGCGATGTTTACATGATTTTTATAGAAAAAATTTTGAATTTTATTAGTCAATTTTCCGGTAAAAGTGAGTGTATGAAATTTTTCTTTGTTTAGTTGTTTGTACGGGTATACCAGTCGTATTGCGTTTTTAAACTGTTTTTTCATTAAAATATTATCTACGAAATCGCTCCTATACTCATTGTTTATACTAATTTGTTTTATAATATTTAATTCTTTCTGAAAATTTTCTTCCGTTAATGGTGTATTTATTAGATTATTAGAATTTGGAAACTATATTGTGTGAGTCTCTGGTATTGTCCAGATTCAATTTTTGTGATACTATATAGGTAAGTTCTTCAAAATTCATGTTTGCGCCTGATATTTGGTATTCGTAAACGGAATCACATATCACACAAATTGTTTGAACTGGGATGGTTAAATATGAATGATAGGCGTTGTTTGCATGCGGCTTGTTTATTGTTTATTGTCTTAACGGGTGTTCCCTCCTACCTATACAGAAAAATTACCTTTAGATCAGATGTTCATAATTTGAATGTCCGTTTTAGGGGTCGCCTTTGGCCTCCGGCTCACAAAACTGAAAAATTTAGATCGTCCTTCTCTTTTCAAATAGCCCAGATTTATAACTCAATTCCAGAAAATATAAAACTATTGGATCCTAGGACATTCAAGGCGGCGTATAGGAGGATTTTGTTAAATATATAAATATATAGTACTTATTTGTGTAAATTTTCCTTCAAAAAAGAATATCACTAGCTCTTGAGTGTATCTGTGCTCTGTATAAATTCTATTGTTTATCTCGGATATATTTGGGTGACTCGCCTCTCTGTTTAACAATTTAATTTGTATCAAGGGTTTTTTTTTGTTTGCTCTGGTTGTGTCATAAGCCGTTCTATTTTTCGTCTTGTTTTTCTTTTTTCCTAACACTTACAACATTACACAGTTTTATTAAGATACTAGCACAGTTTAATAGATAAATATAGTATTCTATAACCTTTAGTATTAGGATGCTTAAGATAAAGAACAGGGGGAATGTTTGTACCTTCGTTGTCTTACATTCCCAGCTGACCTTCGGCATTCTCCAATTTAATGTAGCATTTTGTTTTATTTAGTTTATTATGTATTTTTTTTTTCTTTCATAATTGGAAATAAAGACCATATTTATTTAGTAGATATTTAATATTTGCTAATATTTAATAAAATTGTATGATAACAATGAACGGTAAAACATTTAATATATATACCATAATAAGATAATAGTACATAAGTTGGGTAATGCTGCGCATGCGCAACTCCAGAAATAAGATGCATTTATGCAAATTTTTAAGTTTATACAAAAATATTTCTTCTCTTCACACACTATTCATGACTATATTATCGCATTTTTATAGCAAATAATCTGTCATTACGGAAGTTTCGATCATTGAAAGTTTCAATTTGCTGTATGGACAGCAGTTAAGCCAACCTCAAGATTTTGTACGTCTATTTTGCAACGTTATCACCTTTATTACTTATAATACATGAGTAATAAATAATTAATAAAGGGTGTCCCAAAATTCACGCAAGAAGTAATTTTGATAGAAAACACAGATTTTTAATTAAAAATTGTAATTTTTTTATTGATTCATATACAGTATAGGGTTATGTATGGAATAACATATCGGGTAAATGGCCTCCACGGCTTTGCTGGCACCTACGCACTCTTTTGTCGAAATTTTCCACGACCGTTTTGCATAAATGTAGCTGAATTTCGTTGATACAGCGCTTAATTTCCTCTTTCAAGTCGTGGGTGGTCGTGTGCTTGTTGGTATAAATCTTAGACTTTAAAAAACCCCAAAGAAAAAAGTCCAACGGCGTTAAATCGCATGATTTGGGCGGCCAATTCTGATCGCCAAAACGGGATATTACACGACCAGGAAATAACTCATGCAGTAATTGAATTGTTTTTCGGGCTGTATGGCGTGTGACACCGTCTTGTTGAAACCACATGTCGTCCACATCCATATCTTGCAATTTAGGAACAAAAAACTGGATTATCATATGGCGATAACGATCACCATTAACTGTTATTGCCTGGCCAATCGCATTTTCGAAGATGAATGGTCCGATGATGCCTCCAGCCCAAATCCGCACCAAGCAGTGACACGTTGTGGATGCATTTGTTTCGCAACAGTCATGTGGATTGTCTGAACCCCAAATGCGACAATTTGGTCGATTAACGAAGCCATCAAGATGGAAATGAACCTCATCGCTGAAGATAATTTTCTTCGAAAAATCAGTATCCACTTGTTCCATAATCCATTCAACAAACTCTCTTCGTTGTGCGTGGTCAGTAGGCTTCAGTTCTTGAATCAACTGAACTAAATCTTTCGTGAGAATACGCTGTAGAGAGCTTCTCGAAATGTACAATTTTTAACCACGGTGCCAAATTGATGTTCCTGGAGTCTCAGCAACACTCTCACGAACTACTTCAATGTTTTGTGTCGAGTGACTTGTTGAAGGACGGCCAGTGCGTTTAAGATCACTAATTGATCCAGTCTCTCTGAATTTTTTAATTAATCTCTTCACAGTTCATGAGGTTAAATCACTATTCCGATCATATTTTGTACGAAAATTCCGAACTGTAGCTGCCAAACTTTCATTATTTTTAAAATATTGCTCAACAATGAAAACAAGTTGTTCTTTCGTGTAGCGCTCCATTTTTAATAACCCTGAACTGTCAGCTGTCACACCGTGTTTTTTATTTTGTTGGCAGCACTTTACCATACAATTGGCACCAAATTCAAATCTTGTGTGAATGTTGGGACACCCTTTATATTAGATTTATTCGATAACAATGACAATTAAACGTAAAATCAATAAAAAAAGATAGCTATATCTCAGTGTAATATAATAAAAAAAATTAATATATTTTAATTTTTCATGATTGGTAACGTTCTTCGTTATTTATGTGTTTGGCATAGGTCTACCACCCTTGTCCGTCACCCCGTGACGTACTGCCCGAACCTCTTTAAATGTATTGACTACATTCAAATATAATTTTCAAAAGAATTTCCGACCTTTTTGATACTTATGGAAATAGTTCTAGCAAAGAAGAAAACTGTTTCCTTATAGATGTAAGACAACATTAACAGAGTTATGAAAATGCATCAGAGCAATGCTGAAACACGTTAAAATACATTTTGTGAAAAAATATGTTTTTGAAAAGTAATGCAGAATAAGAATTAAGTTTTAATTTATTTAAAGTTAAATATGGATGTAAAATTTTCTTTCATAAAGTTGGTGATAAAAAATTTGAATTATGCAACTCACCAAATTAGAACACCTTTATGAAACTAAATTAACCTGAACTATTTCCAAATCAGTTTCAAAAATTTCAAAAATGGTGAAGGTAACGTAATTGGGAATAAAAAAATATAAGGTACTTATTTACCTTTCTTTTTTATATTATTGCTTAATTTTTGTTTGTATGTTTTATTTATTTTTGTAACAAGAATCGCATACAAGTTTAAGCTCTGTACCCACTTGGAAATAATTTCTAAAGACAGAATAATCTTTTAATTTTTAGTATTTCAGAGCAACAAAAATATTTTGAACGATATTTCCGACAAATGTTGGCTAATATCAGGATTTCCATGTGTGTACATCCTTGTATTGATGTTGTTAGTAATATATATTTACCTAGTATTGCATTGTAACTGTAAGACTGTATAATAATAAATAAAATATTATATATTGTAGCATATCTATACAAATTTTATTTTGGTGTGTGTGTGTGTTTGTGTTCGTTTTAAACTATCGCTTACTCTAAGGAACTATAATGACATTATTTAACTTTTCTTTTAATTCAGGTGATCATCCTTATACCACCCTATAGTACTAGGGGTGTATGGTAAGTACCTGGCCTAGACAAGAATAAAAACATTTTTATGTGTAATTTTTTTTTTTTATTTTTCAACATAGCTCGATACACTTAGTCCGCCGTTTTTCTATGTTTTGTATCTGATTTCTCAACTCTTCAAAACAGGCGTTTGTTTCAGCAATCACCTTACCGTTTAAGCCAAGTTTTTTTCCGCCGTGCCGAGCCATTTTTTCATATTGGGAAATACGAAAAAATAGCTGGGCGCTAAATCTGGCGCCTCCACCATATGCGGAAGCAATTCGCTTCCTAACTCATGGAATTTTGCCATGACGATGACACAAGGGTGCACGCGTTCATTGTCTTCCCCAAACGCGAACGTTTTTCTTTCACAGCATTGTTAAAACGATCAAATAAGTTGACGTAATGCTCTCCATTAATCGTTTTGCCCTTTTCAAGGTAATCGAGATTGATTATGCCGCGTGCATCCCAAAATCACTATATCATGGATTGCTTCAATCATTTCTGATGTGGTGACCTCATTTGGACGACCTGGACGTTCTTCATTAAAAATGCTTGTACGACAGAGTTTGAATTCAACTGTCCAATATTTTATGGTCTATAACGAAGGTACAGAGTTCCCATAAACTTCGCTGAGTTGCACTTTTATCTCATCATTCGTTTTCTCTTTCAAAAACAATTATTCTTACGACAGCTTAAGATTATTACAAACATTGGTTGACTTAGCAAAAATTTAAGTTTTTATGAAAATATTAAACTCACCAATAATGGCGTAGTCAGGTATGAGCTGTGAGGTGTATATTACTACAAAGGGTATATTTTTCAGGAAAAAAAGATAATGCTAAAGGCGGAGCACACTTATAACGGGGGAAGGGGTCAAACGACTTTGAATTGAGAGAGAAACTTCTTGATGAAAAAAAGACCCTTTTTTCCCTGGAAATCTAAATAGCTTAACCTTTTTCCAACACAATAAATTGAAAATCGATGACCGTAGAAAAAGTGGTGATTTTTAACAAAAAAAAAACCCTAATTATATAACTACGAGTATTACGTAATTTAAAAATCGATGACCGGGGAGCGAACATTTTTGCAAAAGTGAAAGTTCAATAAAAAGTTCCGTTTCTAATGGGCATATTTTCTATATCCCTATGGGGCAGGAGAGCATATGCCCTCCTTGATCCCCTCCTTAGCAACGCGGAGAAGGATGTTTCATTGGATTAGTTGGTATATTTGACTCTTTTTTTAAGCACATGGAAGTAATGTTGTTGCTCTAACAGATTTTATTATGATTTATAAAGCACAGAGAATAAAATGTTATGATTTTAGGCAATCGCGAGTGCTTTTTGAGTCGATCTCGAGAAAAAAAATTCCGATATAGAACTATTCACAGATTTTGTTTTAGGTAACTAAAACAAAATGTAATGAATAAACTACTAAAATTTATTCGATCCACAATTAGGCCAGAATAACCCCCTCATCACTTTCTTTTATCGTAATAACCCCCTGCTAGCGGCAAAAGGCGGCTTTATCAAAGGAACGCGCGGTACTTGTCAAAGAAAAGCCGCGTTTTTGATTCCCGCCGATTTTTCTAGAAACTTCGGGCGGCGTGTTTGACGGGAACATTCGAGACTTCGTTCGCGCCGATATAAATGTTGCGCCTGCAGGAATAGGAGTCAGTCTGAGTTGTAACTTGAAGGCGATACATCGATACAAAGTTTATTAATAAATAGTCCAAAATGAGTGCGGCGAAGAAAAGTAAAACTTATCATTTTAATAACGATTGGGAGGAAGAATTTTTCTTATGTATGGTAAAGGATAAGTGCATTTGTCTCATTTGCCGTGCGTCCGTTGCAATACCTAAGCGTGGGAACTTAGAGAGGCATCATAAAACGGTTCATAAAAACTACGAAAAGGATTTTCCGTCACAGAGTGAATTAAGAAAACGAAAAGTACGTGATTTGATAACTTGTTTGAAAAAAAAACAAACCATGTTTACAAGACCAGCCAAACAATCAAAAGCTGCAACGATCGCGTCATTTAAAATATCTCATATATTGGCGAAACACAAGAAACCATTTGATGATGGATTGGTTGTGAAGGAAGCATTTATTGAAGCGGGTGAGACTTTATTTGGAGATTTTAAAAATAAAACAGAGATTATGTCTGCTATTAGAGAACTTCAGTTATCTCGTCCGACTGTCACAAGGCGTGTTGAAGTCATGAGTCAGGACATGGCAGATAAACTAAAACATGATATCATGGAATGTATATACTTTTCTTTACAGTTCGACGAATCCACCGATATGACAGACACTGCCCAGCTGTGTATTTTTATTCGAATGGTATACAATGACATGTCGGCTAAGGAAGAGTTTTTGACAATGATTTCTCTGAAATGATGATTTTCCTTCATTTTTCTCCTTCCATTGCATTATACATCAACAAGTTTTGTGTTCAAAAGTTCTAAACATGGAGGAGATTGTGGGCATTGCAATAAAAATTGTGAATTCTATCCGTGCACGTAGCTTGCAACGACGGCTCTTTAAATTGCAGTTGGAAGATAGTGAGTCAGCTGAACACACCGATTTAGTTCTTCACACGGACGTCAGGTGGTTGAGTCGCGGAAAATTCCTAGAAAGGTTTCAAGAATTATTGCCCGAAATAACAGCTTTTCTGGACGAAAGAGGTGATGACACTCAGATGCTGAAAAATGGAAAATGGCTGACTGATTTGGCATTTTTGACAAACATCACAATGCATTTAAACACCATTAATTTGGCGCTTCAAGGTAAAGGAAAAACTATTATTGAGATGATTAGCGCAATAAACGCATTCAAAAGTAAATTGCAACTTATGATAGATCAACTGAAAAGAAAGGAGTTGAAAAATTTTCCGTCTTTGAAAGCAAGGATTTCGCAGTTGAATTATGATATTTATGAGGCAGAATTATCAAATATTTTGAGCCTATTCGAAATACGTTTTTATGATTTCAGTAAATTGGCAAATATCGCATCATTTATGAGTTATCCTTTTTCGTGTAAAAACATTGAGGAATTAGCTACTGAAATAGCAAGTCAGTTTAACATGGACTCATGTTCTGTTGAAAATGAGTTAGTGCAGATTATATCAGATATACATCTCAAAGCCACAGCATCTGATACAAAATTCTGGTGTTTTATATCTGAAGATAAATATCCGAATCTAAGGCAAATCGCCCTTCAACTGACGGCAATGTTTGGGTCAACTTACTTGTGCGAGTCTGCATTTTCTGAAATGAAGATAATTAAGTCAAAATATCGCAATCGACTAACTGACGAACATATGTCATCATGCTTGCGATTAGCACTCGGTAATTACGTACCATCTTATGAAAAGTATGCTGAGGACATGCAGTGCCACGCTTCAACATCCAAAGTCACTCTTTAGTTAAGTTTAGACACTAAAACTCGTTTGTTTTGTAAGAACCAATAAACTCGCAATTTTGAATAATTATGAGTTTTTTCATTGACATTTTAGAGCAGACCTACACCTACCTTGACTAAAAAAATGCATGTTGTGCGGAAAACTAATATCTAAGCCACGATACACCCTACCTAGACGACAATCCTGCATCACACTTACTTGCAGCCTCTCAGAGTCGATCGATCGTAGTCTAACAATATTGAGGTAGATCGCCAGCAGTTCAAGTTTGAGCACCCCTGATCTAGGATATCAAGAATAATGTATTGCTTTGCTAAACTAAAACTAGAGTTCTTCTCATCATCATCATCATTAGCTTATTCCATCCATAGTCGGATGTATACCTCCCTAAGTTGTATCCAATGAGTTCTGCTCTTTGCTTTTTGCATCCAATCGTGTCCCGCCATTCTTTTTACCTCCTTCCATCTTATCTGTGGTCTACCTCTGTTTCGTTTATGTTCTCTAGGCCTCCATTCAACCATACGGCGTATCCATCTGTTATTATTCATCCTTGCAATGTGCCCCGCCCAATTCCACCCATATATACATATGCGTTGAATTACTTTGACCCCTTTCGTATATCGATGTTAGGAATGCGATCTTGGAGTCTAATATTTAGCGTTCTCCTCTCCATTGCTCTTTGGGTTACCTGGAGTTTATATATTATATTTTTATTTGAAGTCCATATTTAAGTGCCATATGGTAGTACCGGTATACTGATTGATATAAAACTCTGGCTTTTATTATATTTGGGATGTTCAACTTAAATGTAGACCGAGCTAATGAAACTCTTCTATCCAAGCCGGCTTTCAAATTATTTCTTGATATTTGGATTTCTAAATCTTATACCTATTTAAATTTACTATTTTTGTGTCTTGATTTTAACTCTTCATAAAGTAATGAAATTAAATAAAAGGTAATATTGGGTATGTGAATTAATTTTGAGGGATTTTTCGGTAAAAATATTGCTTTATTGTAAAAAAAAAATGTTACAAACTTATTATTCAAAATATTGTCCATCGCTAGTCACTACTTTCTCTCAGAATATGAATATCACCTTGAAAGAACGACTCAATCTTTTTTTTGCAGCATGTGGCCGAGAATGTTGAAAAATGATATTGTCATGTTTTTTGGCAGATTACTGTCGTTTTTCCCTCAATGCTCGACTCAATTACATCAATTATTGTCGGTAACCTTCTCCAGTAATAATTTCGTTGGGTTGGAGTAGCTCATAATACACTACTCCCAGCTGATCTCACCAAATACTCAGCATAAGGTTGGAGCCATGAATATTCGGCTTTGGTGAGGATGTTGATGGTTCACCTGGTTTCACCCATGATTTCTTGCGCTTTGGATTATCGTAGCGTATCCATTTTTCATCACCAGTTGCGATACGATGCAAAAAACCTTTCCGATTGTGCCTTTGATTATGATAGGTTAGGGATCTCGAAATAAGTAGGAGGAAGTACGGTTGGATAGGACACATCCTTAGAAAGGCTCCCAATGAAGTTTGTCATCGTGCCCTGTTCTACAACGCGTCAGGTAGCACGCAAAAAAAAGACTCCAAGTCACCTGGCGTCGCTCAGTGTTGTCAGAGATCAACTCATTACCTGAAACTCGAAACCAGCAAGTTAACAACATCGCGAGCCTGAAGATGCTTGCTGAGCATCGTTTCAGATAAAGAGTTCTTACTGGCAGCCTATGCTCACTTTGAGGTGGCTCGGAATCTGCAGACGCCGAGCAAGACTCTAAGTAAGTAAGAAAGTAAGTATGGACTCTTGAGTATAGACATAGTTTTCAACAAACTTTCTTTCCGATCTTTGTTGACATTTTTGTTTTTTTTTTTATATACTAGTTAAACTTTGAATTGTTGTGGCTGTTACTTGATGGAAATTCATAACGAATGTAATGAAAGAGTTATTTTTGTCAAATTTCCACTTTATTTAGTTTCACTGAAACTGTATGACGCGTTTCGCTATACTATAGCTTCGTCTGATACAAAATGATTTTGTATCAGACGAAGCTATAGTATAGCGAAACGCGTCATACAGTTTCAGTGAAACTAAATAAAGTGGAAATTTGACAAAAATAAGTTTTTCATTACATATACTAGATAAATTATTAAAGCTAATGTACTCGTGATAATTTTCGTTCAATCTACACCTCGTGGAGAATATTCCCGAATTTTTTCAAAATTTTTTGATTGGTATTTTCGAGATAAGGGGAGGCAGCGATACAAGTGAGCGCAAGTATTAAATTATATATATTTTTGAACTCGTGTTTTTTCATTCCTGTAATAGTGCCAAATTTCAACTTTCTATTTCAAATAGTTTCGGAGAAAATCGGGTGTGACAGACAGACGGGCAGACATACAGATAGACGGACAGACTCCGAAGTGATCTTATATTCCGTACGGAACACTAAAGATGGCTGGCTGGAGAAAGATTCACTGCGATCAAGTTAAAGCTGAGACCAACGGTTTTTTTGCAGAGTTGGATAAATCTTATTATAATGAGGGTATTAAAAAGTTGGAAAGTCGTTGGCCTGAATGTATTCATTTGCAAGGTGACTAAGTAGAAAAATAAATAAAAAAACTCTTTAATCTTGAATTTTCTTTGTCAGGCCAAGAACTTTTGGAACTCTTTCATTCTGAAATCTTTATCTTATCTCTTTTCTTTATATCTCCGTCAATAATGCTTAAGCACTTAAATTTATTTACCCACTTTACATGGCAATGTTTATTAAATACAGATTTAAAACTACAGTCTGTTAAGTAAGTACGTGACTGCTCGTATTCTAGAAAAAATGTGTTTCGAGAACATTATTAGCCACCAATGTATTCTTTGGTGTGTTAACAATAGCGCAATTACTTTAGTAAGTTGTCAAATCGCCTCTTGTGTCAATAGTCGCCTGGCATGTTCAGGGCATGCTGTCGACGGAATTTTCTACATACTCTGCAAATTTTTTGTCTTTCGAGTCTTTCCTTTGAGCTTTCTCTTTACAAGAGACTAAATGTTTACAATAGGGTTGGCGTCCGGCGATTGTGAGGGCACTCTAGTATCTTATTGTGGGCCCAAGTGAGCCGCTTCGCGACGTGATTTTCACCCAGCAAAGGTTTCTTCGACGTGCTTCGGAATTTGACATCATGAGCACGAAGATGTTGTCGAAGGGACACATTCAAACCCGGTTTTCTTAATTTTACCGCTCCTTGACGCAGCGTCAATTTCGGGTCCCGTGAAAACAAAGACACGATTCGTTTTTCGACTTTCGGAGCGACTTTGCCTACCGAGCCACGTTTTGGAAAGTCGTTGACATTTTTTGTCTCGTTAAAATGATTTACCCACTTCTTCATAAACGATACCGACTTTTTAATATATTTAGCGGCCGCGGAATATGTCATTTAAGGCTCCTTTGGATGGGAACCAAGAAAGACTGCCTCGAAGCGATGCGCAAACAAGTGACTCAATTTGAATTTTATGTGATTTCGACGAAAGTTCGGAATCGACTGATACTTTTACTAAAATGCATCGTAGCGAAAGGTTCCCTCTACCGATTTTTTGTAGAATCGCTACAATCGTATCTACCAAAAATGAACACGTTCTTACTTAGCAGACTGTAGTTTCTTACTACTCAGTATATATCACCACTACACCAAAAATAAAGTGTTTGGTGTAGTGGTGATATATACTGAGTAGTATCATTGTGCCAAAGATTCCACATTCTCAACTTAGTTGTAGTTTCTTAGTTTACAACTAGATATTCTGATTTTTTTCGTGTAAACTTAAATACGTATTTCACAACAGTTATATATCTATTTATTTAAACTTACTCTGTATATGACCAATTACAACCTTACCTAACGAACTTAGGTGTTTGTATTGGCTTTGACACATTGTTTAATAATAGCAACATTTTAGTCCTAAAAGTCTTGTATCTTTAAAGGTCAGTATTTAAAAGACAAATCCTAACGTATTTATTTTATTTATTTAAAAGTCATATAATAAATAATATCAACTACTTAACAGTTTTTGAATAAATTAAATATTTTAAAGATTACAGCTTGTACGTTTCCTTCCTATCCACTACTCATTGCTATAGGTACCATCATTGCCATTGTTGCTGGAATCATCCCAGCACCTAAAAAATTGATACTAATTATAACACTCCCCTTTATAGCTGTATTGTCATTCGAGAATTTTTCTCGAAATTTGATAAATCATAACAATAAAATAAAGTCGGTAAGGTAATTAATCCTGCACGATTGTACCAACGAACTATCTGGCTCCCACACAGTTTTTGCTATTAAGAGTAAATGTATACATTTACACCGCATTTTTCTTGTTTTGGTTAGCACAACGTTACAAGTTTTGCCTCTTTACTGGCACAATGCTAACACTGCTGGTACATCGGTAGAAGGGCCGTGCGTGTGGGGAAGAGGGACTTCACATTGGTTTTGAATCGCTGTAGGTTGTATTCAATGGGAAAAGTAGTCTTGTATAGTTTATTCCAAATGTATGAGGTTTTTCATATACAAGAAAAGTTGAGTTTCTTATCTGCATGGTACATGTGCTGAAGGGAAATCTCTGGAACGCTACAAACGCAAAAAAAACAATTTACGTCGGTCGGGGAATTGCTACCAATTGTACGCGGTGGGAAACACAATACTGGACAACTCATTTCTGAGAGATGAGGTTTTCTAAAACAATTTTTAAAAAGGGTGGTAGAAGGAGTTACAATTGAACGTCATACGAACCCGATGCATTAACGCGACGTGTCTTCCTTGCGTGCACCACTCTGGGAGAACTTAAGCAGACTACGTCCATCAAACATTTTCCGTGAAATTATTATAGAATAGACATACAGTCAGTCCAAAAAGTCTCCATACACCACCTGCTTTCATACTATTTTTCTGTTATGTTTAACTAATTAATTGGAACTATGAGAAAACATGTTTAAATTAATTTTGAAACTTAACCAACGAGGATTAGTATTAAAAACAACTACGGAACATTTTATTTAGAAGTTACATCATTGTTATAAAAATGTAAACAAAATTAATATCAAAAAAGTCTCCATACACTTAAGAACTGCACTGAAAAAAACACATTATAATCAGCTGCATTTTATCAAGCTATCTATTGCTCGCTAAACTGAAAACAAATGAATAATTTTCAGCCATACTTTATAATCTGTCACTCGTTGGTAGAAATTTTGCAGTGGGTTTTCAAAGTAGTATTAAAAATGAGCGAGAGAAATTGTGAAATTCTATTTCAAGTTCGAAAAATCATAATTGATTTATGGAAAGATGGAAAATCGTACCTAAATATATGGATTCCTATAAAATTCGACCACGCTCCGGTCGTCCCAAGAAACTGACGCCACGCGAAGAGGCCAGTATTGTTAGACAACTAATTATAGATCCCAAGAAAAGTCCACTAAAATTAAAAGAAGAAGTGTGGAAACTATTCTAAGTGTAGATCACCATCCGTTTTTCGATGTTCTAAGGAATCAAGGTTGCTGGTCAATGCTGGGTTTTTAATCGGACGAATAACTCTCTTCTGAATATAATCTAACAAATTCAATGTATCTTTGGGGTAGTGCCCCAAACATGGAAGCATTACTTCACCGTTGGTCGAATTTAAGCTTTGAACAGGATTAAAAGTTGTTGTGGGGATAAAGAGTTCTAGTGTGAACTAATATTCTCAGCTTTTGAGAAGCGCGTGGAGACATGGACCCTGACAGAAGTAACAAGTAAAAGATTGGAAGCCTTTGAAATATGGCTATATCATAGGATGCTCAGACTATCATGGGTGGACCGAGTCGCGAAGGAAGAATTCTTCAAAAAATGGATAAGGGAAAAGAGATTTTAGTTACTATCAAGCAACGTAAACTCCAATACCTCGGCCACATTATGAGGAATGAGAGCAGATTCCATCTGTTACAAAAAATATTGCAAGGTAAATTGTGGGGAGAAGAAGGATTTCGTGGCTTAAAAATCTTCGCATTTGGTTTTCAATGACCACCACGCAGCTGTTAGGGCCGCAGTCAACAAGGTGATGATAGCTAATATGGTTGCAAACATCCGGAACGGATAGGAATTGAGAGAAGAAGAAATATGTTGTTATATAAGTTAGAGTTAGGTAAGAAAAAATGACAACGCAAACCTCATACGGATGTGATGTATTGGCGTGACGAGTAGCATTCACCATTTTGGCAGGATTCAAGCAGGTTTCATCTTTGGAAGATTTCCTATGGAAGTATTTATATAACAGATTCATGTCACCAACTTTTATTTTATGTTTCAGCGAATCAAAGTTTCTAGTGCATTCCAACTCTCCATGGAGGTGAATAGCTTTCGAGATCATTTAATAAATGTAAAGTGTGTTTGGGACTGGAGCCTAAAATACGAGGATAATATTCCATCGGTGGCGGAATTTAAGCTTTAAATAGGTTTAAAATTGTTGAGCTTCTAGTACGCAATAATATTTCCAGCTTTGACAAGGTTTCGTCGCTATATATGCGGTAGATGCTAATACCTAGGCAGTCTGAAAAATTCTCGGCTTGACAGATGGCGTTAGAAACTGTGAAACCAAAATTGTATTGGAAAGTTCTATCCTTTATATAAACACATGTAAAATTTTATTTTGATATGTCAGTTCATTGGAGTAGTAGCAGCTGTTTAATATTGACGTGTTATTGATTTTTTTAAAATGGAAAAAATTGAATATCGTGCAGTGATTAAATTCTTGATTTCGGATGGTTTAACACCAACGGCAAATTCATCCAAAATTGTTAAAAGTGTATAAGGATGGATCATCTTTACTTTCTACTGTGAAAAGAAGGGCTGCTCTTTTTAAATCTGGTCGTACAAGCCTCGAAGATGATCCAAGCGAAGGTCGTCCAAAAACTGCTACATCACAAATCATTCAACAAGTCCATGATATGTTGTTAGATGATCGACGAGCGAAAGTGGGTGAAATAAGTGAGGCCGTAGGCATCTCAAAAGAACGAATTGGAAATATTTTGCGTGAAGAATTACATATGAAAAAGTTTTGTGCAAGATGGGTGCCGCATTTTCTGATGACTGACCAAAAGCGCATTGGAATGCGTATGTCTCAAGCGTGTTTGGATCATTTTAAGCAAAATAAAGTGGATTTCAAGCACCGTTTCATAACTGTCGATGAAACTTGGAACCATAACTATCCACCAGAACGAAAAGAACAGTCGAAACAAAGGATTGAAGCCGGTGGAAGGTTATGGCAACAGTTTTTTGGGATTACAAAGGTGTTTTGTTGATCGATTAGCTTCAGATAGGTACCAGGTGTACAAGTATGAAATGAGGATTTTTTTTCTAAAAAAAAACATGTTAAATTCAGAAGAATGATAAAAAGTGCTTTATTCAAAGTATGCTCCATCGCTTGTTATACATTTTTCCCATTTTTCGGGCAATTTGTGAAAACCACACCAGTAAAACTCTTCCCTTTTGCTGCTAACCATTCATCGAGCCATTTTTTCACATCTTAGTACAAACCAAAGCAATGTTCAGCAAGTGCGTGACCCATTGATGCAAACAAGTAGTAATCGGAAGGAGCCAAGTCTGATGAGTAAGCCGCATGGGGTAGAACTTCCCAGCTGAGTACTTCCAACGGGTCGCGAACTGGTTTTGCCGTATGTGGTGGAGTATTGTCATGAAGAAAAATGACTTTGTGTTGCCTCTTTCGGTATTCTGGACTTTTTTCAAGCAGCGAACGGTTGAAATCGTTGTTGGTAACGTTTAGTATTAACCGTTTCCCCAGGTTTTAACAGCTCATAATAGACCACGTCCCACTGGTCCCACCAAACACAGAGGATCGTCTTTCTGCCAAAGCGATTCGGTCTTGCGGTCGATGTGGATGGTGTGCCTGGGTCTACCCATAATTTTTTGCGCTTGGGATTCTCAAAATAAATCCACTTTTCATCCCCTGTAACTATACAATGCAAAAACGACTGCCTTTTGTACCGAGCGAGCAAAATGTCACACATGTTTTTGCGCTTTTCCATTTGCCTGTCGTTCAACTCATGTGGTACCCAGCTACCGGTCTTCTGAATCTTTCCCATCTCTCGTAGCCGATTGGAGACAGCTTGTTGACTAACGCCCAATTGCTCGGCGAGTTATTCTTGTATTTGCGAATCATCTTCGTCCAACAATGCTTGTAATTCCACATCTTCGTATTTTTTTGGCGGTTTTCCACGTTCTTTGACTGCAACATCGAAGTCACCACTTTTGAAACGCCGAAACAATCGTTCACACGTATCTTACGATGGAGCATGTTCACCATAAGCTTCTCGAAGTAATCGGTATGATTCAACAGCAGTTTTCTTTAAATGAAAACAAAAAATTAATGCTGTCCGCGAATGCTCTTTGTTCGGTATAAATTTCGACATATTGAACACAACACAACACTATGCACACACTTTTCCAATATATCACTCGTGCGCTCTTGTTGATGACACAACAAAATGGCGCAGTGTCAAATCTTTATAGCACAAACTGCATTGGTGCACCATCGGTTGTCTGAAATCCGCATTTCATATTTGTACACCTGATAAAACAATTAACTCTGAATATTATTGTAACCTTTTGGATCAGTCGGATTCAAGAAATCTTGAGAAAGGCCTGCTTTAAAGAAGAAAAGATTAATTTTTTATGAAGATAATGCACGTGTTCACCAAAGTGCTTTGACGATGGCAAAATTCAACGAATTAAAGTACGAATTACTTGAACATCCAGCGTATTCACCAGATTTGGCCCCTCTGACTATTATCTGTTTCGAAACCTAAAAAAAAAATCCTGACTGAAAAGCGTTTTATATAAAATGACAAAGCTATTGCAGCCGTGAATGGATATTTTGCAGACCTTCCGGAATTACACTTTAATGTTGGTACTGAATTATTGAAAAGACGTTGAAATAAATGTATTGAAGTTTCAGGAGATCATATTGAAAAATAAAACATATTTCACGTTAAAAAATATGTTCTTTCATTGTTAGGCCGAGAATTTTTCAGACAGCCTAAATATCTTTGCTTCCAAGTTAAGATTTTTGTAGTATTAAGTTCTATTTAATATCTGCCATCCAAAGATATAATTTCCTACAGGACTTTATTAGGTCGTCTTGACCTCTAATTCTAAAAGCCTAAACTTTTCTTTTCCTTCAAAAGAGCAGGCAGGTTTCCGCACAAAGTATGGAACGAAACGATCATCTCCTTACAGTTATAAGTCGTCATCGAAAAACGTATAGAACATAATAAGCCTCTGATGCTCTGGGAGTAATTAAGCGGGCTACATCCTTCGAACACTTTTCATGAAAATACTTGTAGAATAGGCTCAAGTCGCCAACCGTTCTTCGATGTTCCAGCGAATCAAGGCCGCCGGTCAGTTCCGGGTCTCCGGACGAACAGCTCTTCTCTGAATAGAATCCAACAAATGTAATGTATGTTTGGGAGCGGAGCTCCAAATATGGGAGTAGTATTCCATAGTTGGTCGAATTTGAGCTTTGTAAAGAGTTAACAGTTGTTGTGGAGTGTAAAGCTTTCTGGTTCAAAATAATATTCCCCACTTTTGAGAGGCTCTCCTTGCTATGCCTGCGACATGTTCATGCCAGGACATATTTGCTCTCAAATTAACGCCCAACAAATTCAGTGACGATGTTAGAGGAATGGAGTGCCCCGTCATAACTATGCCCGATTCAGAAACGTTAACTTTTTTAGAAAACATTGCCGCCTGGGTTTTTGTAGCGTTAAATTCCACTTCGTTAATGTCACCCCAGGTCCTTGTTAAGTTGAACGACTTCCCGCTGTCTGCATATATTCGTCTGAGTAGCCGATGTCGGAGCATTCGAAGTGAATGGAGAGATAAGCGTACTGTCATCTGCAAAGCTATAGATTGGGTTTCCGGTCTTTTCCAGCAGATCGTTAATGTAAATGAGAAAGAGAGTGGAAGATAGTATGGAGCCTTGGGGCACACCGGCGTTGATAGTGAAGGTGTTAGAAAGAAATCCGTCGATTGCTACTCGTAAACAAGGCTCGCTGAGGAAACATGAGAGCCACAAACAGAACTTTTCAGACATACACGGTCGAATGCCTTGGATATGTCAAGGCAACCGCTAGAGATTCTCCAAAGTGTTCAATTGCGTTGTTCCAAACATGTGTTACATAAGTCAGAAGATCTCCTGTTGATCTATGTTTACGAAAGCCATATTGGTGATCGCTAATAATGTTGAATCCTTCAAGTTAGTATTTGGCAAGATCTTGCCTTTTTTAGGTATCGGCTGAACTGTGGCACATTTCCAGCAGGAAGGCAATATTCCCTTTCTGTATGATAGGTTGAAAAGTCTACAGAAAATTGTGTTAGTTCCCTCGCACAGTTTTTGAGAACTATGGCAGGTATTCCGTCAACGCCAGAAGCTTTTTTGGTGTCTATCTTCATTAAAATACTTTTAATGATACGCTGTCTGAAGACAATATCGGGCATCCTTGACTGCACTATGGGAATAGTAGGTGGTGTTTTTCCTTGGAAATCGACAGTAGAATGTGAAGCAAAGAGTTCAGCCAACACGTTCGCTTTTTCAACAGGTGTCGTTGCAATAGAATTATCTGGCTGTGTGAGTGGTGGTATGGTGGATTTGGTGAAATTTTGACTAACTGCCTTAGCGAGTGACCAAAAGGACCTGGAATTGTCGGGACAAGCAAGAAGTTTGTTTCTAATTCGTTGATTGTGTGCCTTCTTGGTTTGGTTGATAATTTCTTTGCATCTGTTCCGGACACGAACAAAGGTGTTAGGATTTACACGCCATTATCGGTAGGCAAGATGTTTAGAAGCAACCGCTTCTTTGTATTTTCGGTCAAACCAAGGCTTGCCGTTGGAAGGGCATTTTATCAAAAAAGGAATGTAAGCTTTCCATACGAGCCAAAATAGTATCAAAAATCTCCCTGGCGCAGTCACATGGGTCGTCAGATGGAAAACAAACGTCTAACCAAGGGAATGTTCGAAAATATTCCATGAGATCTTCCCATTTAGCAGATTTGTAGTGCCAAATCTTGAGCCGTTTAGGCGCCTCTCTGTCACTGATTTATTAGGATACTCGATGTCGAAAGCAGTTTATGGTCGGAAGAACCTAACGGCGGATTTACGGTGACTGTGTAAATCTCCGGATTGGTGGTTAAAAACAGATCAAGAAGACTGGCGAACCCTACATCTTAATGGATTCTACAACTTAAATGGAACTGGGCTGGACATGTTGCTGGGTTTAAGGATCGACGATGAACAAAAAAAATATATAGTGGCGACCAAGATCCGAAGCCTATTGAAGTAGAGGTAGACCAAGTCGGTGAACTGATGATTTGAAAAGAGTGGCTGGAAATTGGGTATAGGTGGTTCAGAACAGAAAAAGGTGTCAGGACTTGAGGAAGGCTTTCGTCCAGCAGTGGACAGAATAAGCTGATGATGAAACTTTTCTCAACACAATAAACTTACAACTGAAAACCACAGGAGGTAGATATTTTACAATCAAGAACCTCTTTCTACAGTTGAACATTTAAAATTAAACCTAATTTAGGAATCAATGAACGGAAGTGAAAATTTTTCAAAAAAAAAAAAAATAAACCTTTTATGTAGAATTGGAAATCTTCCAAATAAGAAACCCTATTTCTAAGAGAGTGCTATATTTTACATCTATAGGGGCGAGAAAATACATATGCTCCCCTTGACTACGCCACAGACAGGAGGTGTCATATTGGTGGTAGCCTTATAGATATTGTAAACAATATGACTCGTCGATAGTTCTTTGGAGCAGCCTTTTCCCGTTTTTTTTAAGTAATAGCTGAGATCAAGCACATTTTTAAACTAAAAAGGCTACAAACAACTTATGCTAGTTCGTTGGCACGTTTTCTTGAATGCAATGCGGAATTTTATCAGCTTTAGAAGTTTAGTATCATAACTCGCTGTCTGAAGACAATATCCGAAATTTTAACTTCAAAAACTTGGAAAAGAACCTATACCATGATATATTCGAAGCAACCCTCTCTTGTACTCTCACCCTGAGTGACTGTAAATAATTACGCCTAAAATGTATTCATTATCTTAACCGGAAACCAGGAATAATACTCATATTGAAAACTATAGAAATTTTATGGACACTATCTATTTCATCTCCTTTCCTTATAGACCAAGAAGATGACCCGAAATTTTGACTTG
Source organism: Pachyrhynchus sulphureomaculatus (assembly GCA_019049505.1). Lineage (NCBI taxonomy): Eukaryota > Metazoa > Arthropoda > Insecta > Coleoptera > Curculionidae > Pachyrhynchus > Pachyrhynchus sulphureomaculatus. Next base: position 27,392,031 of record CM032449.1, read on the forward strand.
TCGACTAACCGTCTAATTAGTTGTTCATTCTATGGGGCGAGTTGAATAAAAGTCTTTAACATATAAAAAAAAATATTTAAAAGTACTTACCATATGAATTTCTTGCAACTGTTTGCATAATATTTTATAGAAAATAGGAAATTAACCCTTTTCGAACGTGATTATACTTGAAGAATCCGGAAATTTTCATTTTCATGCCAAACAAATACCGATTTGGGCTTAATTGGACCAATAGCAATAAACCCAAACGATTTTATTCATTGGGACTAGTTGTTCCGAATTCTATTACATATGAAAATGGTTAATTTACCCAATAGATAGGCTGTCCTAGAAATTGCCAAAAAAAAAGGCTTTTTCGGGCCCATGGCGAAAGGCCCGACAACTTTGGGGTTTCGAGAATAGAAATTCGGATTGTACGGGCCAAAAAACATAAAAAAATAATAATTTCAGTCATCCGATACGAATTTTATGTAGAACTTATAAATCTACACTATCAGAATTTCGATTTTATTTTGAACTGTAAAAATGCGTTGGCTTGTTCGGATACAAGCGAGGCGTCTGCCGTCGTGATATTTTATTAATTAAGGTCTAAATTTTCCAAAAATAACTTGGGCAGACGCGTAGGACCTAAAATTTGGGACTTACGCTCTTATTTATTCAAAAACTCGAAAAACGACCGTTTTCGGCTGGAAAAAGACGGTCCAGCTTCGTTTTCCGGTATTGGCGGCGTCTACCTTTTGCAGGTTCCCCCTTATTTCATCAAGAACCAACTAAATTTATTGATTTTATATGGTTAAATGACAGTCCATTTTTGGATCGATAGAATGAACAACTAGGGAGACGGTTAGTCGACAGGTCAAAATTTTGGGTCGCCCTCTTGGTCTATAATATATCGCTCAAAAATTATAGGTTTTTTTCTTACTCCAAGTATTATATGTGCCCAAAACTTGAAAGATATATTTTATTTTGTTCAGAAGTCATCGTGCCAACAGGCGGATTGACAGACCGATGGAAATTGAAAATTCTATTATTCGTGATCAGGGTATCCTAAAATGTGAAGAAACCAATTGTTTCAGAAATAAAATACGTCCTTTAATAGAAGTGGGAAAAATTAATCGAACTTTTCATTACCTACTGCCGCCATTACAGCTCCTGCATCATTTCCCCTCTTAGGTACAGTTGCCATCGTTTGCTGCGTTTTCTCAGTTACGATGGGTAAGATTGGCTTTGTTTTCGTTTCGTCCGTTATTAAGGCCGGATTATTATTTGGGTTTTTAATATTTTTTCTCCGCTTCCTTTTCCCTTTGAGTTTTAACCTATTTTGCTTCTTATCAAATTTCCTTTTTGCTTGCTCCACACTGTCAAACGTCGACTCTACTTGAAGTAAACCTCCGTGTGATGTGGTCATATTTACTTTGGATCCTTTTAAGGGAGGGAGAACTGTTAAACGAATGCCCCTAAAAAATATAACTTGCTGCAGTTATTTGTTCATCTCATAAACAATAAAGTACACAAATAAAAACAAATTCTCTGGTGAGCAAAAAAATCGGCTCAAACAATATTGCTTCATTTAACACCAATCCTTGAATTTAATTTTTAAACAGTCATATTATTTTTGGTATCATTAGAATGCTTATTTTCTAGTCTTTCCAATAATACCAAAGACATTTGTATTTCTAAAAAGTTCTACTGATTAAAACGGTTTTACTCAATAGAACCGTTTTTGCTCGCTCAACAATGTACTCGTTACGCGCTGTTCATCACTATAAAAACACATGCAACTGCATTTTCCTATCATTCCTTTATCGGGACTTAAACCGTCAACATCTTTGCTATACCTGCTCACTAATTACGACATCGGAAAATGGATACCATCCCGGAAGAAACGAAACAAGTCATTGCCCTATTGCAAGAAGGGCATCATAGCCAACGTGTAGTCTGTGCACCTGGGCTAGTCAGCTGTCTCCAGAGTCTACAGACGTTACCAAGAGACTTGCGTCTTTACACGGAGACCAGGATCAGGAAGAAGGTGTACCTCGGAGCGAGACGACCGCTTCATTGTCAACACACCTCTAAGAAATCGTCACTTGACCGGCGTTGAGGTCTAGCAGAAGCTCCGAGAAGTTCGTGGTCGGGCTGTCAATCATTGGACAGTCAGAAAAAGAGTTAAAGAAGCTAAACAATCTCCGAAGAGACCAGCTAATGGCGCTCCGTGTTGTTCTCCGACGAATCCCGAATGTGCTTATATGGCAATGATGGAAGAAGACGAGTCTATTGGAGGCCTGGGGAGAGCTATGCGCAGCGCTGCATTACTGCACGACAATGCGAGGTCACACGCTGCTGCATCGGTGCGGCAATACCTCGCGGAAGTGGGACTACCCACGATAGACTGGCCTGCGCGGAGTTCTGACCTGAATCCAATCGAGCACATGTGAGATGAGCTCAAAAGAAGGGTTCGGGCAAGAAATGCAGCCCCTATATCGCTGAGGGACTTAAAAGTTGCGATGACGGAAGAGTGGGGAAAAATGCTACAGACAGTGGTGACAAAGCTCACCAGCTCCATAAAAAGCCGGCTGAAAGCAGTAATAAGGGCTAGGGGCAGGGGGCGCGATATACCAGATATTGATTTTGGTTTTTATCAATAAATTTAATTGTTAAACTTAATATTTCTTTAATTTTTCCTTTCTGTTACCCCTATTTTTAATCTTTGTTCTCCTTCTGGAACATCGAAGAACGGTTGGCGATTTGAGTCTGTTCTACAAGTATTTTCATGGAAAGTGTTCGAAGGATGTAGCCCGCTTAATTTCTCCCAAAGCGGTGCATGTTAGAAATACACCTCGCGCTGGTGCTTCACATCCGTATGAGGTTCAGCTTGTTACTTCCGCGTACAACGCTTTTCTTTTATATGGAGAACATCATCCCTTTGGAATAATTTGCCCAGCGCTGTGTTTCCCACCGAATACAATTTACAGCGATTCAAGAACAACGTGAATCTCGTTTTCCGCACACATGTCGCTCCTGGAGCGCCTTAAGGACTTTCCTGCAGCACGTGTGCTAAACCCATAAAAAAAAAATCAGTAAAAAGCATGATGTATGCTATGGGATTTGGTATCATTAGAAAGAGAATGGGCTTTGAAATGATACCAAAATCCATAAAAATATAGGAACACTAAATTCTAGGATCCGTGTTAAACGGTGCCAAACAGTTTGAGTCGATTTATATGGATATAAGAGCGGCTAAAGCCAAGTAAAAGAAACCAGAAACAAATTATGTCTTATTAAAACAAAATGGGTATATTTTTTATATTTTCTACAGAACACTGATAATTTTTTCTGGAAGTTCGATCACACGTGTATATATTGAAAGGTATATAACACTAAAACATTGCAAGAATGTGATTATTTAGCAAGCCAGGCCAAATTTTTAAAGAGAAAAATTACAAGTCAAATAAGGTGGTACGTACTTTAAATTTCCCATATACGTGTATATATATTATTTATTTACAAGTACACAAACTGCTACTAAAATATAATACAACTCAGATTTTGTAGAAAACAAGAAGAAAGAGATCCCCTTTTTAAGGAGTACTGTCTATCTGACTGTCTGTCTGTCTGTCACATCCGATTTTCTCCGAAACTATTTAACAAATAAAGGTGAAATTTGGCATAAATATAGGATTTGATAGCCCAATCAGAGTCGTGTAGTTTTGAAAGTTAAATTTTGACTAAGGGGTTAGTTTTGGGGGGTGAAATCGGGAGTTAAAAAACTGTATAAGATCATCGAGTGGGGTGTCAAATGAGAGCTTGTGAAAACACGAGTTCAAAAATATATATGATGTAATCTTGCGCATAATTTTCTTTGTTTTATTTTTTAAAAAAATAGCCAATAATCGCTGTCCCCCTCACCTCTAAAAGTACTGATCAAAAATTTTGAAAAAATTCTGGAATATTCTCCATAAAGTGTAGATTGAACGAAAATTATCACTAGTGAATTATATTAAATTTATCTGGTATATGTTAAAAAAAACCTGTTTAACTTGGCAATATGATCGAGATTTTTTTCGTGCAAAATTGTGAATTTAACCGGAACTAAGAGCTATGAAATATCAATACGTATTCGGTGAAATCAGTAATATACTCATATACTCATTACTGCTTTAAACATTTGGCTAAACACAGATAAAATAAATTTCCATGATGACTGGTGACCAGTGGATAGGTACCGAGGCAAAATAATTTTATTTTATTTGTGCTTTTTATATATTCTTTGTAATTTTTATATTGAAGGTGAATGTGGTGAAATTTCATAGAATACCACAGTAATCACGGTAAGAAACAGTAACTGTGCAAGTCCGACTTTTTTTTCGTAATGAATGTCATTCTAGCTGAACCAAAACGAAATGAAATATACATCATAGGTTACCTTTGTCTTTCAAATGTTGAAATAGTTTATACTTTTTCTAGTAAGAATCTAATCTCAATCAAGGCTAATCTGTATTTGAACTTGTTTAGAATTTTTAGTGTTTTGCGATCTCACAGTCAAGGTCAATGTTGTGGTGGCTCCAAGCGCGCTACTTCGCAACATGATTTTCACCCAGTAAATGTTTCTTCAACGTGCTTTGGAATTTGACCTCATGAGCACGAATATGTCGAATGGTCTCATGGGACACATTCACAGCGTCAATTTCGGTTCCCGTGGAAATAATAACACGAATCGTTTTTTGGCTTTCGGAGTGACTTTACCTACCGAGTCACGTTTTGGCAAGTCGTCGTTATTTTTCGTCTCGTTCACAAATGCCATCAACTTTTTAATATATTTTAGGCCCCTTTGGATGGGAACAAAGAAAGACCGTCTCGAGCCGACGCCGACGGGCAAACAAGTGACTCATTTTGGATTTTATGTGATTTCGACGAAAGTTCGGAATCGACTGTTATTATCAGTATATAAATATTTTCATCGGAAAAAATATCTTGAATGCACAATGATGCCCGGAAGATGTGAGTTTTATTAATAATAAGATGATTATTTATTTATTTACTCTAACAAATTGTACTTCAATTTTTCAAACTTGAATTTTGAAATTTGCACTTTTATATCGATTGATCATTTTTCGCAAATCAAAGAATTTCTTTTGAGTACTGAAATTTTTAATTTTGAACACATTAATATTTCATGAAAGATAAAGAGGAAAAGTAAAAACTCGTTTCTAGGGAATCATTTAACAAGTAAAAAAAGCTGAGTACCTCATTTTATTTACAAGCCAACACTGAAGGCAAAACCGAATTGGACTAAATTATATTTAGAAAAGAAATATTTGTATACATTCTAAAATAATTCATTATTATCTATAATATATATATAATGCAACGTCTCTCTGTCTGTCTGTCTGTCTGTCTGTCCGTTAGTGCGCTTATCACTGGAGAACCACTTATCCGATTTACGTACTTTTTTTTTTTAAAACATACATATGTTCTCTGGCCAGGTTATAGGCTATATTTTATTACGATAGGTAGCATAAGGAATGAGTAGTGACGTAAAATAGTGAATGATGTCAGAAAAAAGTTTGCCGCTAGCGCGTTGCCTTGCAATACACCGCCTAAACCATTAAATATGGAACAATATTATGTAGCAGAGAATATCTATAATCTATAATCTATAATATATATAAAATGCAATGTCTCTCTGTCTGTCTGTATGTCCATTAAAGCGTTTATCACGCGAAAACCACTTATCCGATTTATGCGTCTTTTTTTTTAAATTCATACATATATTCTTTGGCCAGGTAACATAATAATAATAATAATCTATATCTATAATATATAAAATGCAACGTCTCTCTGTCTGTCTGTCTGTCCATTAGTGCGCTTATCCCTCGAGAACCACTTATCCGATTTACGTGATTTTTTAAATTCATACATAGGTTCTCTGACCAGGTTATGGATATATATTTTATTACATCTATAATATATATGAAATGTAACGTATATCTGTCTGTTTGTCCGTTTGTGTGCTTATCACTGGAGAACCACTTATCCGATTTACGTGCTCTTTTTTAAACATGGTAAACCATTAAATATGGAACAATATCATGTAGCAAAGAATATCTATAATATATATAAAATGCAACGTCTCTCTGTCTGTCCGTTAGTGCGCTTATCACTGGAGAACCACTTATCCGATTTATGTGCTTTTTTGTTAAACATACATATGTTCTCTGGCCAGGTTATAGGATATATTTTTTATTACGTTAGGTGACATAAGGAATAAGCAGTGACGATAATAGTGAATCAAGTCGGAGAAAAGTTTGCCGCTAGTGCGTTCTCTTGCAATACACTGCCTAAAGCATTAAATATGGAACAATATCATGTAGCAAAGAATATAATATATATAAAATGCAACGTCACTCTGTCTGTGTGTCTGTCCGTTAGTGCGCTTATCACTCGAGAACCACTTATCCGATTTACGTGTTTTCTTTTAATTCTTATATTTGTTCTCTCTGGCCAGGTTATCTATAATCTTCTATCTAGAATATATATATATATATATATATATATATATATATATATATATATATACATATATATATATATATATATATATATATATATATATATATATATATATATATATATATAATGCAACGTCTTTCTGTCTGTCTGTCTGTCTGTCCCATAAATAATGGGAGATGAGGAGAAATAATGGGAGATAAGCAAAGATAAGTCTAGATAATGGGAGTTATGGTGAAATAATGGGAGATAAGGAGAAATAATGGGAGATAAGGAGAAATATTGAGATATAAGTCGAGATAAGCCTAGATAATGGGAGATAAGGTGAGAAAATGGGAGATAAGGAGAAATAATGGGAGATAAGGAGAAATACTGGGAGATAAGGAGAAATAATGGGAGATGAGCAGAGTTAAGCCTAGATAATCGAAATTATGTAGAGATAATGGGAGATAAGGAGAAATATTGAGAGATAAGGGGAAATAATGGGAGATATTTTATTACGTTGGGTAAATTAAGGAATAAGCAGTGACGATAGTGGTGAATCAAGTCCACGCGAGCGGAGCCTCGGGCCCGGCTAGTATACATATATTTTAAGGTTATTCCATAATTGCATCCCTTTACCTATTTCAAGAAGCTTGAATGTTGTGTAAGTCGATACTTGTATATTCGAAGCAACCTCTCCCCCTTTGAATGTTCACATGTTTGAGTACAAATACTATTACTTACAGTTCGTTCATTATCACATCTTTCTGAAGCAATATCGCTCAAAAATTTTAGGTTTCAAATTCGAATTAACAGTTGTACTGCTTCTAGCATTCACAAAGAAGTATGACCCAAGCGATGCAATGATTTTAATATTAGATGTTTCGAACTCCGATGGCGGTAATTCTATTTATTGACGTAGCCGTCAACGTAAAAATGTGCATCACCCCAGAGAAAATATATTGATACCTGTTCAAAAGCCTATAAACGTAACAAGGTTAAGTCTCGGGGTAGTTCGCCTTAATTCTAGCACCAGGTATATCTTGTAGGGGTACAGCTATAACATTTACGAAGAATGCGCTATATCGACAGTGCACATTTACGGAAGTTATTCTTTTGCGTTTTAAGAGGTCAGGATGCCAAATCAGTTTCTTGCAACTTTTGCAACAATTTTTTAATCAGTTGTACAGTCGAAGCTTCATTTATGATGTGTAAATGACATTGAATGCAACATTTTCGCCTCCTAATAGTGGTACAATTATTGTTTTGTAAAATTTTCGCATCTAAACTCTTCATTCTGGTGAAAGACTTAATAACAACTTAATTTCAAGGTTACGTTCTATGCCCCTACCTCATTCACTCGTGGCCTTCGAATAATAAGCCAAACCATTTTGAATTTATTTTTGTGATATTATGTCCCGAACCAAAAACGACACATTGATGTCACAAATCGTATTGTGCGTTCTTTGATTTCGTCGATGGTGTAGGATGTTTTTTATTTTTGTTGAATTAAATACAGACAGTGATAGACAATAAGCGCAAATTCATTAGTGGAATAAAAGATAAAAGATATATATATATATATATATATATATATATATATATATATATATATATATTATATATATATAGTTTATACTTTTGGATCAGATAGCATATCTCATTATGTACTGCCAGGGTGATACCATCACATTAGACTGCGTAAAGTGGGTGCTACGAGAGCTAACTTCATGGCTTTGCTTATATATGACGTGCAGAGATTGAAGATCTATGTAGATCGCTATTCAACGTAGGCTTACTTATGTAGAGTTCTAGGGATCTCCCTGCAGACTATGTGCTTTGCTCACAAAAAATACATTATTCTAATAGCCTGTTCTGAACTTGTATATAAATATTTATAAGAATCTTAAAGTAGGAAACTCTAACCGTAGGAGCGGAAACATTATATATACATTTTAGGTTGTAGGTTTTTTAACTTTTAACCCATATACGAGTACAACGTTTTCTCGTGGCAGATAAATAAATATTAAAACTCAGGCTATTTCTTACTTACTGTCAATTAAATGGCAATTTATTAGCAATATATTTACTACTATACCTTGTCGTACGCATTGCTTGGGTAGCATCACCAGTAGTCGCAAGATTTAATGATCTTTGTCTATTTCGTGGTGGTTTATACCCTTTGGTAGTGGACAATAGGATCCACTCACCATCACCGCTTGAAGGGTGAGTTTCTGGGTGTATTTCTATCTCTGTTCCTTTTCTTCTTAATGCTTCATAAGGATTTGGCTGTGGAAAATTCGAAGGTAAACCGTCGGTCATTATATCGTCGTAGGGGTGGTTGGGGTGATGACAGTCGTTCTCTAAAAAAAAAAAGAAGAAATATTAGCGAATGTAATTGAAGGAGATGCCATTTTAGAACACTGTAAATAAAAGAGCGTAAGGTAGAGGTTTATAACCCCTAGAATTTGACCACGTCAATCAAAACGGTCAATTATATCAACAAAATTCCAACTGTTATGAACATCTACAAATAATCGATGAAACCAAAGGAATTACCACCAGTTTCTTGTAGGTTTTTCAATCTATCCCGTTTGTTAGAAAAATTTTTGAATTCAACCATTAAAAAAACAAAAAGACGTGATTCTCAGTAACGAATAAGGTTAATATTATTAACGAATCTAAATTCTTCTTCGTCTTCTTCCTGTACTATGTATTCACAGACGTCGGGGTCTCTGTACAATTTCTTCAATTTAGATTGAGGTTGTTATTAACTGGTAGTCGAAAAATGGACTCCGGAACTCCACTCCATTTTTCCCTAAAGAATAAGTTTTGGAATCGTGTAGCGATCACCTCTTAAGCCGGGTTTCCACCAAACGGACATAGCACGAAACTCAAACAAAAACTGTTTTTCTCAACAAAAAGAGCCATGTTTTGTAAAAAATAAACAGTTCCGAAAACATTTTTGTCGGGGAACAGTGTTTTTAGTAAACAAAAACACTTTCCCATCTCGAGTCGGTACATCAAAGGAAAACAAATTTGTTCGTGTTTTTTAGTCGGTTTGGTTGAAACACCTGAATGTTGTAGTTTTGTTCTCTGCGACATTTGTACTCTACTCTTTCAAATAGTTATCAACTTTTTTTAAATGTATGCAATTTTTATGAAGAGTTTGTCAACATTTAAAAAGTAAGTATTTAGTTAAACTTTTTATTCAAATATATATATATACGAGGCATGTTTTTTAAGTAAGTACCGTTTTGGAATTAAAAAAAGACGTGCAAAGATATCGCTATAATTTTATTTTTACATGAAAGCCTGTACCTTAATCTACTTTTCTACATAATTTCCGTGAATATTGAGGCACTTGTCATAACGTGGCACCAGTTTTTGAATACCCTCCTCATAAAATTCTGCCGCCTGACTTGTTAACCACTGTATCACAAATGTTTTGACTTCGTTATCGTCTTGAAGACGCTGACCACCCAGGTGCTTCTTCAAGTGCAGGAACAAATGGTAGTCGCTGGGCGCCAGATCAGGGCTGTATGGAGGATGATCTAGAGTTTCCCATTTAAAAGATTTGATGAGATCTTTGGTCCGATTAGCCACATGTGGACGGGCATTGTCATGCAGCAAAACGATACCCTTACTCAACTTGCCACGTCTTTTGTTCTGGATTGCACGACGCAGATTGTTCAATGTCTCACAATAAGACGCTGCATTGATTGTCTCATTACGAGGCAGAAACTCCACTAGCAATACTCCTTTTCTGTCCCAAAAAACTGTGCACATGATTTTGCGGGCAGAAATTGTTTGCTTAAACTTCACTTTTTTGGGTGATGATGAATGTCGCCATTCCATGGATTGTTGTTTCGATTCTGGTGTGACGTAGGCCACCCATGTTTCGTCACCAGTAACAATTTGGTCTAAAAAATGTTCACCTTCATTGTGGTACCGCTCAAGGAAAGTCAATGCACTGCCTAAACGTTGGGTTTTGTGCAAATCCGTCAACATTTTTGGAACCCAACGTGAACACAATTTCCGGTAATTCAAGTTCTCGGTCACAATGCGATACAAAACACTACGAGAATATTGAGGAAAGCAGTCGCACAATGATGAAATTGTAAAGCGTCTGTTTTCTCTCACCTTTTCGTCCACTTTCTGCACCAAATCTTCATTAACGACCGAAGGACGCCCACTCCGTTCTTCATCATGCACATTTGTGCGGCCATCTTTAAATGCTCTCACCCATTTCCTTACCATTCCATCACTCATAATGTTTTGTCCGTAAACTTCACAGATCTCACGATGAATCTCGATCGGTTTTACGCCTTTAGCACTAAGAAATCGTATAACAGCCCGTACTTCACAATCGGCGGGACTCACGATTGTCGGAGGCATCTTAAACACTCAGTAAACAACGTATACAATGAAGAATCAGACTGTAATGGCGTCAGTGCGTAGACATGAGATGTAGGTTACCAGCGCGCATGCGCGGAACGCCGACCGTATCGCTGCGGCGGCGGAATCGCAAAACGGTACTTACTTAAAAAACATGCCTCGTATATATATATATATATATATATATATATATATATATATATATATATATATATATGTATGTATTTAGTTACAATGATGATTAAAAAAGTTGACTGGGAATTTTAGGTCCTAACAAATTCATTAACAATTCAAAATCGCTATTTAACATTCTGGTAAAATTGTGGGAGGAAGATCTCAATTCCCCATTTAACCCAATATCGCCAGTGCTTAAATCAGCCAATAATTTTGCTGTGCCGTAATTAATTCTCATTTTTATATAGAGAACTGACCCAATATCTTGGTTTTTTTCTGTTTTGGCCATTAATTAAAAACAAACCAGAGCTAATTATAAAAAATCGTCGTATTGCGGGACTAAACAAAATGGGAAAAAGAGAACAAACACTAGCAACAAAACTTTTGGAACAGTCTACAGAAACTGTTGAAAAAAACAAAACATGTTTTGTTTTGTTTATTAAAAACAAAACTGTTTTTTAAACTGTCCGTTTGGTGGAAACCCGGCTTTAGTATATGTCCCAAATAAGAAACCTCTCTTTGTTTTACGATATTAAGTAGTTGCCTCTCCAGTCCGGCCTGTTGAAGCACTTCTACATGGGTTAGGTATTCTGTCCAAGAAATTCGTTGCAAACGTCGCAGTATCCATAGCTCGAAAGCTTCAATACGATTCAATGATCTCACCTTTAATGACCATGTCTCTGATATGGCGTATCATAGGACATAGGATTTTATTACTTGTAGGCACAGGGTGAGTGGCAATTGTCTTTGAAGCAGCATATTTTTTAACTTTAGCAGGGTATCCTTTGCCATGCCAATCCGCAGTTTAACCTCCCCATCATAATCTCATCGTTCGTTGACCACATTGCCAAGATATTTGAATTTAGTAACCCTCTCAATCTCTTAATCCTTTATAAAGAGGGATAAATCTTCTTGGGGGTGTCTACTAATCACTATCATTTTGGTTTCCCTAATATTTATACGTAGACCATACTCCTCGCCAATATCACTCAGCTTATTGATTAGAATTTGCAGATCTTCTTCTGCATACCGAATATTATTTATAGGCTTTCCATTAACTTTTTTCCCTCTGCATTCATCTTCTAGAGCAAGTTGAAATATTTTCTCTACGTCGATATTAAATAATACTGGCGACAGTATGCACACACTTTAAGACACTGAAAGGTTTTGTTAAAATGTCCTTATTAATTTTCATCTCGGTATATTGATTCCAATATATGGTAGCTGTCCAAATCCTTGTAACATCATATGTTAATTCAACATTATCGAGACTCCGTGTTTGGTATGACGGATTTTTAGATAAACTATACTTTTATGGTGTGTCTTGGTTGTGGCTCTTACCTTTCCTTATAGATTATTGTTTGCAGATAGTATTTGATGAATTTATTTAGAACATCTTCACTATTAACGTCCTACATCTCCATATTATATTCTACTTTCTTTTTTTATTATATTAATTATCTTCTGAAAAAGGTCAGACCAACTGCTCAGGTAGATATCGACATATAAGGAGAAGATATACAATTTCACAAAATCCTGGGTTACAGTCGTATCTTGATAGAAGCAGTTTTTTCTAAACAAACAGTAACCTAATGATGGTGATAAAGATCCTTACAGAGACTGATATCAGATGCTAACTTCGCATCGGGGTCAAAGGGGATGTAAAGCGTAGATGATACTGCGAGGAGGAAGCGACAGCTTACGTTTTGCCCGACAATCACATGAGCAAAACAAATTTATTTGAGATTCCCAATAATCGTGGAGTACTTAAAGGAAATTTAACCTGGAGGGCTGCAGTCCAGAGTATTGGTTTTCCTCAATCCCAAAGTAAAGTAGTTGCACAGGGGGCCTTTTAAATACCTCAGGGGTATAGGGATTCAGGCTACCTGCTAAACTTCTAACTATCTATCTGTCTACCTCATCCCTTTTGGATCATATACTCAAGACTCTTCCTAGTACCACGTGCTGCGATTTAAGTACAACATGAATCGGTACTTGAGCAAACGTGTCTCTCTTGGAGTCAGTATTATGTAAAGAAAAAATCAAGTGGATTTAAAAAAAGAAAACAAAAGCTAGTCATATGCTCGGATCCGTTCTTTCAGCACATTTTGACGTATATTTGGGGAGTTTATTGGGAACACTTTCAGCCTTCTCCACTAGTACGAGATAGAGCCCAATTGTGACGTATTGAACCTAATAGACTTGATTGTTTGTAAATTGTTCTAGTAAAAATTAATTAATTTCGAAAACTAAAAACGCAAAAAAAATATTTTTTGCAACTATTTTCGAAATCACTAAACTAAAATTAAGGGAAAAACTTATAAACGCGCTAATTAACTTTCAAATTCAGTTTATTTATAATTTTAAATATTTAAATTATATGCAATGATTAATGTTTAATAGTCGTTACAATATAAAAGAATTAAATAATAAGGCAATAATTATAGAGTGAAATTTGCACTAAATGCTACATTATTATGTTTCATTATGGGTATATTAAAAATGATTTAGTATAACTCTCATTTTCTTAAGATGGGTACTAATTTTCTTTGATTTTTTAAGAGGATTTCTACTTTGTTGAGCTTAAACAATAGGGAATAAATAGGAAGGAAAACATTATAGATTAAATAGTAAAACTTTGTATTCGCATCAATTTTATATATCTATTTTAAACTGAAAAATTACTATACTGCTTAAAAGTAGATGCTGAGTGTAGGGTAGAATTATTATTATTTTTTTCACCGTTCATCTCCCCGCCCGAGTAGGGATTTTACCCTTTTTCATGTCCTAAGGATATCGGAGAAAATCGGGTGTAACACACAGACAGACGGGCATGTTTGGAACAACGCAATTGAACACTTTGGAGAATCTCGAGCGGTTGCTCTTGACATATCCAAGGCATTCGACCGTGTTTGGCAGGCATGATGAACTGTTGGCTAAGCTACGCTCTTGTGGTATGTCTGACAAGTTCTGTTTGTGGCTCTCATGTTTCCTCCGAGAGCGTTCTTTACGAGTGGCAGTCGACGGATTTCTTTCTAACACTCTCCTACTCTCTTTCTCATTTATATTAACGATCTGCTGGAAAAGACTGAGAATCCAATCTACAGCTTTGCAGATGACAGTACACTTATCTCTTCATTCGCTTTGAACGCTCGGATATCGGCTACTCAGACGAATATCCGCAGACAACAGGAGGTCATTCAACTTAACAAAGACCTGGAAGAAATTCTATCTTGGGGTGACAGTAACCAAGTGGAATTTAACGCTACTACTACAGGCGGCAGTTTTTTTTTAAAAGTTAACGTTGCTGAACCCGACATAGTTATGTCGGGGCACTCCATTCCCCTAGCATCGTCGCTCAATTTATTGGGCGTTAGTTTGGGAGCAAATATGTCCTGGCATGAACAAAGGCTTCTCAAAAGTTGGGAATATTATTTCGAACCAGAAAGCTTTACACTCCACAACAACTGTTAATTCTTTACAAAGCTCAAATTCGACCAACTATGGAATACTGCTCCCATGTTTGGGGCTCCGCTCCCAAACATACACTGCATTTGTTGGATTCTGTTCAGAGAAGAGCTGTTCGTCTGATTGGAGACCCGGAACTGACCGGCGGCCTTGATTCGCTGGAACACACAGAATGGTTGGCGACTTGAGTCTGTTCTACAAGTATTTTCATGGAAAGTGTTCGAAGGATGTAGCCCGCTTAATTCCTCCCAAAGCGGTGCATGTTAGAAATACACGTCGCATTGGTGCTTCACATTCGTATGAGGTTCAGCTTGTTACCCCTCGTACAACGCTTTTCAAGCAGTCTTTTATATGGAGAACACCACCCCTTTGGAATAATTTGCCCAACGCGGTGTTTCCCACCGAGTACAATTTACAGTGATTCAAGAACAACGTGATTCGCTTTTTCCGCACACATACCGCTCCTGGAGAGCTTTAGGGACTTCCCTGCAGCACGTGCGCTAGACCCATAAAAAAAAAGACAGATAGGCGGACAAATGGACACCGAAGTGATCCCATATGTGTTCCGTACGGAACACTAAAGATATTCATATCTATATTATTTTCATGTAAATTTACATCTGCTTCATTAAACTTGAATAATATATCGAGCTGCCACAAGATTACTATCCAAGCTCTTATTTAGACATAAAAAAAATATATTAAGTTTACATTTCAGGAACTTATATGGATCGAACACAGAAATGTCCGTAAACACAAGTGACTATCACTTCTAGTATAGCCGGAAAATACTTTGTTATTTCTTATAAAACATCCCGTATATGTTACCATTTTTGGATTCTACGGAAAAAACTAATCCCAAAACGTGTTCATGTCCTAGAGCCCTCTTTGACAGTCTTTGAGAAAATAGCGGTTCAAAATGTCAGAATTAATATTGTATTTTTGACAGGAAACAAAGTAGAAGTATCATTGACTGATATCACAAAATTACTACATCCGGTTTAAACGAAAGAGCACCGGAAATCAATTTTTAAAGTTAAATAACTTCAATAACTTTAATAGAATGATATACAGTATATTTAAAATTTATATTCTTAAAATAATTTTAAACAATACCTAAAACAAATTGTTTCTGAGGCATCGAAAATTAAACGTTCTGATGTCACCTACCTTTCATTCGTCGCTTTAACTACCTTAAATTTCTAAAGACAAATGAACGTAAAAGCCAGGACAATCTTCTCAATGACCAATTAGATGTCCAGAATTCCCCTTTATTATATCTTTACCTCTGATTGTCTATTCTTAGTTTATAGTTTTCTATATTTACATTTTATAAAGTCATATTTTCAACACATATATAGTATTTAATTTGATGTCTAAACCTTAAATACTTGTAAGTCATCTGAAGAAGACACAGTGGTGTCGAAAAGATCTTTACGCTAAAAATAAAACAAATTGGAAATTTCACTAAAAACTGTGATGAATATAAGTACCTCGTTTTATATACACCAATCTAAACCAAAGAAACAAAATTGGAAGCACGAGCGTTTACTAATTTAAATTTAAATTTAAATATAAATTTGGCGTTAATGTCTATCAAGAATTGAATTTTCTAGGTACTTACGCATATGAAATGGGTACGGTTTTCCAGTACTACTATAAGAATTAGATGGAAAATGAGTTTCAACGTGTACTTTATGTCCATAAAAAGCTGTTGGCCTCGAATAACTATTCGAAGAAGGCCTTGGACGGTCCACGTGGCCATAGTAAGTGTCGTATCTATCGGAGGATTCTGTTGACTGATGGTGGAACATATAGGGGCTTGGTGGCGTAATAGAGACTGGTCTAAAATTAAATTAAAATCACTTCAGTTGATGAGGTTGTTTGTTGGCTTATTATATGGGCAGATATGAAGTATCTTGCCCAAAACTCTGCATTTAAAATTATTAAGGTTTAAGATTACTAGGTTCAATAATTATAAATTATTTTTTTAAATTTCAAGTTTTGATTTTAATATTTAGACCCCAAAAGTAGGGTCACTAATTTTGACACATCTACCTGTAACACAGCTCTGATAATCTACTCAAATCGAACAGCGTAGACTATAATTATTATAAATAAACAAGATTCAAAAAAGAAGGAAGATAGGACTTATTATTTCCCCTTAAATGAACCGTAAAACCTAAAGATGATATTACTGTAAAAACATGTTGTAGATGGAAAGCCGCTCAGGCCAAAATTGACTAATGATGAAGATAGTATCCTTCCCGCTCTGTCCTCGGACATATCCGAAATCAAACTTGGATAAAGTAAGTGCCAACTTGAACGAAAACTGCAAACGCCATGATGTTGGAGTTATACTTCTTGGGCCAGAAAAGATAAAAACAGTTCCTTCTCGTTTTCGACTAGAATGCATGCTGCACTTTGTGACTGGATTAATTGAGGACCGTCACCAACAAAAACATATTTTCCCATAATTCTATCAAGGCGATCATACCTGTCCATTGGGGTTTTTGGTAAGCAAAAAATGAAGAGTGAGATTGTAAAATCAGTGAAATGAGAGTAACATCTGCTGATCATGAGGTTCGAATACCCATGTTAAACTGTAAGTCCCGTTTAGCTGAGGTTACCCAAACATTAAATACGGATGCCAATTGAATGTTTCTTACGTCACACCTATAAGAGGGTAGAAAATATACAATATGTTCCATTTAAATAAATTAAAGTGCTACTGTTTTTTCAGCGTTACGATGTGCGGTTCTTTATATAATAGGTCGAAAAGAACATAATACGATAAAAAATCGCCAAGCCGAGTTTAGAAAATTCGATTTCACTGTCAGTTAAAAAAAAAATTTTAAATGTTTACCTTTTCATTTCATAATCAATATCTTCTAGTAGGGAAGGTCTCTGACTACTTATAGGACCATGTTCATCCCATGGTCTTTCGCTTACAGGTTTGTATTTACTTTGCCATTTTGAAATCTTAGAAACTGACCAAGGTATAGGCTCTAGGCTCACCCAACTAAAATCATAAAATATTAAAAATGTTTAATTTTTAGGAAAGCGGAAATTAATTAGTAAGAAATACTGTACTCATATGTGATTCGCTTATATATACATGCTAGCCGTTACTTTGGTGCTAAATATGTCTTGACATGAACTATATTGAATATAATATATATAGATATATATATATATATATATATATATATATATATATATATATATATATATATATATATATATATTATTCTTTTTTACTTTTTAAAAAAAAACCTATAAGGACAAATTTTTTCACACGGGAACAGACCACTTCCCGTTTAGGCTTAAGCTTTCTTGTTATATCACGGTCGAGATAGTATTTGACAAAATTATATATATATATATATATATATATATATATATATATATATATATATATATATATATATATATATATATATATATATATATATGCTGAATAGAGATAATACAAAGATTTATGACAAACGAATACAGCCTCGCGGGCCGAGAATAAAGGGCAGAACACTTAAATACAAAGAGGAATACATGTACCTAGGGCAAATAATAAGGTGTGAATAAGCAGCAAACGGCAGAAGTACAGAGAAGAATCAGATTGGCATGGGCAGCATTTGGTAAACAAAGGAAAATACTAACCAAAAAAAAAATCCTCTGAAACTAAGAAAGATGGCATTCAATCAATGCGTTCTACCGGTTCTTACCTACACGGCCCAGACATATACAGTGACTAAGAAGATGATGGACCAACTGATTAAAATACACAGAGTAATCGAACGAATGATGAATATAAGATTACAAGACAGATTCACAAACGAAATTATAAGAGAAAACACCAAAGGGATAGACGTAAGAGAACAGGTAGCTGGTTTGAAATGGAGATGGGTAGATCACATAATGGGACAAAAAGATGCGAGATACAAGAATGGAGGCCATGGTTGGGACAAAGATCCAGAGGTAGGCCCCAAACAAGATGGAAAGATGACCTGAAAAGAACGGCTGGTTTAGAATGAATCAGAAAGACGCAGAACTGAGAGGGACGGAAAAAGGAAGGGGAGGCCTACGTCCGACACTGGTTGCTTCTGCTAGTCTGTTGCACATATTCATTAATGTTCAAACGTTGATGTTTAGATTTGAGACTTCTTAGATACTCGTTATGGATGGGATTATGGTATTTTCAGAGTCTGCATTAAATGTCTGATCAGTCTATAATATTTTAATTTAGAATGCAGTTATTTGGTGTATGAATAGCAGTGTTTCAATTTTCGGGATCTTTTCACTTCCCTCTCTCTCCGTATGAAAATGGCTTTGTGATTTCGATATCGACAATAATTTAAGCTGTGGTGCATGGTATTTTCTAACTTTTACTAATGATTGCATTCGTTCTAAAGATTGTTGTGTGTTGTTATTGAAATAGTCCTTAAAATATTTGTGATGGGTATGACGAAGTTTCTTAATTATTTCATTCATTTCTGTTGGAAATGGTTGTGATGTACTCAATCACGTACAAAATACGACAAATCTGTTTTCAAGCCTCCTGAATTTTGAGACCTGTTCCATAAATTTTTTGTTGTGAGGAAATTATGTTCAATAAAATTTACGAAGTTCTGTGTCTTAATATAATTTTTTTCGTGGATTTTAATATATCGCTCATGGAGTCCAGATTCGTAGCCTGGATAAGCGACTTTTTAATAACGGTCAGTTTGTTGAGCGACCGCCTCAGGTTGTTTTTAAAATGTGTTGATAATTTGAGGGTTTTTTAGTATGAATGCATATATACGGGTCGTATATTCCCATCGCATCTTTGAATCTCTTTAAATCTTTTAGTCCACTCAAAGCATTCTTGTTCAGAATCTTCATTTAAGGACATCTTAACTGCAGCTCCTCCACTTTGTCCATAATTTCTATCCGAACGAGACGAATTGTCAGGAGCATCCACCATCCAGTGCCGGGAACAATTTTTGTGTCGGGTAATCCTTTGAGCGTCAAAAAATGCGACGAGCAGTGTCTTTCTTCTTGACTTTGTCAGTCGTACTTTTTTCGGTCTCGACGAACCACTACCGAGCTATCGCATACTTTGCCGTCTTGGGGTAGAGTCCTATTGGTAACACCACGTTTCATCGTCCGTGAGTATTTTCTGCAGAAAAGAATCATCCGCATTTTTCATTTCGATAAAGTTTCGGCTGGCCTCCACACGTTGCTGTTTCTGTTCGGGAGTCAGGTTGTGGGAAACGAACTTCGCACACACTTTCCGCTTCGTCAAAACATTTTGGACAATGTCTTCAACACTTGATTTAGCGATGTTAAGCTTTTATGCCATACATCTGTTGATGAATTTTCACAACGTTTGCGTCGGCCTGAACTTGCAACATCCTCGAGCGACTCGCATCATTCCTTAAAACGTTTAAACCACTCAAACACTTGTGAACGGGATAAATAATCATCACTATAGCTGTCTCCTTAGCTGTCTTACCCAGTTCCACATGAAACTTGATCATTACTCCATCAGACTTCTGTGACACAACGACTACGACACATACAGGTTGCACGTCTACTATTCAGCACTGACGGATCACAAAATAAAAATTTTGAGTGTTTTAAATTTTTTACCATTGGTCTGCAATCTCAGCTCCATAATGCTATCCTTCATAATTTAAATCTGCCTCTTCATTTTCATTTTTAATCGATTTTAGTTTAGCGCGCGCCTCTTTTGCTGCATCCGTCAGTCACTCCTCAGCGCGCTTAATTCGACTAGCATCGGCTTCGAGGCAAAAATTAAAGGACTGGCAGCTAATACTGTCATTATTTTTAAAATACTTATTAGACCATCATTGAAAGTACATACAGCAATATCAATTGCTACATTAGGTCGTTTCATTGCTGTTTCGTGTATGTCCTCCCAACCAACGTGCAAGCAACGGCTCAGCTCTTCACAAATAGGTTTTATTTCATGAAAACAGTATCGGAAAGTGATGGTTTATGATGGAAGGAGCCTGAGGAATCTGATGCTTGCGCCTTCTTCCGGTCACACCAAGACCCTGAGCACTTCTCGTGCTGCGGCTTTTCGTCGTTTGACATCTTGTGTCGTTCATATATTTTGTCGCATGTTTTCAACAGAGTTTGGATTCCGCCGTATTACGAAGTCATAATAAATTGTTAATTCATCAATTAGTTTTGCAATTAATTTATCCTTCCCCCCGAGGTTTATATTAACGTACTTTCGAACATGATGATGATGATAATGTTATTGGTGTCTGGGCGCATCAACTACTAAAGGTTATTTAGCGCCCCTTGTAGATTTTAAAGTGTATTTCTAGGAGGAAGTTATGAATATTTACTTTCATGTGTTCAAATGATTCAATTATTTGTTTAATGCTAGATGGAATGTTATATCTGTTTCTCTTATCTCTAAGGTGAGCTGCCTCGAAAATGTGTGACGTTGTAGGGGGTGCATCGCAGTCTGGACATGTGGGCTGTTGTTCCTTGTTCATAAGGTAACTGTGGGTGGAGTACGTATGTCCTGCCGCTAATCTTCCCCTGTGTACGTTGTCGTTTCTATTCATGTTGACTGAATGTAATGATGGATAGACATTGGGTTTGATGGGCCACAACTTATTATTAGGATTTTTCAAATCCCATCCTAATTGAAATAGGGATTCATAGATCGATTTTAGGTATATATTAAAGTCTGAGTAATTGTTTTCTCCTGTGATTACGTTCCCCTTTTCAACGGCCATTTTGGCATAGAAGTCCGCTCTGACATTTCTCCTGTTTCATATGTGACTAGGCGGCCATTGAGTAATGCTTCAATGAGGCCGTATACATGATATAGTTATAATCTAGATTTTTAGATTTGATTGCTGTCAGAGCGCTGAGGGAGTCAAATATTATTAAGATTGGGGCCCGGTGGGGCCTTATTAAGGAATATCTAATCGCCTCTTTTAATGCGAACAGTTCAGCGGAAAAGTTGGTAAAATGATTAGGGAGCTTAAATATTTTAGTGATGTTTTGAGTGATAAAGGCTGCTCCAACACCTTTTTCGGTTTTAGATCCGTCGGCCTAGTATAGCACGTGTTTTGAGTATTTTTTTGAGATAATTTCTAGGAATGATTTTCTAAGAAGAGTGTTGGAGCAGTTTGTCTTATCGTAAACTCTCATAGAAAGGTCTATGTTGGGTTGTGGGGAAAGCCATGGTGGAAACGTAGTGTAAAGAGGGTATTCGTACTTTGAGGGGGGGGGGGGTAATTTTGTATGATATGATCAAATTGTTTATTCTTTTTGGTATTTAATAGGTGGGCGTTTTCTAAGTTTAAAGTTGTTTTTGTATGAGGCCGGAATATGGCCGAGGAGTAGTATTTAAGGAGAGATAAGTGTCTAGAGAGTTGTAATGGGGGAGTGTGGGATAAGCATTGTAGACTAGGTATGAGGGTGGTGCGGAAGGCACCCGTGGCTAGACGGAGGGCCTGATTTTGTATTGGGTCAAGTTTCCTTTTCGTATGTGGATTTGCAGAATCATAGATGAAGTCTCCGTACATCAGTTTGGGAAGTATGAAGGATTTAAATATTTGTAAAAGGGAAGGGAAATCAGCGCCCCAATTTCTTCCCGAGAGTGAGCGTAGTAGATTAAGATCGTTGGTAGTAAGATCTTTAAGAGACTTTATGTGAGCATTCCAGTTTAGTTTTTTGTCAAATATCAGACCAAGGATCTTTAAGGAGTCAGTGGCTTCGAGAGGCGTGCTTTCAAGGTGTAGATATTTCATTCTGGGACATCTGTTGTGATTGCAGAAAGTACTTTCGAACAAAGAAAATTTTAACTGAACATAAACTACTTCTAACGACATCTGTTAGTGTATTAGAGAAGTTAGAAATCAAAAGGTAAGTTGTGTCCTACATTATTCAAGCAGACATACCGCGCGCCATGAGGAGCCGTTTCGGAGCACACACAAAAATCGTGTAAAAATAAAACCTTTTTCTTTTTATTCTTAAAGGTTCGAAGTATGTTTTAAGCCAATAAAAAAAAATTGATTTATTATGAATTCTACAGTGGTGTTACCCTTTTATTGATACTTATGGAAATGATTGTTATTATCAATCAGGTATTGGTAGTAATTTTATTATGTAACATTTTGTCTTTGATGGAAAATTAAATGATTCCATAATTATGATTACCAACAGTAGGTCACTTAAATATACCGTCTGCTGAAAAAATTCCTGGACCGCCTTAATAAAAAAATAGAAAAAACCAAAAATGAACATTTTATTATACTGCACTGACTTAGCCGTTACTTGATGGAGATCTATAATAACTAGGAATAAAAATTTAAACAACTGCTTAAGATCACGTTTATTATATGTCCTCTTCTGGAGCACGATGTAAATTAACTAACAAAGTATGTTACAGAATATATAGTTTACCTAATTACAAGTACTAAATTCATTAACAATATTTACCTTAATACCTAGAACAAGTTCAATAAAGGAGACCCTCCCCCATCTAATTGATCGTTGAGTAATAAAGCTGAGGATTTTTTCTGGTTAATTTCTACCTGTTCTAAACAATTCAGTAATTTTCCTTTCTTTCTATTATGCAAAATTTTGAAATCTTCATTGACGTATTATTTTCATTTGCTAAATGTTTAGCATAATGAGCTTTGTTATTTTTGATTCTATAGCTTTGTTTATATTCCTTTATTCTTTTATAAAAAGATCTGTCTGTTTGTCCTATATACGTTTTATTGCAAGTGCCACAGCATAATTCATAAACCCCCGTTTTATTTTCTTTTATTGTTTTACTTTTATTATTTTTAATATGTCGAACTAATATGTTATTTGTACGGAAAGCGATGTTTACATGATTTTTATGGAAAAAATTTTGAATTTTATTAGTCAATTTTCCGGTAAAAGGTGAGTGTATGAAATTTTTCTTTGTTTAGTTGTTTGTACGGGTACACCAGTCCCATTGCTTTTTTAAATTGTTTTTTCATTAAAATATTATCTACGAAATCGCTCCTATACCCATTGTTTATACTAATTTGTTTTATAATATTTCAATTCCTTCTGAAAATTCTCTTCCGTTAATGGTGTATTTATTAGTCTATGGATGAAACTATTATAAGCCGAGATTTTATGTGTGAACGGGTGGTTAGAATTTGCGTGTATAGTTATATCTGAGTAGGTTGGTTTATGGAAGAGGAGAAGAGGACACAGTGTGTCGAAACAATTATCAGCAATCATATAATAAACATAAGTGGTGATCTTAAACAGTTGTTTAAATTTTTATTCCTAGAACATTTTATTACTTTACATGTTCTATGTAGTCCCCTCCGACCTTAACACAACCACGAGAAACTGTTAGAAAAATCTTCTTTTGAGATTATGTTTAACTCGCGCTTTCCAGTGGCTCTAATGTCCTTCAAATCGTTATAGCGTTGACTCTTCATAGCGAGCTTGATTTTTGATATTAAAAAATGTCACTAGGGGCTAAATCAGGTGGTGGGACACTTGTTTTTGCGCCAAAAACTGCATCACACTCACAAATTCTCACACCCAATATTTATTTATAAAGATATATATTGATGTTTTATATATATTTAGTTTTTACTTACTTCGCTATTAGAGTCTTTAGTTGTAGGAAAATATATTAATTGGGTACTTTTAATACCTCGAAAAATTCTTATACGTATCTATTCAATTTAGCTGTGATTGTGTATTTTGTGTGGGAAAGAATCCTCGTAAAACTACAAAATTACATACCCTTTCTTGTCGTCAAATGGTTGCTTATGTCTCTGAACATCCAGCAATGTCCAACTTTTAGACTTATCCTTAGAATTGACCTTCTCTGTCTCGTCTTGAATAAGTTTATCCAAATTATAAGTTGCCTCATCGTCGTATTGCACTGGTTTCTTATTTGGTTTTTTGGCATATAACTGTAAAAATTCCCTTAAAGTAATTTTATTGAGATCTTCTTGTTGGTTGTTAAGATTAAATTCGGAGGGATCCGAGTGAAAACTTCGGTGATCCGATTCTGACCTGTGAATAGAAAGTAGAAAATAGATAAGGAGTTTATTACAAACGAAATCACCACTGTGTTTCTAAATAAATTGGTTGTCATCATCAAAGCAGGTGAGATACCGAAAATATCGTGTTTTAAGTTTGGAATTGACCTTACTTACTTTGGCCTTGCTTATTACTGCTTACTTCTTTTAGCTATTATTGATCTTGACTATAATACAGTGTGTCAAGTAATAACGTGACAGCTTGTATTCTTGAAAAAATGTGTTTCGAGAACATTTTTGGCATCAATATATTCTTTGATCTATTAACAACGGCGCAATTACCTTAGTAAGTTGTCGAATCGCCTCCTGCTTCAATAATCACCTGAGATCTTCGAGGCATGTTGACGAGATTTTCTGCACACTCTGCAAACTTTTCGAATCTCGCGAGACAACTGAGTCAAAGTCCTCAGAGTCTTCCTCCTGAGCTTTCTCTTTACAAGGGATCAAACGTTTTC
>CM032449.1:27422087-27556196 GCA_019049505.1 Pachyrhynchus sulphureomaculatus
TCTGTGTCTGCTATTATCGCCATATCGTCCGCAAAAGTAGTTCTGATATTTCGATTTTTTGCATTCTCCAGTATCCCAGCGTCATCGGTCTCATATTCTGCTTGGCTCTCTTCATTGTCCCGTTTAGCACTATTGTAAATAATAAAGGGTTCAGCACACATCCTTGTTTTAGGCATTATACTCTCCATTAATAGTTTTTGCGGTTTTTAAGGTAATCGACGTGGATTATGTCGCGTGCATCCCAAAAAAATCCGTGGCCTTGACTTTGTTGACCGATAAAGTCGCCTTGGCTTTCTTTGGCGCCGGTTCCCTAAGGAAAACTCAATGTTTGGACTGTTCTTTGGTTTCTAGTGTGATGTGATGAATCCATGTTACGTCAATAGTTATGAATCGACACCAAAAATCATTCCGATCGCGCTTTAACATCGCCAAACGTCCTTTTGAAGTGGACACACGTGCGTGTTTATTTTTAATTGTGAGCAATCACGGCACCCAATCTTGAGGAAAGTTTTCTCATATCCAAACGAGTTGTTAAAATGATCTCAATCAGCCTCAGCAATCTCACGCACTTTTGCTCACCGATCATTTATCACTAATTTAACAAGATTATTATGAAAGGTTATGTTTACGAAATAAGATTGAGATGTCCATAGCCTCAGCAAACTCACTCAAGACCAATTACCACCGCCGGCTTAGTTCCGGTCTAGAAACCAGTACAGTGGACTATAAGGAGTCCTCAGTCCTTATTTAGACTATTTTTACATTTTACCACTTCAGTACTTTCGTATACATCTAATACCCTCCAGTTAGATGCGTTTTTAATTAACTCTAAATTATCTAATATTATTATATGATTATATTCAAGTGCATGTTCGACAAGGCCTGATTGTCTGATCTATCGTATCTCAAATGAGCTAAATGTTATTTAAATCTTGTTTGAATCAGCCTTCTAGTTTACACAACAAACTTCATAGCACAATAATTACAAATTCTTTCATATATTTAACATCTTTAAAGTCCGTTTGTTTGGAGTTGATAGCACACAACATGGGTTATAAACATTAAAATGTCATAAACCATAAGCGTCCGAAATTTCTCTACCAATTATTTGCATTTTTAGTTTTAATCACCTTTATTTTTTATTTCTATACAACAGTGCGACCTTTTTCTAAAAAATATTTTCTTTACTTTAAAACTTTACAATAAGCTATATAAATTAACACATTTCAAAGTTCATTTCATGAGTAAATGTTGAAACTAAAAGTCTTATTTTTGAGATGCCCACAGCCTCAGCAATCTCACACACTTTTGCTCTCCGATCATTTATCACTAATTTAACAAGAAGATTGTTTACGAAAAATATAATTTTTTTAATAGTAGTAGCGCCACCTCTGGCCGAAGCCAGGTATTTATCGTACAATCCTTGTATTTTGAAACCTTGAAATCGAATTTGAAATTTATTTTGACCTACGACATCGGTATTTTACTATAATTTCATTATTTTTATATATTTATTTTCTTAACGTATTTTCAGACACTCAAGTCTTACGAAAAAAAATTTGAAGGCATTTGAGCATTCTGTTGATAAGGTAGGTTTCAGAACATCAGAATACATGTCTTCCATAAGATCTTTGTCAAGAATATCACATTTTTTGGACCTGTGTTAGTATTATATATAAATATATATTATTATATATAATACATAGATATATATATATATATATATATATATATATATATATATATATATATATATATATATATATATATATATATATATATATATATATATATATACACACACACACTCCTGGACAAAATTAACGCAACAATATATTAAATCATACAAAAATAATTTTGTATGAACATTGGTGACACTAAAAGTTAGAAAAAACTTATTTGGATACTTTAAAAGTGAATTAGCAACCAAATTTCTCTATAAGATTCGAATTAAAATTATTCTTAAGACCTAATAACAAAATCGTTGAAATTATGTAATAATGAAAAAAATAAACTGGGACACTAGTAGCAAAATTAATTGTGTAACTGGGACACTAGTAGCGTGTGTTGCCTCCTCTACTTCGGATGACAGCGTTTATGCGCCTAGGCATGCTTCTAATTAAATTTTGGATAAAATCTGAAGGAATTTGCTCCCATTCTGTGATAACTGCATTTTCAAGTTCCCTTAGGTTTCTAGGTGCAGGTATATGACGTTTCACATTTTTCTTAAGGTGATCCCATACATGTTCTATCGGATTCAGATCCGGGCTTTTTGGTGGCAATTGCATAATCGGTATATCAACTTAATTAAGATAGTAGTCAGCATTCATGGATCTCGTACGGACAGGAACTAACTCTGTGCGAGCATCAAAGCAGATGCCACCCCAGAACATAACAGAGCCACCGCCGAATGGAATCCGTGCAGAGATATTGCAAGGAGCAAACCTCTCTCCTGGTCTTCGCCATATTCGCTCAGGACCATCTGGATGTTTTAGACTAACCCTAGTTTCATCTGTGAAGAAAATTTGTTTCCAATCATCCACAGACCAGTTTTCGTGATTTCGAGCAAAACATAACCTGGCAACTCTGTTCTCTCTAGTAAGCAAGGGCGCACTGGCTGGTCTCCTACTGTTTAATCCAGCTTCATTTAACCGTCTTCTAACTGTTTTAGAAGAAATTGTGACCTTGCGAACAGCTTCGAGTTCGTTTCTTATTATAGAACTAGTGACAGTCTTGTTTCTTAAAGCATATTGTCTTATAAAACGTTCATCTAGGTCGCTAGTGCATCGTTTTCGCCCTTGCCCTAGCCTTCTAGAAAAAGTTTCTACTTCATTCAAGCGTCTTACCATACGACTTATTGTGGAACAATGTTTGCCTAACAAATTAGCAACATAACTCTGACAATGTCCCTCGTCCAATAAAACTGAGGATCGCACTACCTCGTGTTCAGTTAAATTCCTTGTTCGATTCATTTTTCTAATTCTTCGGGGTCAAAAATAAAACAGTCTACCAGAAAAAATGTATTACTTTGAAAAAGGGAACAATTTATAAGCTTACTTTTAAAGAAAATCTATCGCATTATTACAGATCACATTATTATCTTCTAAAAAATTCTTTAAAACTGTAAATCTAAACGAATTGTTTTGATTTCTGTCATGAACAACGAAACAAAATATGCATAGCCTACTATTCAAATATTCGATAAACTTTAAAACTCAAATAAGAAAAAGACAAATTAATTTTCAGATTGTTGCGTTAATTTTGTCCAGGAGTTTATATATATATATATATATATATATATATATATATATATATATATATATAAATATATATTATTATATTTAAAAAAAAAAATCCAAGTTCAATACAATTTTACTTTTTGTCATGATTCAAGTAAGTATTTTTTTATTGTCCGAAGAAAATTCTAGATTATTTCCCAAGTTGTTTTTTTTTCAATCTCAAAATTTACGATAAAACGGCTATTTTTGTCAATATTACCAAGTTAAACATATAGATTTATATACATATTAGATCGAGCTGTGGTCATTAGCACTTGTATCAAATGAAGCTTATCACTTATATCAATTGTTCATAAAAACAACCCGTTCGCAAAAACACACCCTAGCACTCAATCTGAACTTAATATCTTCAAAACCAGGCAATCAGTGCAACAATAGTCCAAATTACTTTAATTTTTTTGATAAATTTACAACTTTAAAATGATATGCTTTCAGTAAGATGGTGTCTTAATTAAATCATACATTTTATTTCCATTTTTCTCAATGGTTACGTTAAAGTGTGTTTTACAGATACCTATAAATGTAAACCAAAGGTTGCAAATTTGTGGCTTAGGTCATTGTTGCACTCAAATTGTAACTTTTTATTTATTTGGTATTTTTGTTGTATCACAAATGTTATTAGGTACTTAGTACCAAATGACAAAAATATCATTATTTAGAAAAATTTCAATCCGAAACTGAAAAGCGATTACATTTTTCCGAAAATAAAAGTAGTTATCATTTAAACTAGACTTTTGTGAAAAGTTATTCATAAAACTATAAAAGTTTCTAACCTGGCATCATTTATCCTTTTTCTTTTAGGTCCATCATTCTTATTCTCCAAATATTCATTTCTAGTTGTACTTTCATCATAACTTCTAGTATTACTACTCGTAAATGCTTCGTCTGCCCACACTTCACTAAACAGCTTACTCAAAAAACTAATTGTAACTAAAAACACCAAACCACGATTCATTGTTTATATTTTATATGAAAATTAAGCTAAATCAACCCCTACGATAAACCCTCTCAGCGTAACATAGCTGAAATATTTTGAAGAACAGAAAAACTCACGTGGACCCAAGTGTAGTAAACCTTAAGGCCACTAAATAAAGATATGAATAAAGAAAGTTAAGTTTAGCAGTGAAATGCGTCCGAGGAGAATGAAGATTGTTATTATAAATGTGTAACGCTCTCTCCCTTCCTACCTCTGTTGTTGGTCTTCAGTGATGCTTGCGGTCGTCAATTGCATGTCGGTATGACAATAAAAATGAACTTGGAGATCTTGCTCTTGTTGTGTTAATTATATGGGCTTTTGTTATTGTCTCATCTTTTCAATAGCCTGTTTTTAATTTTTTTAATATATATAGAAAGTTCAGAAGTTATTGCGTGTAGGAGTAATTTACATTAAGCTCTCGTTAAATGCTTTCTCCTTATCAGTTGTGATTACATATACAGGGTGAGTTAACGATAGAGTAAAGTTCATTATCTCATTTGTTTCGGGAATGACAAAAAAATGTTAAATACAATAGTTTTAGGAAATGTTAAGGTGCACAGTCTAAAATTATTTTTGAGTATACAGGGCACTTCAAAAAAGTGTGGCCGATAAAACATATGTTCTTTTAAATGGAACATCTTATTTTCTAATTTATTTTTAAATTCTGCATAAAATTTTATAACTTTTTTATTAATAATGTTATATACCTAAACCTAGTAGTTTTTCTAATATTTCAATTTTTTTTTTAAAAAATACTAGTTTTCAGTTTTGTAAAAAACTGCCAGTAGCGCCATTGTTTCTGAAGGTGGAATACTCATAATTGGTACGAGCGTTCTACAAAGATGAAAATAGAGATATATGTAAAGAAATTTGAGTTAGATGCTACAGGGTGTTCAAAATAACTTTATGCATTTCGACTATTTTAAATTGAAATGTTGATGATTTTATAAAACCTTTCAACTTTTATTAAGTATGTCATATACCTATTTCTAATAGGTTTCGATTTATTTTGAATTTTTCAATTTTTATCCTTGTTTTTAATATACTTACGCCATAACATCATAGTTGCCGAGACAAAACAAAAATGTAGGCATTGTCAAATGTCTATTAAGCAAGTAAAAATAGTTTAATTTGTTGTAGTAAGTGACGTATAAAGGTAATAGTTATGGACTTTCCTAAAAATGAAGTAATTGATATGGTTTATATACTGAGCGAGGCGGGAAAAAATGTCTTTTGGCAGTAAGGCTTTACGGAGCGAAGTACCCTAATAGACTTATACCATCTAGAAAATCTTTTCAGTGTTTAATAGAATGGTTTGATGGTAGTGGTAGCGTTGAGTACACGAAACGGAAAATAATAAACCAGAATGCTACCAATGAAGAAAGAGAAATGGAGATCTTACTTCATGTTGAAGATAATCCCCAGGTCAGCAGCCGTCAACTAGCTGACTTATTTGACATATCCCAATCTACGGCTAATGGCACCACGAGAAAATAGAAGTACATTCCTTTTATATGGAACTACACCAAGAACTTCAAGACCGTGATTTTGAACGACGAGTAAACTTTTGGGTACGGGAAGTTCAAAAATCAAAACCATTGGTCGCTTAATGTAAGGTGTGGAATATTAAATTTTCGAATTATTGGTCCATATTTTTTCCTCGAACCGCTTAACCGGCCTAGATATTTAAATTTTTTGCAAAACGAATTACCTAGCTTCTTGAAGAAGTTGATAACTTTGAAAGGGAACAAATGTGGATTCAACAAGACGGAGCTCCTGCTCATTACGAGCGAGAAGTTCGGAAATTTTTTAAACGATCGTTGCCCACAAAAATGGATCGGTGGGGATGGATTCATTCAGTGGCCCCCTCGATCATGTGACTTAACACCTTTAGACTTCTTTTTGTGAGGCTACATTAAAGATCGTATATATGTGAATCCCCCTACAACACCAGTATATATGGAAAATAGAATACGGGATGCGTGCAGGACAATAACGCCATTTATGCTAAGGAAAGTGAGAATGTATTCAAGTAGACGGGCATATTTTTGAACATTTATTTCGTCATAATAATTAATCATTAGATAAGTTAAACTATATTAAAATTAATATTAACTATTTGTTTATGTTTTCACAATAGCGTAAATGAATTAAAAACAAGGGTAAAAACTGAAAAATTCAAAATAAATCGAAAACTATTAGAAATATGTATATGACATACTTAATAAAAGTTGGAGGGTTTTAGAAAATCTATTAGAAAAAATAATAATATACAAGGTGTGTCATTTAAGAAATTTGAGATTTGTAACTTTAAAATAGTCGAAATGTGTAAATTTATTTTGAACACCCTGTAGCATCTAACTTAAATTTCTTTACACTTTTTTTTTCATCTCTATAGAACGCTCGTACCAATTATGAGTATGCCACCTTCAGAAACAATGGCACTAATAGCAATTTTTTACAAAACTGAAAGCTAGTATTTTTTTTTTTAAAATTGAAATATTAGAAAAACTACTACATTTAAGTATATAACATTATTAATAGAAAAGTTATAAAATTTTACGCATAATGAACTTTACTCTATCATTGACTCACCCTGTACCTACGCGTATATAATGTAACTATGAGAACAGGGATTGTTTAAATTAATTTTATTAATTTTGGGGGAGGATTTTCTAAAAAAGAAATCTTCGGTTTTATTAAAATTTATTATTGATAATAACTTACAAAGTTTAGAAAATGTGTTCATGACTAAACCGCTACAGGAGCGACACGTGTGCGGAAACAACAATTCACGTTGATCATGAATTAGTCATGTAAATTGTACTCGGTGAGAAACAAAGCCCTGGAGATGAGGTTCTCTATATTAGAGACTGCTTGAAAAGGGCTGTATGAGGTCTTACAAGCTGAAGTTCATACGGATGTGAAGCATGCTCCGCTTTAGGAGGAATTAAGCGGGCTACATCCATCGAACGCATGTAGAATAGACTAAAGTCGCCAACCGTTCTTCAGTGGTCCAAGGATTTAAGCTTGCTGGTCAGTGTTGGGTCTACAAGCAGCAGGCAAAGAGCTCTCCTCTGAATATAATCCAACAAATACAGTGTATGATTGGGAGTAAAGCCTTAAACATGGAAGTGGTCGAATTTAAGCTTTGTACAGAATTAATAGTTGTTATAGAGTGTAAATTTTTCTAGTTCGATATAATATTCCCAGTTCTTTGCTTTGCTTGCAACATGTTCACGTCAAGACATATTTGTTCTCAAATTAACACCCAGCAAATTGATTGGCGATGCTGGAGGTTCATGGAGTGTCCCGGCCTAACTATGTCAAATTCAGCAAGGTTAGCTTTTTTAGAGAAAACTGCCACCTGGGTTTTTGTACCATTAAATTCTACTTAGTTGCTGCCACCCAAGATCGAATTTTTTCAGGTCTCAATTAAGGTGAACGACTTCCTGCTGTCTACGGATACTTGCATGGACAGCCGATGTTCGAGCATTCAAAGTGAATGGAGAAATAAGCGTAGTTTCATCTGTTTAATGATTAGGTAATTTTGGCCTAAAATGTTACAGACTTAAATTTATATTCACAAGGTTGTATACGGAAGACCAGCAATAAGGTTCTCAATTTAGCACGAATAAAACCGAGTATCTATTTGTCAACTCGGATACTAGATTCGATACAGATGTTAGATTTAAAATGATCGACGCCCATCTAGTTATTTCAGTCCTAAGACAACAGAAACCCAGATAATATTTTTTTTTTCTTAAATTTTAATGAATTATTATTTTCAAATTATTTACAGCCCAGAAAATCAGAATAATATTTATGATTTTCCAGGATTTTTCTCATCTATGTGACCCCCTTTATTTTCAATTACCGCTTTACAGAATTTCGGCATTCTGTCCAGTAGTTTCTTCGGATATTTTAAGCCATTCTGCTTGTTCCCACAAGTGATTTTCTGATGTTGGATTGAGTTTTCGAACACACCTGTCCAAATGATCCCACAGCAATTCGATGAGGTTTAAATCGGGTGATTGTGGAAGCCAAGTCATCACTTCCAGGATGTCGGATTTCCATTGGTCCAAAAGTTCTCTAATTTGTTTAGCAGAATGTTCAGGGTCGTTGTCATGTTGAAAAATAAATTTCCCCTGAAAATATCTCTTCCAGAAGGAAGCATTTGAGTAAGCAAAATTTCTTGATACTGTTCTTTCCGCATGATTCCTTCTATCCTAAAGATTTTTCCAACTTTACCATTACCAAAACAACCCCAAACCATTACTGAACCTCCACCATGTTTTACTGTAGGCAACTGACAGGCTTCCAACATCCTCTCTCCAGCTGACCACCGCACGTAAACTCGTCGATTTGAACCGAAAATTTTGAATTTAGATTCGTCGCTCCAAAGGACGGAATTCCATTGTTCTGATGTCCAATTTTCATGTGGTTTACGTTTTTTTCACTTGCCTAAGAAGTGGTTTTCTTACTGCAACTCTCCCGTGTAGTCCACCTTCTGCTAACCTGTTCTTCACGGTTGTCACGCTGACGGGGATGGACCGCTCCAGGGTTACTTGAGCCGTAATTTCTGGTGCGATTAGGCGGCGATTACGTGCTATTTGTCGACTCGAGTGACCATTTTGATGTCTCGCAATTGTCAGAGAAACTTTTTTCGTTTTTGGCATTTTCACAAAACAATTGAGCCTGTATCAATTGCAAAGTACTGTTTGCGAATGGTTAATTTCCAAAAGGGCAATGGTATTTATAGTATAGTTTTTATCGTAAAATGTCACTAGGAATTTCCATAATCCCTAGAAACTTGAAATGAGTTCTTACTTCAACTGGAATTCTCAGAAATCGCCTCAAAACGATTATCATGCAAAACTTAGAAATTTGTTCTAATTGTTTTTAAATTGTTATTTCACCAAAGAGGCTTATCTAAACAATTTTATGATGGACACTTGTTAAGACCAATTAAATTTACCTAATATAATAAAAGGGTTTTGGCAGTTACACTGAAATTTCTAGGTGGGCAAATACTTTCTGATGGTAGTGTATATACTTATTAAACATAATTATCTCATTTCGCATGAAGTATACATAATTGTATTGTCAGTTGAATTTATATGAATGCGTATATAGGTATTAACGGACGCAATACTTCAACTTAAACAGAAGTAATAAGCGTTACTTCCCCATAGCTGGACATCAATAAATTTAAACTTTTTCTCACAATTACAAAAAAAAAAACCCCATCCAATTAGAGTACAGTTAGACTTTTCACGATTTGTGACTCCGATTTAACATGCTGATCTCTATCTCTGCATTAAATAGCGAGTAAAATTTATTATTTGCTATCTGTAATTACAGATAGATAATTGCCATTTGTAACTTTATAAGTAACGTAGTTTCTTCGTCTCTTTTTATTTCCCACTACTCGTACAATGATGTATAACAAATGTAAAAACTAAAACCAGAACTAAGTGTAACAGTTATCTTGTTAGTTGGTGAAAAAGAACGGGTAATCCCATTAGGCTTGGTTAAAATGGTTGAGATTAACCAAAAATTACAAGTTAATTTAGAAGTTCTATTGTCTTATATAAATTACTTGTAACTTTATGCCATACTAACATATATTCCCGTCTGCGTTCGCGTGTATTACACGATTTACATCTTTGAAGTAAGATAAGACAGAAAAATATTATTTTTCTGAAACTATTTAACCAGTCATAACCAAATACATTAAAACCTTTCTGAATAACTTACCTAAAAAAAGACAAAATAATTTAATAGGTAGTACTTAAATTATAACTCTATAAATATATATATATATATATATATATATATATATATATATATATATATATATATATATATACATACATATGGCGCCTTGCTGAAGCAACCAAGGTGAATCGAAAAATACGCACTTTGGAAGTTCCAAAAAGTGTTCTCTATATTTGCTAGACCATCGCAACACAAGACGCGTTTCACCGTATCACGGCTCATCAGCTGGGCTAGGTTCAGCAAACGCAAAGAACACCATTTCAGACCTTATCCCGGTACTAACGGAAAACCATGACAAAATAGATGCTTATACTGCACTCTGTCTTTCCCAACAAAGGGGCTTAATTGCAGAAGCGCACCTTCTTAAGCTTCCCGCTCGAAGACATAGATGGCGCATTGGTGAAGCAACCAATGCAAAGCGAAAAATCCACACTTTGGAAGTTCCCAAAAGTGTTCTCTGTATTTGCTAGATCATCCCAACCCAAGACATGTTTCACAGTATCACGGCTCATCAGCTGGGCTAGGTTCAGCAAACGCAAAGAACACCCATTTCACACCTTATCCCGCTCGTCTTGGGTTGGAATAGTCTAGCAAATACAGAGAATACTTTTGGGAACTTCCAAAGTGCGGATTTTTCGATTCGCCTTGGTTGCTTAACTAATGCCTTCGAGCGGAAAGCTTGAGAAGGTGCGCTTCTGCAATTAAGTGTCATCTGTGGTCTGTGGTTCTTCCGAAAGGCTTTAAATAAGTCACCGACAGAGTGTAGTATAAGCATCTATTTTGTCATATGGTATGGTATATATATATATATATATATATATATATATATATATATATATATATATATATATATATATATATATATATATATATATATATATATATGGGACGTTTCGCGTCAACGGGGCCACCTAAAAATACAAATAACGAGAAAAAAAAGGGGTGTCAATTTCTTCATTGAAACGTAAGCTTTCAAATGTAACTTGGCCCTTTTGAAAAAACAAGATGGCAACTAGAAACAAAAAAAATCAGGATCAAATACAAACAAATGATGATTTCTAAGCAAAATTAAGTTAATTGAACTTAAAAACTGAGACAAAATGTAATATTGATGTAATAGAGTAACCAACATATTTTATGTAATACCAACATGGCGGATCCAATTGAAAATTACACGAAAAATGAGCAATTATGGAAATTTCGCAGCGGAATAACACTGTTTCTTACCGGAGCGCTATCGCTGGCTCATCATGTAAGTTAACAACCCTTCGTAACCTAACCAAGCCTAACCTACTCCAAAGAAAGGCAACTTAACCTAACAAAACTTAATGCATCTTACCTTACACAACAGAAAGGAAAATTATCGTAATAAAACTTTAGGCGTCATAACTTACAGAGCAGAAAGAGAGCTTAACCTAACTTAATCTAATGCAGCAGATTTTAACCTAACTTAAGACAGTTTAGGGTGTTGTCAAAAGAGAAAATTTTCAGGATTTGTATTATTTTTTTAAAATAATATCCCTATTAAACTATTTAAAATTGCTACTTTGTGCAAATATACCTTTACTATGTGCATAGTATCTTTCCATTTAATAATTTGTGTCTATTCTAAAATCATAGGAGACGTTTTAAAAGCCACTTATTAGTCTTGATCTTATATAATTTATGCCTTATGTTATGTCAGTTAGTTTAAGCTACCTTAGGTTGGGTTAGGTTAAGCTGCCTTTTGTGAGGTTAAGATAATTTGCCCTTTTGTTGTGTAAGCTATGATGCCTTAGGATATATTAGCTTAACTTGCCTTTCCGACGTCTAAGCTATCAAGGTTTATGTTTTTTTCGATTAACATGCCTTATGCTAAGTTAGGTTAAGCTGAATTAGGTTAATTTAGGTTAAAGTGTCTTAAGTTAGATTAGAATCTGCTGCATTAGGAGCTGCTTCAGCTTATTGTATCCATCGACCGATAAAAGCATCCCTCAACTGCTGCCATTGTTCGCTATCATGTGTTTGTCATTCAGTCATGTACAATTAATCTTTTTATGTCATTTTACTACCTAGTTGGTAGTCTTCCCCTGCTTCTTTTATTTGCTCTTGGTTTTTATTTTGCAACTTTCCATGTCCACCGATTGTGCTTTATCCTTCCAATATACCCTGCCCAGTTCCAGTTTAATGTAAATGCCCTTTCTATTGTATCTGTTATGATGAATCTTCGTCTTATTTCCTTATTTGGTATGAGACCGTTAAGTTCAATATTTAGAATTCTTCTCTCCATGGCTCGTTGGGTAAATTATAATCAACAGATTATACTTTTATTCAGTGCCCTGTTTCTGTTCCACAGACTGGGAGAACATGCTGGTCGAAAACCTTGCAGTCTTCCAAACGCCGACCAGGATATGGATACACAATTCAAATTTTTGGCCCAAATATATTTAACTATCAACTTTCTCTATTTGTGTATTTTTTAATATTATTATATATTGGTTTTGTTCTGTGTCGTTAGTTCAGAATTTGGTTTATTGATATTTTATTTGATCTTTTTTTCAATTCTTCTAGCATTCTTTATAGTTCTTGTTTATGTCTATCTATCAAGGTCACATCATTGGCAAATCTCAGATGTGTTATTTTTTTGTCATTTATAGTTATTCCTATTAACTGAATATGTTAACCCAATATACATATTTTAATTAATAAATACCAAAATTGAACAAAGATCATAAGTTCAAAGAGTCCAGGGATAATAACAAATGCTAAATATTTTTCATTAATTTGTGATTTGCTATTAATAACCACTACTTTTAATAGATTAATTTTGGTCAATAACAATATACAAATCGGCGCCGTTCAGCACCAAATTCAGATACTCGATCAATAAGGAAGAGGAGCTATTTTTAATGTCTGCTGGTCCATCATGCACTTGCTTCATTTTAGTTTTGTGGAAGACCAGGTTGAATTTCCTTAATACTCTCCTGGTCTAAAATTATTTGGGATCCCAGGTGAGTTTGTCTTGCCTGGCCAAACACGCTCAGATGAAAAATTGTCTCTTACTCCTGCAAGGTCCATCTGAAATCTGGATCATCTTTAACCCCGATGCGAGTGAGATGACCATTTAAGTGGCAGTGTGCTGTAAAGATCCCTGTCAACGTCTTCAGGTGTTTCAGATTTAGATCGCTGTGTGAGACTCTTGGACTCAATCATCCCTAGTGCCTTGTTCAAGTCTTTCACGAACTTATTAGACAGTAGATCTAGAATCGCTGTACCGTTCATAGTGATAGATTTCGAAAAAGGGTTCAGGTCATGTGGTGTTCCCTTTTTACCCAGTATGTTGGCCATTTCCCTGGACACCCATGTCACCAGGTATTCAAATGAGAAACAGGTTGTTGCTCGGCTAGCTCTTTTACATGTAATTGTGGCTTCATTATAATGGACTGGTATAGGGAAGCACTTATCTACTATTACCAGTCAATAGTTTTAAATATGTCTTCCAAGGCCAACGTGAATAGTTTAGAAGAGATCTCTCTGTCTTACTCCACGCTAAGTTTCATGATTGTCCATAGCCCCATTGTCAAAAGCCTTTTTATAGTCCACCATTGCGACCTAAAGTATGTTATATTCACTTGCCTTTTCTGCAAGTGTTTTCATTGTTTGTAAATGATGCATAGTTCCATGACCTCGTCTAAAATAAGCCTGCTCTCGAGGCTATCTCTCTTACATTTCAGGTTTGCTAAATCATGAAAAACTTGGTTTCCCATTTCCATTAGTTTGTTTGTCTTTTGGTGATAACTCTCGAATGAAATAAGATATCGAGTTCGAATTAGCCCTACATACACTCCTGGACAAAATTAACGCAACAATATATTAAATCATACAAATCTCTATAATGAATTAATTTTAATAATTGGTTACACTAAAAGTTAGAAAAAACTTATTCGGATACTTTAAAAGTGAATTAGCTACCAAATTTCTCTATAAGATTCGAATTAAAATTATTTTTAAGACCTAATAACAAAATCATTGAAATTATGTAATAATGAAAAAAATAAACTGGGACACTAGTAGCAAAATTAATGGTGTAACTGGGACACTAGTAGCGTGTGTTGCCTCCTCTACAGCGTTTATGCTCCTAGGCATGCTTCTAATTAAATTTTGGATAAAATCTTGAGGAATTTGCTCCCATTGTGTGATAACTGCATTTTCAAGTTCCCTCAGGTTTCTAGGTGCAGGTATATGACGTTTCACATTTTTTTAAAGGTGATCCCATACATGTTCTATTGGACTCAGATCCGGGCTTTTTGGTGGCCATTGCATAATCGGCATATCAACTTGATTAAGATAATCGAGTACCTCCTAGCTACGTGAGGTCGAGCGTTGTCTTGCATAAACAGGAAATTGGGCCCCACAAAATGACCGAAAGGCATCACATGTTCTATTACAATATTCTCAAGATAGTAGTCAGCATTCATGGATCTCGTACGGACAGGAACTAACTCTGTGCGAGCATCAAAGCAGATGCCACCCCAGAACATAACAGAGCCACCGCCGAATGGAATCCTTGCAGAGATATTGCAAGGAGCAAACCTCTCTCCTGGTCTTCGCCATACTCGCTCACGACCATCTGGATGTTTTAGACTAACCCTAGTTTCATCTGTGAAGAAAACTTGTTTCCAATCATCCACAGACCAGTTTTCGTGATTTCGAACAAAACGTAACCTGGCAACTCTGTTCTCTCTAGTAAGCAAGGGCGCAGTGGCTGGTCTCCTACTGTTTGATCCAGCTTCATTTAACCGTCTCCTAACTGTTTTAGAAGAAATTGTAACATTGCGAACAGCTTCGAGTTCGTTTCTTATTATAGAACTAGTGATAGTCCTGTTTCTTAAAGCATATTGTCTTATAAAACGTTCATCTAGGTCGCTAGTGCATCGTTTTCGCACTTGCCCTAGCCTTCTAGTAAAGTTCTTACTTCATTCAAGCGTCTTACCATACGACTTATTGTGGAACGATGTTTGCCTAACAAATTGGCAACATAACTCTGACAATATCCCTCGTCCAATAAAACTGAGGCTCGCACTACCTCGTGTTCAGTTTAATTCCTTGTTCGATTAATTTTTCTAATTCTTCGGGGTCAAAAATAAAACAGTCTACCACAAAAACGTATTACTTTGAAAAAGAGAACAATTTATAAGCTTACTTTTAAAGAAATCTATCGCACATTATTACAGAAAATTGTTTGTCTTCTAAAAAATTCTTTAAAACTGTAAATCTAAACGAATTGTTTTGATTTCTGTCATGAACAACGAAACAAAATATGCATAGCCTACTATTCAAATATTCGATAAACTTTAAAACTGACATAAGAAAAAGATAAATTAATTTTCAGATTGATGCGTTAATTTTGTCCAGGAGTTTATAAAACTTAAAGTGGGAAAGGTACCTATGATTTTTGCGTGATATCACTTAAGAGGAAGGGAGTCGAAGGGATGGAATCGTTAAATATTGAATAGTTTCAATGGTAGTATGACGATTTTTTCCAATTTTTTGTTGAGGTAGTAAGAGAAACCATTTTAAATATAATTATTTATATTACTTCATACATATCATGTTATACGTCCTTTTTAACCTTCTTCGAGTTAAAAAATCTGGAAATTACATTATTTTTTCCTTATTTGCAATTATAACAGACGTTTTTGTTCTGCTTAACTTTCTTTGTTATTAATATCCCACCATAAAAAATCTAGTTGGAATGCTTAAATTAAGTTATGCTTTAGTGTAAGTCAAATCGAATTAAGTTTACTGGGTACATGGGTTAACCCCATTTCTTTTTTGAAGATTGTATTTAAAATTTAAAATAACTTCAAAAGACCTTATCTTCTTCCAATATAGACTACTTCTAGGCAGGTATCTGAATATATTTTTTAAATATACGAATTAAAATAATCTGTGCAAAAAAAAACCCAAATGGTAAGATATTATCATAAAATTTATGATATTACTATTCTGAAATAACGTTTATTTTTAATTTTATGGCACTCAACTACATGGAGTGAGAAGTACCGAGACTTTCCGAGAGATGGCAGCACAAACAAGAACCATATGATTTTCAGTTAGGGTGACTCCCAGAAGATTCGTGTAAAATTTTCATAACAATCTTGTCTATTAGTTTGGGAGTTACAACTTTTTGATGGGAAAAAATACAACCAGAACTCAAAAATGGCCTGAAAGGTGTTATGGTACATCTGGTCCATCGAAACCAACTATATGTCGATGGTTTAGTGAAAGCACCAATCCACCGGATATTGTTTCTGAAAAACTGACCACCATATTGTTCCGAATGAAAGTGAGAAAGATAGGTGACATAGTGAAGATATTACCAGAAGGCATGAGGCATACTTTGCATGAATGTTTCCACATGAAACAACTATGAGCCCAATGGGTTTCGCGCACTTTCACGAACGTGTCGAAGATTTATAACGCTTTTTGGCACTGTTTCGGCTTAATCCAAGGGAATTTTTGCATTTACTCGTAAACATGGATCCAGTACTACATCCCTGAGTCCAATAGGCAGTCCGCAGAGTGGCTGGAACCGCCAATCGAAGAGTCCAAAAACATAAAACAGCTGTTAAAGTTTTGGCAAGTATTTTTGGTATGCCCATGGAATATTACTGATCGAATATCTTGCGAAGCTCTCAAATCCATAAAATCGGTGGTGAAATTGGACCAATTGAATTGCTTCCGTATTCTCCGTATTCACCAGATGTGTTCCCAGCGATTATTGCCCCCTTTCCAAATTTAAAAAAATATGATGGTGATGTTATTTGGGTCTCAGCGCATCGCCAGCTAAGAAGTCAATTTCCTTCAGGAATTATTTTTATGATGTCTTTATGTGTTACAAATGATTCCAAGGCTAGTTTCAAATTTGAAGGAATGTTGTATTTGTCCCTTATATGTTTGTGGTGAACCGACTCAAATATGTGTAGGATAGATAAAGGAAACCCACAGGTAGGACATAGAGGTGGTGGTTCATTTTTTATAAGATGACCGTGAGAGGAATATGTGTGTACCACCGCCAACCTTCTCAAGAGTACATTGTCCTTTCTTCTCATGGCGGAGGAGTTCAAAGGCAGGAAGACATTTGGTTTTATGGACCACACCTTATTATTGGGGTCTTTTAGATCCCAACGTAATTGGAAAAGGGATTTGTGGATGGCCTTAAGGAAGATGTTGAAGTCTGAGAAATAATTTTCCCCAGTATTCAAAGAGCCTCTTTCAATAGCGAGTTTTACATAAATGTCCGCTTTATCATTGTCACTGTTACCAATATGGCTGGGTAACTAAAATAAAGAGATGGAGCGATATTTAAGTTTTGCTATATACATTAGATCAGTGATGTGTCTGATGTAGTTATAATCTAGATTTCTTGATTCGATGGCAGGCAAAGCGCTCAGGGAGTCAGAAATTACTAAGGAAGGTTTGTTGGAAGTTCTTAGGAGGGAATATCTGATAGCCTCTTTAATAGCAAGGAGTTCGGCAGAGAAGATGGTAGCATAGTTAGGAAGTTTGTACATTTTAATGGTGTTTTGTGAAATAAAGGCTGCTCCTACACCTTTATCCATCTTGGAGCCGTCTGTATAAAAGAGGGTTTTTGGGCTGAAATAAAGAAGTCGAATGGTAAACTGAGGCTTATTTTAAAGAGCTCGACAAATCATACTATATGAAAGGTATCCAAATGTTGGAAGAGCGCTGAAAGGAAACTAACACGTACACTAAACAGTTTTTGGTCTGACACATAGATGGAAGCATCAACCTTCAAACGATACGTGTCAAAATTTCATAACATTTCGACGATTAGTTTACAAGTTACAGTGGTTTTAGTGACGCTACTTTTAATATTTTCAAAACAATGGAAAAAATCGAATTTCGTGTGTTGATTGAACAATGTTTTTCGGTGGGAAAAAAATACTGTTCCAGCAAAGCAATGGCTTGATAAGTGTTATGGGGACTGTGCCCTTGGAAAATCACTCATTATTTACTGGTATGCTGAATTTAAACGCGGTCGTACAGCTAGAAATGAAGGTGAACGCTCTGGACGCCCAAATGAGGTGGTTACACCAGAAAACATAAAAAAAATTTACAAAATTGTTTTGGATAACCGTAAAGTGAAATTGCGTGAAATAGTTGACACCCTAAAACTATCAAAAGATCGTGATGATCATATTTTACATGAACATTTGG
Organism: Pachyrhynchus sulphureomaculatus; assembly: GCA_019049505.1. NCBI lineage: Eukaryota > Metazoa > Arthropoda > Insecta > Coleoptera > Curculionidae > Pachyrhynchus > Pachyrhynchus sulphureomaculatus. The sequence goes on from CM032449.1 coordinate 27,440,367, forward strand.
ACATGACAAAGCTCTGTTCGAAATGGGTACCGCGTTTGCTCGCAGTGGACTAAAAACAACAACGTGTTGATGATTCTGAGCGCTATTTGGCTCTGTTTAAGCGCAATAAAAAGGATTTTTTCATGCGATATGTGACAATGGATGAAGATGGATCCACCACTACACACCGGAATTAAATCGGCAGTCAGCTGAGTGGACAGCAGCCGATGAAAGCCGCCCGAAGCGACCAAATACAGTCGGTTGGGAAGGTTTTGGCAGCTCTGTACTTTGGGATGCGCATAAAATAATTTTTATCGAGTATGCTGAGAAGGGAAAAACCATCAATATCGAATATTATGTAAAGTTATTGGTGCGTTTGAAGGCAGAAATCGGAAAGAAACAGTCCCAAATGAACAAGAAAAAAGTGCTCTTTCATCAAGACAACGCATGAAATTGAATTTGCTCATTGCTTCCTCATCCATCGTATTCTTCAGATTTGGCCTCCAGTGACTATTAAGTATTCGCAGACCTCAAAAAAAATGCTCGCGGGAAAGAGATTTGGCTCCAGTGAAGAATTTATCGCCGAAACTAAGGCCTATTTTGAAGGCAAAGATAAATCTTTCTACAAGAAAGTCGAATTTTGCCAAAAAAATGTGTTTTAAGTAGCTAGACCAAAAACTTTTCAGCCTACGTGTTATGTTGAAGAATAAAATCTGCTTATGCTTATTTTTAATTTTATAACACTCTAATATGGACAATTCAGACTGGCGTTGTTCAAATTATTATCCAGCATAGAAGATATTTGTTGAAAATACAATATTTATAGGATTAGTTCAGCTATCAATAACATCTAAATACGCCATTGTGAATTTCACATTGTACGTGTTATCGCAAAACTATTTTAATGAGAAATAAATATGAAGAAAATACAAATAAACAATACAAATAAGTGGCCCAGTTTCTCTCACTAAATTACTTTACGTTAACAATTTGTCTTTGTGCTTTTGTTGTTGTTTTCACTTTTTAGTGGTTAACAAAAGCGTAAAATATAATTTCACTTGGCTTTTCATCATTAACTTATTTTTAAATTTCATTTTACATACTTATATTTTCGAGGCGGTGATAATTTAAATAAGAATATTAATAAATGAAAATAAATTATTTTTAGACCGTTTTAAAAATTTAATATATTGGGTGTGTGAATTAATTTTGAGAGATTTTTCGGTAAAAATGTCGCTTTATTGTAAAATAACCGGTCAAGTGCAAGTTGAACTTGCGCAATTAGTGTTCCGTACGTTGATTGCTTTTAAAATAAAAAAAATTGTACGGGGGTATAAAATGATCAGTGACTTCTTAAAACACACCCAAAATGAGTTGTCAACAAAGTTTGTTTCCAATTTTTAGTGAAAACTGAGGACCTTGAAATTTTTGTTTTTTTTTTAAATACTAGATGAATTTAAAGGTAATGCACTCATGATAATTTTCGTTCAATCTACATCCCGTAGAGAATATTTCAGAGTTTTTTCAAAATTTTTTGATCAGTACTTTTCGAGATAAGGTGGGAGGATAGCCATTTTTTTTTCGCGATTTTTTAAAAATAATACAAACAAAAGTGTTCGCAAGTATTAGATTATATATATACTTTTTACTCATGTTTTCACAAGCTTTCATTTGACACCACACTCGATGAACTAGTAAATTTTTTTTCACTTCCGATTTGACCCCCCAAAACTAACCCCTTAAATCAAAATTTAACTTTCAAAACTACATGGCTTTGATGAGGCCACCAATTCCTATATTATTACCAAATTTCAACTTTCTACGACAAATAGTTTCGGGGAAAATCGGATGTGACAGGCAGACAGACGGACAGACACCGAAGTCATCTTATAAGTGTTCCGTACGGAACACTAAAAAGTGGTGAGCTTTCTGATGAACACCACACAAGGTACCTTATGCATTTGAAATAAAATATAATATAATTTGAAAAGAAAGTGTGAAGAAAAAACAAACTGTCTCGAAACTCATTAGAGAAATAATTTCTTATTCTTTCATCCAACCACAATAAAGCATAAAATTAACTGCAATAATATACGTGACTGTCCAAGATTAACAATGCATAAAAAATGACCCAGAATATGGTAAAAATAGTTCAAGTGGTTTAAGTTTAATTATTATTTTTTCTGTATTAAAAGTATTGAGACAGAGAAATTTTCGACACAACACTGTAAAATTATTTATAATAATTTATTACTTTTAAAAGTTTATCATAGTTCGATATATGAAATGGGTGACTCCCAATTAACTGAAGACAAATTTAATAATTAATTGTATAAAATTTCAATACAAATTTTATAAACCCCAAAGCGGGAAGTTTTAAATATGAGTTAAAAAGAGACTATACACCTATCAACGAAATGTCCAAGTCAACACCATTTCTTTGGGTCTTGAAACCTGAGGTAAAAATAAATGTTTTTCGTGAAATACTGCAAATTGGTAATGCAAAAAGTGCCCTAAGTGTTTCATTAATATTGCCGAAAATTACTGACAATTGTTTTTCTTACACTTTGCACAATTAAACAAAAACGGTGATATTTTTACGCTGTGTTCTAATTTCTAACCTATATCTGATGTCCTTAGTTATATTTTCAGTATATGTAATTTTTAAGAAGAAATAAGTGGTTTGTTACTTATTTTGAAGCATGCAAATAGCGAAATAGGCAATTGATTGCCACAGTAAAATAGGTATGGGCAAGTAGCCTCCCATTCACCATCACATAAGTAACGAGCTCGATATTTTTCTATTAAAAATTTGAGACCTCTTTAAGTTGCATGTTTTATTATCGAGGAGTGCTATTTATCAATATTTTTCATCTACTCCTTTTGCGCCAAAGATATACTAGTTTTAATATATTAAGCCGCTTTCATGACACCCTACATATATATATATATATATATATATATATATATATATATATATATATATATATATATATACATATATATATATATATATATATATATATATATATATATACATATATATATATATATATATATATATATATATATATATATATATATATATATATATATAATATATATATATAAAAAAAACTACTCAAAGGCAATTGGTCTTAAGATGATTAAAAGTAATACAAAAATATTAACAAACTCTAATAACAACATAGTTATAAATTTGGATGGAACAGCTTTCGAGATTGTTAAGGATCGTGCGTATCTGGGACAAAAAATGAATACGACGAGAAATCAAATTTCAAGAAGAATCAGGCTTGGATAGTGCGCATTTGAGAAATTAAGTTATATATTTAAGGATAAAGCCATCCCAAATAAGTTACAGGCCAAAGTTTACTATCAGTGCATCCTATCCGCAATTACATGTGACGCTGAAACTTAGATACTGAATAAAGCCGATATACAAAAACTAGCTCGAACCCAGAGAGCACACGAAAGACAGATGATCGGGATAAAACCTAAAGATAGAAAAAGAAACAAATCTATACATTGAAACGTCTTAACTTCTTTGCTTTTAATAGATATATTATTTATTAAATAGAAGTCATTAATTGCCCCTTATGTATATCTTAATTTCTGAGAATGGACTGAGTGGATATTAATACTGAGAGAACTAAAGAAAAAGCCGATATACAAAAACTAGCTCGAACCCAGAGAGCACACGAAAGACAGATGATCGGGATAAAACTTAAAGATAGAAAAAGAAACAAGTCTATACATTGAAACGTCTTAACTTCTTTGCTTTTAATAGATATATTATTTATTAAATAGAAGTCGTTAATTGCCCTTTATGTATATCTTAATTTCTGAGAATGGACTGAGTGGATATTAATACTGAGAGAACTAAAGAAATTAGACATAAACTACATCAGTTTTTTTTTCTTTTGGGTAGAGAATATGGATAAGAGATAATTTTTGTATGTCTTTTGAAAATAGTCTCTATAGTGTTTAAAATTTTGGTTGTACAGATTTTTTGCACCATTCATTTTAAGAAATAATAGAATCTAACTTCAGCTCAAAAAATGAAAAAATACTGAAGAGTTATGCAGTTGTTAAAAAAATTGTAATATGGTACAACCGTTGCATCCTGAAAGATAAAACGGGTGATTCAGTGAAACCGTACATTCAAATAAAGAAAAGGGTTTATTAATGACAAAATAAAAATTTCCAACTTCGCTACTCTCTTAAAAATTACTTCTACTAGATAAAATCACATAATCTAGAAAATTGTACTATTAGATAGAGTCTTTAAATCTGGATTACTAAGTTTTTAATTAAAGGCTTAATAATTCGCAATATTAAAAGTTTGTGAAATTAACTCCGCGAGTTACATATGTTGAATAGTCATTGGAAACGCACTTGTCGACAGGAAAAGAGATTTTTAGGCTGGTGTGCTTATGACTTACGGATTGGTTTCTCCTCGTGGATTTTCTACAAGTTTTTTTTGGCCTGTCCCGGTGAGATCCTTACAAAAATATTGTCTCAATTATTACCATCTCAGTTTCTTGTGGGCTGCTAAACACTTTTTGACCGAAATGTCTGAGGAGGAGAAGGATATTTCAAGGAAAGAGGCCTTGAACTTGGGAACTAGAAACCGTTGCTGCACTACTACATCATTAAAAACACTCTCTTCGGCGTACTGAAGAAAAAAAACTACGGTCTGCTGGCAAAACAAAGCCGTTACTGCTTCATCAAAAATTCTCACTCGGCTTGACGATGTAAAAAAGGCTGCTACGGCTATCTGATGGAAAAAGCCCACTGCGGCTACCTGATGGAAAAAGCTCACTAAGGCTACATGATGGAAAAAGCCTTTAACCATGCCATCCGCACGCTTAAATATTTTTCTCCCTTCCTTCAAGTAACGTCTTTAAAATGGCTTCCTTCCCGGATAATCTTTAGCCAATCAGACACATTCGATGCAAATTAAAGAATCCAGTAGTCAACTCGCAATGCACACTGCAAAATTTAAATTAAACTGCTTAAAAAGTTAAAACACTGTTTTAAGCTACACTGTTCAAAAGTTGAAATCACTGCAATAAATATAAAAATGAAAAAAAATATATATAAATTATAGGGAGAAAAACAGTGTCGTAACATGATCTTAAGGCGATCATCAACAATTTTACCATAAAAATTATACAGATACTTTAACCTCCAGAATAATAATGTTAAATAAAAAGAAGGTTCGAATTATACTGTATTGTTATAGTCTTTCCATTTTAGGCAAATTAAGATTAATGATACTTTAACCTCCAAAGTAATTACCTGAAAAAATATTGAATAAAAAGAAGGATCGAGTGATACGATATTGGTATGGTCTTTCCATTTTAGACAAATTAGGATTAGCGATCCTCAATATTCAGATACCTTAACCTCCAGAGTAATTATGCCTGATTCAACCGTAACAGTAAGAAGGAGGACAACGAGTTTATAGAAATTGAAAAAAATCCTTAGAATAGCTGTGCACAGAATATTAAACATATAGTTCATAGTCTCTAGGCCAAATTAGTATAGAAATCCAGAAATATAAGCTCAAACTGTGAGCTGTACGAGTATATACAGGAACTTGAGCTCTAGAAACTCCCACTATAGTAAACGAAAAATCGACGCACGGAGAAGAGAGATTTTTCACAAGAAAGACCTCTGCCTATTTAACATTCAATCAAAAAATCAAATATCGAGGAAGGGGAGTGAAATTTTTTTGTAAAAGATAACCCCCAATGAAAGAAGAGTTTCGTTTTCAAAGGGCATAATTTCTACATTCACAGAGGAGGAGGGGCATATGCCAACACATAATTCATATGGTACCTAAAAACTTTATTAGACTGAATTTTCTTAATTTTTTTCAGTAACTGAAAATACTCAAACATTGTGGTTTTAAGTTTTACCTTGTATCTTCCTAAATTGGCTGACTTTTTAATTAAAATTAAAACAGTAAAGATGACGGTTTAGAATGAAGAAGTGAAGAAATTCTCAATAATCTTCCCATATTGCTGTGGGCCTTCTGTTAACCTTAAAGCAGTACTTTGAGGGAAATGTGAAGGGTTTCAATGCTTTAGTTTTGGATTTCAAACTCTGATTATTGACTTGGCCGTGAAAATTTTCGCTGAATCTACACGTTTTAGAGACTCTAGAATTTTTCAAAATTTTTTGATCAGTACCTTTCAAGATAGTGTGTCGTAACATGATCTTAAAAATCTAGGAAAAAATGAATGTTACAACGTGAACAAACGAAATTAAAAGAGAATTATAGAGCACGTAGCAGAAAGAAAGTGGCAATGGGCTGGACATGTAGAACGCACGACCGATGATCGATGGACCAAGCGAGCATTAGAATGGAGACCACGAGAACAGAAAAGGAACATAGCATGTAAACAAGATGGCAAGATGATATACATTGGATGGATGACAACAGCTGCAAATAGATTGAGATGGAAGTTCAGGGAGAAGGCCTACATCCAGCACTGGATAGAATTAGGCTTATAATGATAGTGATATATATATATATATATATATATATATATATATATATATATATATATTTATATAGAATAAGAAAACTACAAACATTCATATATTTAAGACAAAAAAAATCGAAATATCAAAAAATAATTTAAAGGCTGACTTGAAAAGAAGGGTCTCGTTAGCTTGGTCTGCGTTCGGAAGGTTACAATCTACATTTAAACCCCCCATACAATAAAAGCCAGAGAGTTCGATCAATATGTACTGCCGTGCCGGTATTAACATATGGCACTGAAACGCGGGTTTTAAATAAAAGTATAATAAATAAACTACAGGTAAACCCATAGAGCAATGGAGAGGAGAATGCTAAGATTCCAAGATCGTATTCTTAACATCGAGATAGGAAGGAGATCAAAAATGACAGATGGAATACAACGAATATATATATTATGCTGGAATTGTGCAGGGCACATTGCAAGGATGAATGATAATAGATGAACACGCCGAGTGGTTGAATGGAGGCCTAGAGAACATAAAAGATGCAGAGGTAGACCACAGATGAGATGGACGGATTAAAAGATTGGCGGGACACGATTGGATGCAAAAAGCAAACAACCGAGCTCATTGGAGATAACTTGGGGAGGCTTACATTCGACTATGGATGGAATAAGCTAATAATATATATATATTTTATATATATATATATATATATATATATATATATATATATATATATATATATCCATTCCAAAGGTTTTCTTTTAACTCTCTTTCTGTTAGTTCCTTACCTTAGTCTCCCCCACTTATTTAGGCTGCCACTGAAGTATATTTTTAGTATTCTGGCGGCATTTATTGAACATAGCATATATTGAAACTAGATCAGTTATTTTAGAAATAGAGTTTTATTATACTCTTATAATTCTCTAATGAGCTCATTACTTTTTCTCTTTTCCATAATTCTGCTGTTTTCCTCTAAAATTCCATTTCTGCCGGTCTGAGTTTCTTTTTCTGCTTGCTCTTTCAGTGGCCATTGTACTATAATACTTTTTTTATCGTGTTATATATCTTTCTTTCATTTTCTTTTGAAATTTGTTTATCCCATAGAGTGTTTTATTAGTACCACTTCTAGGCTATTTTGCAAAAATCTAACTTTGTCGTTCTGTCGAAAATCCCTGGAGACTTACGTGATTTATTTCTTTTTACAGGTACAATAGAGAATGTTATTAGTTGAAATTTCATTCGCTTAAGCATTAAATGATGATGACTCGTTGACATTCCTGTAGAGCTTTTACATGAAAAGGAAAGTTTTAGTTAAATACTTAAATTTCACAAGTTAATGCGTGATATTTGGGTTGAAAGTACTTAAACTCTTATAAGGCGATATAACATTATTATTAAAATTTATCTAATTTAAATGAGTCTAAAGAAAATTGTCATGAGCTTTCACAAAAATTATTCTCTTATGTTATCTGCTAAAATGATATCCAAATACGTTACGATGCTCGTCTGATCTACTACAGCGGTTTTTTATTGTTCTTACGGTATGGTATTATTACATCACTGTTGATCAATATTATTTTAAGGAAAGGGGGCGACTGGGTTAAGCTTCGACAAATTTGGGTAAGGGAATTTTTCATAATTTTTGTAAAATAATGAATGTTTTAAGAAACATTATTTATAGTAAACTATTGGGTGAGTGAATTAATTTTGAGAGGTTTTACGGTAAAAATATCGCTTTATTGTAAAAAAACTGTTACAAATTGCTTATTCAAAGTATTGTCCATCGCTAGCCACTACTTCCTCTCATCTTTCTGGCAGCATATGAATACCACGTTGAAAGAACGACTCATCTTTTGACGCTATCCCCGAATCGACCCATTATTTGGTATCCTCATAAGAATGGAAGGGCTGTTCAGACAGGCCGTGCGGCATCGATCGGAACAAGTGATAATCAGAAGAAGCAATGTATAGTGAGTACGGCGGCTGAGATAAAATATCTCATCCAAGCGCTTCTAGCATTTCCTTGACGCATGTTGCAACATGTGGCCGAGCGTTATCATGTTGGAAATCATTTTGTTTATTTTGACAATTACCAGAATAACCTAAGTTGAGAAAAATCGATTTTTTTCTTTGGTCTATTTTGAAAAATACCAGCCTGGAGAATGGTATTTTAAATTATTACTAAAAAATTCATAGTCATTTTGGAGATAAAGGCATGTTTACTCAATCACACAGCTGTGTTTTGTGCAAGAGAGCTTGCTTGTCAACCAGCATCAGGCATATATTTTGGAGAGAGTACATGCACTCAAAATTAGACTAACTTTAAAGGGCCGGATTTTTTTTTAATACATACATTTTCAAATAAATAAAAGAAATAATCTTAATAAATTCTGCCCAAAAAATTCCCCAAAATTGTCTAATTTTTGAGCCCTTAACTGCAATCTTATACTTATCAGCGACAGTGGTCTGTTCTCGAGGACATCGAGTCATTGTCATCTTCTTGGATTTCAGTAAAGGAATAAAAAAAAACGGCCAAGTGCAGGTCGGACTTGCGCAATTAGAGGTATAAAGTTATCAGTCACTTCACAAAACACACCACATATGAGTTTTTAATTACCAAAAAAATTACCGGTAGGTAATGTACTCGTACTAATTTTCATCCAATGGAGAATAATCCAGAATTTTTTTCGAAATTTTTTTATTAGTTCCCTTAGAGATAAGATTGTAGGACCGCGATTTTTGGCAATTTTTAGTTCTTATTTGACATCTTACTCAATAACTTTGAAAAAAAAATAGTTTTTTTTTATATACCCCATAAATTGTCAAAGGTAATGCACTCGTGATAATTTTTATTCAATCTTTACCTTATAGAGACTATTCCAGAACTTTTTCGAAATTTTCTGATTAGTATTCTTAGAGATAGGGTGGGAGGACGGGGATTTTTGGCATTTTTTTTCAATTAATAAAGAAGAGTTTGCGCAACTATTACATCATATATATTTTTGAACTCATGTTTTCACAAGCTTTTATTTGACACCACACTCTATTCTCTTCCGGTTCTACCCTTCCAAACTAACCTTTTAAGTCAAAATTTAACTTTCGAAACTACACGACTCTGATTAAGCCATTAATTCCTATATTTGTGTGAGAGACAGTCGGATGAACATCGAAGTAATCCCATGCGTGCGCTGTAAGGAACACTAAAAACTGTATTTTTATTTTTTTTTTTAAATATGAGAAAGGATTAGCGACCATCAGTATGGCTTTGGTAAGTAATAATTAACAGGAAATCTTTTAACTTATGTAACACACTTTTGGGACAACGCAATTAAACACTTTGGATAATCTCGAGGGGTTCCCTTGGATATATCCAAGTCATTCAAGCGTGTTTGACATAACAGATTGATTTCTAAGCTACGCTTTTATAGTATGTTTGAAAAGTTTTATTTATGGCTGTCGTGTTTCCTCAGAGAGACTGCTTTATGAGTAGCAGTCGACAGATTTCATTCCAACACCTTCATTATCAACGCCGGCGTGCCCCAAGGCATGGGAGCCCCATGCTGTCCCCTAATCTCGTTCTCATTTACATTAACGATCGGCAGGAAAGGACCAGAAATTCAATTTAGGGCTTTGTAGATGACAGTACGCTTATTTCTTCAGTTACTTTGAACGATCGAACATCGCATGCAAATATCCGAAGAGAGCAGGAAGTCATTCACCCTAACAAAGATTTGGAAGAAATTTTACCTTGACAGTAACTAAGTAGAATTTAAAGCTACAAAAACCCAGATGGTAGTTTTTTCTGAAAAAGTTAATGTTGCTGAACTCGACATCGTGACACTCCATTCCTTAAGCATCGTCACTTAATTTTCTGGGCGTTAATTTGGGAGCAAATACGTCTTGGCATAAACATATTGTATACATAACAAATAGAGCTTCTCAAAAGCTGGAAATATTTCGAACTAGAAAGCTTTACACTCCACAACTCTTAATGCTGTACAAAGGTCAAATTCGTTCAATGATGGAATATTGTTTCCATGTTTTGGGCTCTGCTCCCAAACCACCACACCTAGTCGCACTGCTTTCAATATTATCGAAAGTCATGGAAAATGCTATCAATCAGCATCTTCTAAAATATCTTAAAGGATTCAACATTATTAGCGATCACCAATATGGCTTTCGTAAACATAGATCAACAGGAGATCTTGTGACTTATGTAACACATGTTTGGAACAACGCAATTGAACACTTTGGAGAATCTCGAGCGGTTGCTCTTGACATATCCAAGGCATTCGACCGTGTTTGGCACGATGGACTATTGATTAAGCTACGCTCTTATGGTATGTCTAAAAAGTTCTGTTTGTGGCTCTTATGTTTTCTCAAAGAGCGTTCTTTACAAGTCACAGTCGGCGGATTTCTTTCTAACACCTTCACTATCACCGCCGGTGTGCCCCAAGGCTCCATACTGTCTCCTACTTTCTTTCTCATTTACATTAACTATCTGCTGGAAAAGACCGGAAACCCAATCTACAGCTTTGCAGATAACAGTACGCCTATCTCTTCATTCACTTTGAACGCTCGGACATTGGCTACTCAGACGAATATCCACAAACAGCGGGAAGTCGTTCAACTTAATGAAGACTTGGAAGAAATTCTATCTTGGGTTGACAGTAACCAAGTGAAATTTAACGCTACAAAAACCCAAGCGGTAGTTTTACTAAAAAAGTTAACGTTGCTGAACCCGACATAGTTATGGCGGGGCACTCCATTCCTCTAACATCGTCACTTCATTTGTTGCTCAAATTTGACCAACAATGGAATACTGCTGCCATGTTTGGGGCTCCGCTCCCAAATATACACTACATTTGTTGGATTCTAATCAGAGAAGAGTTCGTTTAATTGGAGACCCGGAACTGACTGGCGGCCTTGATTCGCTGGAACACTGAAGAAAGGTTGGCGACTTGAGCCTATTCTATAAGTATTTTCATGGAAAGTGTTCTAAGGATGTGGCCCACTTAATTCCTCCCAGAGCGGTGCATGTTAGAAGTACACATTTCGCTAATACTTCACATCTCTATGAGGTTTAGCTTGTTACTCACACACATATACACATACAACGCTTTTCAAGCAGTCTTTTATATGGAGAACATCATCCCTTTAGAATAATTTGCCCAGGACTGTGTTTCCTACCGAGTACAATTTACAGCGATTCAAGAACAACGTGAATCGCTCCACGTGTCGCTCCTGTATCGCTTTAGGGACTTCCCTGCAGCATGTGTACTAGACCCATAAAAAAAAACTGGAGGAAGCCTATATCCAAATCGTGAAAGAAGGATATAAAATAGGCTGATAAAAATGATGACGAAAGAAGAAAAATTTCAAAAATAGACTGTTAAAACTAGAGAACGATGTAAAAGCATATTTTCGGAACAAAACAAATTCACCCTTGAAGTTATGAATGCCGCCCCTCCGAAGCTCTATTCATTCATTAAGTTACACAAAAATAATTTACCTATCAAACCAGTAGCATCCTATGTCACAGCTCCAGCGAAAAAACTATCCAAAAAGTTGATTGATATTGTACTGGAAAATTCAAGTTCAAATTTTTAGCATATAAAACTCTTCCCAATTAATCAATAAAATTAAAAACATACAAATACCTAACAACGCGAAATTAATTTCTTTCGACGTTAAAAAATCTGTTCCCAAATTTACCCCCCGTGGAAGAAATTGAAATTATAGAAGACACGCTACTCAAAATCCACACAAGTCCGGTTAACCTTCTTGAAATAAGCACTGCATTAAGAGTTTGTATAAATCAAAACTATTTCCAATTTGATCAAGAATATTTCTCTGCCCAAGAAGGAGTCATTGTGGGAAGCTTTCTGAGCCCTCTTTTGGCGAAGATATTTATAGAAAAGAAAATAACGGAACATCAGTTATGCAAGTAATGATTATATTGGTACAGATACGTGGACGATATCTTAGTATACTTTAACGGTACACAATAACAAATCAACATTTTTTTAGAATATATCAATAGTATACACAAGAATATAGAATTTACACTAGAAATAGAAGAAAACAAGTCAATCAGTTTTTTGGACTTAACAATCACAAGGAAACAAAACATCCATAAGTTTTCAATTTTCCATAAACTGTCGCACACAGACACCACCATTCACAACTCGTTACATCCCCACTCACACAAACTATCAGCTTACCAAACCATGATTCATAGATTAGTAAACATTCCAGTGAATGAAACATACTTTGAAAAAGAATTGAATATTATTAAACAGATAGCAGTTAACGGATACTCCTCAACCATTATTCAAAATATTCTCAATAGAAAAATAAAGAAAAAAGCAATATCACAAATATATACGACAACCAAAATTAAACAAACAAACTATAAATCAATTACATACATCGGAAATACTTCTAATAAAATTGCCTCTGTATTAAAGAAAAATAATCTTAACATTACATTCAAAACTAACACCACATTAGGGAAACAACAAATATAAAATAAGTAAACATTAGTCGAGCCGGGTCTATAAGTTAGACTATGGCTCATGCCAAAAAAGTTATATAGGCCAAACAGGAAGGCACTTTAAAATTAAAATTAAAGAAAATAAAAGAGATTTTATAAATAACAAAAACAATTCGGCTTAAGCCGACCATCTATTAACAAATAATCACATTTTTAACGAAAACTTTAGCCTTTTACACACAGAAAATAAAGGTAAAAAGCTGAATTTACTAGAATCTTTAGAGATTAACAAAAGAAATAACTGGTCAAGTGCAAGTTGAACTTGCGCAATTAGTGTTCCGCACGTTGACTGCTTTTAAAATAAAAAAAATTGTTACGGAGGTATAAAATGATCAGTGACTTCACAAAACACACCCCAAATGAGTTTTCAACAAAGTTTATTACTGATCTTTACCGAAAACTGATGACCTTGAAATTGCTTTTTTTTACATACTAGATAAATTATTAAAGGTAATGCACTCGTGATAATTTTTGTTTAATCTACACCCCGTGGTGTAGTACTTTTCGATGTAAAGGGCGGACAGCGATTTTTCGCGATTTTTTAAAAATAATGCAAAGAAAAGTGTGCGCAAGTATTAAATTATATATAGTTTTGAACTGGTGTTTTTACAGGTTTCATTTGACACCCCACTCGATGACCTAGTAAAAAAAAATTGTTCACTTCCGATTTCACCCCCTTAAGTCAAAATTTAACTTTCAAAACTACACGGCTCTGATGAGGCCATCAATTCCTATATCAGTACAAAATTTCAACTTTCTATGTCATATAGTTTCGGAAAAAAAATTGGGTGTGATAGACAGACAGACGGACGGTCAGACACCGAAGTGATCTTATAAGTTTTCCATACGGAACACTTAAAATACAGGTAATTTACTAAATGATCAATTACAAATAAACAAATCCCCTTTGTGAAACATATGGGTTTTACCTAAACTGTTAGAATAATAGACCCTATAATAACACTGCGTGACATGATTTTAGTACCCGAAAAACTGATTGCTATTATAGTTTCCTATTAGTTATAGTATGTAAGCAGTGGATGTCTTTTATTTCTATCACGTCTTGTTTTTAAGGTACACACCGATAACCTTTTCTTAACCTACCCTCATATTGTTCATATTAATAAATGTAATCGCTAGATAGTCTATTGAGAGGATGTTCATTTCTTGTTAGTTTCTTTGAGATTACCTGATTAAGAGTGTAATAATACAGTTTTAAAGATGAATACTGAAAAAGTAGTGCAAAACTTCACCAAACAAGTTTTGTTACGTGTGTGGACAGTACATTCTCAAGTCTCAAGGAAAAAAAATATCTGAAAAAGTATGTACTGCGTATTTTCTATATTTTGGACGTACTGTACATCAAGATGAACCCTGGATTCCGCAACTGTTTTGTGTATCATGTTATGTTACTCTCCTGTCGTGGTTGAACGGAAACAAAACATGTATGCCATTTGCAGTACCGACTGTGTGGCGCGAACCTAGTAATCATTTTAACGATTGCTACTTCTGCATGACTGATGTACGAGGATTTTCAAAGAAAATTAAGCATAATATCGAGTACCCTTCTGTGAATTCTGTATCAACCAATACCATATAGTGAAGACATGACTCCTGCTTTGCCTCGTAAGAAAAGTTAAACTGAAGAGTTAGATATACCAATAACGATGGACAAGACATGGAAGTTGACAACCAAGATTCAGACTTTTTACCCTCTTCAAGTGATCTATGCCAACCGCATTTAATTCAACAACGGGAATTAAATGATTTGATACGGGACTTGAATTTGTCTGTTAGACAAGCCGAATTACTTGGATCAAGACTACAGGAATGGCACTTGTTGGCACCAGATACAAAAATATCTGTACAACGAAGACGAAGTAAAGAAATGGCAACTTTTTACCCTAGTTCAGAAAACATATGTTTTTGTAATGACATTGTATATTTGATGGGTGAGTTAGAAATTCCCTATGATACAAATGAATGGGGTCTTTTTATTGATGGTTCGAAAACAAGTCTGAAGGCAGTTTTACTTCATAATGGTAATAAATATCCGTCAATACCAGTGGCTTATTCAACTGTTTTAAAAGAGGCATACGAAAATATGAAATCAATATTGGATTTAATTAAATACAAAAATTTTAAGTGGAAAGTGTGCGCTGTCCTCAAAATAATAGCTATGTTACTTGGTTTGCAAGGTGGCTTTACTAAATACTGCTGCTTTCTTTGCATGTGGGACAGTAGAGCTACTGATAAGCACTATTTGATAAAAGACTGGCCAAAACGAACTGAATTTGTGTGTGGGAAGTCAAATGTAAAATACTTGCCTTTAATCAACCCCGAAGACGTCATTTTACCTCCTCTACACATAAAACTCGGCTTAATGAAGAATTTTGTGAAAGCGATAGATAAAAATGGCGAAGGATTTTTATATTTAAAATCTATTTTTCCAAGATTAAGTGACGCAAAGTTGAAAGAAGGTATTTTTATTGGTCCACAAATACGCCTATTAATGAAAAACAACAAATTTGATCAAACACTAAATAACGAAGAACTATGCGCATGGACATCATTAAAAGCCGTGATAAAAGGTTTTTTAGGAAATCATAGAGCCGAGAATGCAGAACTCTTAGTTAACGATTTGTTAAGAGCATACAAAAAGATGGGTTGCCGAATGTCATTAAAAATTCATTTCCTCCATTCCCATTTCTCTTTTTTTCAAATCTTGGAGCAGTGAGTGATGAACAAGGGGAACGATTTCATCAGGATGTGAAAAGGCTTGAGGAACGGTTTCAAGGTCGTTGGGACGTAGCTATGTTGGGAGATTACTGCTGGCTTTTAAAACGAGAAGATATTTCCCAACATAAGAGAAAAAAAGTTAAATATTTTTAATTTACAATATAAACTTTTTACCATGTATTTTATATTTAGTTGTGTCCAAATGTATTAATAATAAGTTTTTTTAGCAGTTTTATTCGAATTATTGGAAAATTTAATGAAGCTACGTACTTACTCCTTAATTATTTTACTTAAAATTGTTAACTATCGTACCTAAAAAACAGTACGTGGTAGACAAAAAGTACTTATGTATTCTTAATAAGTGGTGTGTATGAATAAATAAGCAGGAAAAATTTAAGTGGGTACTTAATTTTTTTTTTAAAATTTGTAACGCAGTGTAATATAAGAACCTTTATAAGTTAGAAATTCTACAAGATTTTTTACATAAAGACCAAATGTGTTAACATTAGTTTATGGAACTTTCAGTTGAAGTAGCAAAGCTACGAAACATGACATATGGTTGCTAACATACAGTTAACATCAATTAAGTGATAATCTAAAAACTAAGTGTCTTTTAGCGTTCCGTACGGAACACTTATAAAATCACTTCGGTGTCCGTCCGTCTGTCTGTCTGTCACACCGGATTTTTTCCAAAACTATTTGACACAGAAAGTTGAAATTTGGCACTGATATAGGAATCGATGGCCTCATCAGAGCTGTGTAGTTTTGAAAGTAAAATTTTGATCTATGGGGTTAATTTTGGGGGAGAAATCGGAAGTGAAACATTAAAATTTTACCAGATCATCAAGTGGGGTATCAAATGAAAGCTTGTAAAAACACTTGCGCACACTTCTCTCTGTATTATTTTTAAAAAATTGCGAAAAATCGCTGTCCCCTGCCCTTATCTCGAAAAATACTGATCAAGAAATTTTGAAAAAAAATTCTAGAATATTCTCTACAGGGTGTAGATTGAACAAAAATTATCACGAGTGCATTACCTTTAATAATTTATCTGGTATATAAAGAAAACCAATATTTCAAGATCATCAGTTTTCAATAAAGATCGGAAAAAAACTTTGCTGAAAACTCATTTGGGATGTGTTCTGTGAAGACATTGATAATTTTATACCTCCAGAACAAAATTTTTTTTTTGAAATCAATCAACGGACGGAACACTAATTGCACAAGTCCAACTTGCACTTGACCGGTTATTTCCTTTTTCGATGTTGCTATTTGTTTTGTAGTCATGAGTAGGCTGTTGGTTATTTGTTCGTATACTTCACCAAGTTCTGTTTGGTAGTTTATGTATTTTATATGATTTTTCAGTGCTTGTTGATATTCGTCTGTGTTTTGTTTTATCATTTCTGTTGGTGTCTTTATGTCTTTGTATGTTTTATATATATATATATATATAT
Organism: Pachyrhynchus sulphureomaculatus; assembly: GCA_019049505.1. NCBI lineage: Eukaryota > Metazoa > Arthropoda > Insecta > Coleoptera > Curculionidae > Pachyrhynchus > Pachyrhynchus sulphureomaculatus. The sequence continues at coordinate 27,457,593 of CM032449.1, forward strand.
ATATATATATAGTATAGATATATATATATATATATATATATATATATATATATATATATATATATATATATATATATATTTTATTTACATTCATGGAGTGACTTTCTATAAGGGTGACTCGGTTTTTTTGCCTTTGTAATGCTGTACTTGGCCGGATCAAATATACATTTTAGTTATCAAATTTGAATTTCTTCCTCTCCGCTTCCATTATAGAAGCAGAGTTTTATTTGTTACTGACTTTATTAAAACTTTCAAGATAACTTGCAGACATCTAAAACTTTATATTATCTAACAGAAGACAATTTTAGAACGCAACATAAAACTCTATTGCCAGTTTTAGCAATTGCATATTAAATTCGCAAACGGTTATTTAAAATAAAGTTTAGTAGTAGTTAGGTAGATCAAATTTGAATACAAAATAACTAATATCAAACCCCCTCGCCCGACGTGACAAGAAGATCATCAGTCTAGGTTAAGTTTAAATTAGTCCTAGTTTAAGTGAATGTTACGTCCTAGTTTAAGTTAGCGTAAGCCTTAGACTAAGGTAGTTTTAGTCTTAGTTTTAAGTCCTAGCATTAAAAAACTCATGTATATATAAACACATTTCCTAGGTTAAGTTAATATAGGAACACTAGTATAAGAACTTAGGTTAAGATAGAATAAGTATACATTCAGTATTAGAAATTATTTTTTATACTTTCAAAATTGTAAGAAAGAGGCTTTGCCTATCTTGGCAATCAATAAAGACAATGAGAACAAATATCAGAAAAAAAAATTAAGTATTACTAAGGAAGAAAATGTGTAAATTGTAATAATTTAGTAACATAGTCATGGGGTGAAAAATCACGAGACTTTTGAAAAAAAAAACAATGTTTTTGCAAAAAATCGACTTTATTCTTCATTTGGATACCTTTCATATAATACGATTTGTCGAGCTCTCTGAAATACGCCTCAGTTTTCCACCCTTCTTCATTTGAGCCAAGTCTCTTTCCCCGGAGCCACCTTTTTAATTTTCGAAAAAGGAAAGAATCGCTAGGAGGTAGATCTGGTGAACACGGTGGATGAGGAAGTAATTCATAGCTCAGTTGATCCAATTTCACCCATCGATTTTATGGAGTCGTGAGCTGGCGCATTATTTTGGGTAAAACAATACTTTGTTCTTCCCTAACTGCGGCGGTTTATCTGATTTCACCGTTCAAACTGTTTAAAAAACCAACGTAAGAGTCTCCAGTAATTGTTCGCTATGCGTGTACCAAAAAAAAATATGCTAAAACCTATTCAGCTAATGTGGGCTTTCATGCAACTACCTGTTGAATTCGGACGTATAGTGATGGATTCTGGTTTCGCCTACTGTTACGACTCGATCTAAAAACTTCTTTGGAATACGCCGAATCAGTCCCAAAGACTGTTCTGAATCTTCGACACGTTGTTGTTTTTCATCAATCGTCAGAGTGCTTTTTCATATGCAAATATTCATGCAAAATATGCCTCACGCATTCTGTTAATATCTTCACGATGTCAGCAATCTCTTCCACTTTTAGATCGCTGTCATTCAGAACGTACTTGTTTTTAAGGGACTGCTTCATTTGGACGTCCGGAGCGTGGTGCATCATCAGAGTTTGTACGACCGCACTTAAGTTTGTTGAAAACTCATTTGGGATGTGTTTTGTGAAGTCACTGATCATTTTATACTTCCGTAACGAAAATTTTTATTTTAAAAGCATTCAACGTACGGAATACTAATTGTGCAAGTCCGACTTACATTTGGCCGATTATTTTACAAGTTTTGATTATGGATTTTGAAGTAACGATCGACGCTATAAACTATTTGAATTTTGCATGCTAATGTAGTCGAATACTACTCGACTCTGGTGCCTACGCCTCTGACACATATTAGTTGTGTTATTTTAAGTATCTATCTAGGCTACACCAATGAGCTGCGATAATTCATAATAAAGTTATCAGACCCCCAGTTGTTTCTAACTGACCTCGACTTTTTCTGCTATTCAAGTAGGTAACAAATAAAACAGTTTATGTCATTTTAAACCACGTGGTTGAGTCGGACTGTTATATTTATAGTTACTGTAAAGGTATTGTTATCTTATCTTTATTCATTGCAAATTATTTGTTAAAGATTACGATGAAATAATAAAATTATATAATAATATTCATGACAACTTTTTCGTAATTACAATTGATAAACTCAGATGGCGTATATTAAGTACGTTTACATTGCAGGATCTCATATCTAAAATAAAATTAAAATTTTAAAGTTCGTCCTTTTATATTCCTTGTCAAATTTTCCTAAAGTTGGTATTATTCACATTTTTATTTTGATAAAATTAATTAATTACGATGGTGTTTTCTAAGCTATCTAGCTAGCGCCGAAGGTGACCATTTTTGGCGACTGCAAACGAACTTTTGCTTAAGGAGACTCTAACCGTTTCCACTTCGTTCCTCGTCTTTTAGGCTTTAATTTAACTACTCCCATCAAAAAATTTCAATTTTCAAGCTCGTGGTAACCTAAGAAACAGACTAAAAGAGATATGAAAATCTGTGTTTTTTGCACATAATGCTCCTTTTCTACAACTCTGCTGCTCCGGTTTTCAACTTATTTTTTTTCTAACTATTTCTGGACCTGGTAGATTTTTAAAATTTCGCTGTCTATAATTACAACTTGAAAAAAAACTAAATTATCAAAATGCGTTTCAATTTTTTTCCTTCCGATAATTTTTTTTTCTGAATTTTTTTACTTACCGAATAATCTATTCCAAGGGATAAGTTTTTTATGACTTGTGTGTATCGTTGCTACCTGACCTGATTACTGATTACTTTTATTGACTACTCGGTAGTTTCTACGCTATAACGATTATACAATAATTTGGTTAGAACATGATTTACAACTTAGTTATTAAGATATATATATATATATATATATATATATATATATATATATATATATATATATATATATATATATATATATATATGACAAGGATATAACTAATTTAGCCTAGGTAAGGAGTTTATATAAATACGTGTATATTGAGAGAACTTAAGATATTTCAGGACCAGAAAACTTAAAATTAAACTTAATATTATTAAGGAGAGATTAGGAGAATATATCTTGCTTTACAGTGGTGTGGCGAAAGACCAGAGGAAAGAGTAGCCCTGATGTTTAAGAAGAAATACATAAACTACATAATGAAGTGTCAGTACATATCGGAGAGAATAGTAACGGTTAAACTAAGAATAAACAACAAAAATACAAATGTAGTGGGAATTTATGCACCTGAAAATTGTAAACCAGACAGGGAACAATTTTGTGAATAACTCCAGAAAATGATAGATGACCTAGCAATCAACGAAACAATAATAATGTAGTGTAGGTGAATCCATTCCAGGCCATTTGAAAACACTTTAAACGCACGTGGACAGATATAATAACTAATGGTTTATAATATTTTAGAACATTTTCTGTGTCAATTAGACGAAATAGTCAATTATTTCAACGTGCTGGGTGAAAAGCATTAGTCCCGTAAAGTTCGTCAAAATATAGTATTTTTATGAACTTCTAGAACTCTGAACTCACAACTGAACCAAAATTAATATGTTTTATAGCAAATTCTAAATTATTCTATACGTAAAACAGAGGAAATAATTTGTTTTGAAGGTCTAGGTAACTGCTACTTTTAGTTTATGACATCCTACATGGAAATTGGTCAAAATATAGTATTTTCCAGAGTTCTGGAACAAATGTTTATAAATTTCTAGAACACGTTATGTTGAAATTAAGAAATTTGGAAAATATTGAGGAAGTCAATCTAAAACTTCTAAAATATTTTATGTGTAAATAAGATTATTGATAGATGATATTCGTTTATTTAACATAATTGTGAGAATTTTTTCTGGAATTTGATTGAAATAATTAAAACGTCTTCAACATAATTATTTAAAATCAAATCTTTGAAGGATTCAACGGGTATGGGAGGGGTTAAAGATGTTATTTATTACATATCGCCGTTTATGTCTTTTCTGGATTCATGGAGTCGTGGAATCTGGAAATTCTATAATTTTTTTTCATTATTTATATTCAAACTTACTAAGAGGGCGGTAGAGGAGGGAGTTATACATCGGTCTTAGAGTCTTTTGAATAGAAGAGTATAAACATTGAGTTATTTTTTAATTATTTTCGGAAGCGCTTTCTTAATGGACGGATTTAGTTGATATCCGTACCCCCCAAACTGACGTAAATTAATCAATTTTTACCGGTCTTTTACTTTTTTTGCTAGAGCAGTTAAAGAACCTACAGTTTTTGAGCTACATTGGTTCAGAGGAACGACGTAAAGGAGGTAGAACAGGTTATATTTTGTGTAGTTTCAATAGTGTGAGAATTTTTTCTGGTTTTAGGTCCAGATAATAAACAAGTCTTAAGCATAGTTATCTTGAGTTGTGTAAGTGTTTAAGAGGTGTGGGAATGGTTGGTATGGAATATACCGTATTATACGCCCTTTTTGTGATTTTTAGAGTTGAGAGGTCTAAAAATTGTTTGACATCTTTATTATTTAAAATTGTAATAGAAATATTATGTAGTGGAGATTGCCAGGTTTAAGTTAGCCAAAGCCTTTTCTCTGCTCAGCTTTTTATATGGCCATAAAGTACCTATCGTTTCAAACATATAGTTGTAATGTTTGGATTCAGTTATTTTTTGGTGTGGAAAAGTTAAATTCAATATTTATTTTAGGACAGCGAGTCGGATCACTTTATCGATTTTTTGGGATCCGATTTTAGAATATTCAAAGCAATACTGCATATATACATTTGTTATTATGTTTTTTTATTTGCGATGTAAACGTAGCTTGTGATGTGAGGAGAGGGAACCATCAGAAATTTAAAGTTTGTTATCGGTGTGTTTACATTATCAGTTATAGTCCGTTTTACTTGTTTTTCTGTCAGGGTCAAGACTAAAAGTTAAAATGATTCGATCAGCTGTAAGTATGCTTTATTTTATTTTTCATGAGATACTAACACATTTTTCGTACTTAATTATAACCATTTCATTAAGAAATAAAATTTGTTTTACGACTGTTAAAATGTGTAGAAATTCACTTTAATTTAATTAGTTTTATACAAAGGCTAACCCTTCTTTTAAGCTATTACTTAAATATAATTTATATAATATTACTTGGTACTAGTTTAAGTAAGATAAATCTTATTTTCGTTTCAATTATAAAGCCTTGATACAACTGACGACATCGTGTTGTTTTTATTTGTTTCAGATGGCAACGAACTGCGTAAAATTTGCTGTTCATATTTTGTTTGCGCGGAATAAGAAAAAATCTATATTTATTAAATTTTCATTTATATAAATGCGTAAAAATGTGTTGCCATCAAATTAATTTGCATGTATTGACAATTTATAGTTCAGTCAAAAGTCAACTATTTGCATACAATACCAAAACCTGGGCACTTAGGTACCAGTTAGTATAAATAATAACGATACTGTTTCACGTATAATATCTTAACAACCGAATGTGTTGTTTTTTTTTTGAACAATTACAAACAGGGCTAAGAAAGTAAACAATTCGGTAAACTGATTTACCCAGTAGTTCTAAAGTAAGGACTGACTTTGTCTTTTTCACACTAAAAAATAACTAACCTAGCTAACCACTACAAGTCGGGTTTTTTTTTTTTTTTTTTTTTTTTTTATGAGTCTAGCACACGTACTACAGAGAAGTCCCTAAAGCGCTACAGGAGCGACACATGTGCGAAGAAAGCGATTCACGTTGTTCTTAAATCGCTGTAAATTGTACTCGGTGGGAAACACAGTCCTGGGCAAATTATTCCAAAGGGATGATGTTATCCATATAAATGACTGTTTTCAAAAGCGTTATACGAGGAGTAACAAGCTGAACCTCATACGGATGTGAAGTATTAGCGTGACGTGTACTTCTAACATGCACCGCTCTGGGAGGAATTAAGCGGGCCACATCCTTCGAACACTTTCCATGAAAATACTTGTAGAATAGGCTCAAGTCGCCAACCGTTCTTCGATGTTCCAGTGAATCAAAGCCACCTGTCAGTTCCGGGTCTCCAATTAGACGAACAGCTCTTCTCTAAATAGAATCCAACAAATGCAATGTATGTTTGAGAGCGGAGCCCCAAACATGGGAACAGTATTCCATAGTTGGTCGAATTTGAGCTCTGTAAAGAATTAACAGTTGTTGTGAAGTGTAAAGCTTTCTGGTTCGAAATAATATGCCTGCAACATGTTCATGCCAGGACATATTTGCTCCCAAATTTACGCCCAACAATTTGAGTGACGATGTTAGGGGAATGGAGTGCCCCGACATAACTATGTCGGGTTCAGCAAAGTTAACTTTTTTAGAAAAAACTGCCGCCTGGGTTTTTGTAGCGTTAAATTCCACTTGGTTACTGTCACCCCAAGATAGAATTTCTTCCAGGTCTTTGTTAAGTTGAATGACTTCCTGTTGTCTGCGGATATTCGTCTGAGTAGCCGATGTCCGAGCGTTCAAAGTGAATGAAGAGATAAGTGTAAGTCATCTGCAAAGCTGTAGATTTGATTCTCGGTCTTTTCCAGCAGTTCGTTAATATAAATGAGAAAGAGAGTAGGAGACAGTATGGAGCCTTGGGGTACACCGGCGTTGATAGTGAAGGTGTTAGAAAGAAATCCGTCGACTGCCACTCGCAAAGAACGTTCTCTGAGGAAACATCAGAGCCACAAACAGAACTTTTCAGACATACCATAAGAACGTAGCTTAGCCAACAGCCCATCCTGCCAAACACGGTCGAATGCCTTGGATATGTCAAGAACAACCGCTCGAAATTCTCCAAAGTGTTCAATTGCGTTGTTCCAAACATGTGTTACATAAGTCAGAAGATCTCCTGTTGATCTATGTTTATTTCCAGCAGGAAGGAAATATTTCCTTTCTGTAAGATAGGTTGAAAAGTCTACAGAAAACTGGTGTTAGTTCCCTCGCACAGTTTTTGAGAACTATGGCAGGTATTCCGTCAGCGCCAGAAGCCTTTTTGGTGTCTAGCTTCGTCAAAATAAGTTTTATGATACGCTGCCTGAAGACAATATCGGGCATCCTTGACTGCACTATGGGAATATTAGGTGGTGTTTTTTTCCTTGGAAATCGACAGTAGAATGTGAAGCAAAGAGTTCAGCCAATAAGTTCGCTTTCTCAACAGATGTCTTTGCAATAGAATTATGTGGCCGTGTGAGTGGTGGTATGGTGGATTTGGTGAAATTTTGATTAACTGCCTTAGCGACTGACCAAAAGGACTTGGAATTGTTGGGACAAGCGAGAAGTTTGTTTCTAATCCGTTGATTGTGTGCCTCCTTGGTTTCGTCGATAATTTCTTTGCATCTGTTCCTGGCACGAACAAAGGTGTTACGATTTATGGTGTTAGGATTTTCACGCCAATGTCGGTATGCAAGATGTTTAGAAGCAACAGCTTCTTTGCATTTTCGGTCAAACCAAGGCTTGCCGTTGCAAGGGCATTTCTTCGAAAAAGGGATGTAAGCCTCCATACCGGCCAAAATAACATCGGAAACCTCCTTGGCGCAGTCAGTTGGGTCATCGGATCGAAAACAAACATCTAACCAAGGGAAAGTTCGAAAATATTCCATGAGATCTTCCCATTTAGCAGATTTGTAGTGCCAAATCTTGCGCGGTTTAGGCGCGTCTCTGTCACTGATTGGTAGGATACTCGATGTCGATAATAGTTTATGGTCGGTATTTTAAATACTCTTTCTGTTCTATATATGTATATATATATATAATATATATATATATATATATATATATATAATATATACATATATATATATATATATATATATATATATATATATATATATATATATATATATATATATATATATATATACATACAGGGTGCCCCATATGTATGGAAAAATGATTCCGTAGCATTTATTAATCAGTGTATATTATCATGTTTCATGTTTAAATAAAAGTGATAGGGTGTTATACGGCGCACATGTTGACGTTGATAATAAAATGTTTTGAACTGACAGTTCGAAGAAATTGCGCCATCTTGATTTTTTTTTAAATGGAAAGCCCTGTATATTATTTTATGTTTGAGTCCTACTAAAAATTCTAGATATTATTTATCTAACATACCATATGTCTAAATTGAACTGTTTTGGAATTATTGTCATTTGAAATTCAAAATAAAACCTGAACAGAGTTGTGTAGAGATCCGGGATGATCTGTACTACTTCATATTGAATTCTTTGTTGTAAATCTTCTACAGTTTCAGGTTGACTTCGGTATATCATTGGTCTCTTTTTTATCGATGGAAATCTTACAGGATAGCTGTATTTACAGTTACTTCAAGAGCAAGTTATTTCCACTTGTGCAGGTCTTTTTCCCGATGAAAATAATTTGGATATCCCGAACAGGAATCTGTGGTATCAACAGGACGGAGCACCTCTTCACTATGAAATCAATGTTCGTAGATATTTGGATGCGATTTTTCCTAATCGATGGATAGGCAGAAGAGGTGCTCTAGAATGGCCTGCAAGGAGTCCCGACTTTACACCACTCGATTTTTTTTATGGGGTCATTTGAAAACCAAAGTTTACCAAAGTCGACCTGAAACTGTAGAAGATTTACAATGAATTTAATATGAAGTAGCACAGATCACTCCGGATTCTCTGCAGAACTCTGTTCAGGTTGTTTATGACAGATTGGGTCATTGCCTCGATGATAACGGAAGACATTTTGAGCAATTGTTATCTTAAAAATAAACCTAGAGTTAGTTTTTTTGTCTTTTTTTTTTATTTTAAATTTCAAATGAAAATAATTCCAAAATAGTTCAATTTAGACATATGGTATGTTAGACAAATAATATCTAGAATTTTTACTAGGACTCAAAAATAAAATAATATACAGGGCTTTCTACTTAAAAAAGAATAAGATGGCGTAACTTCTTCGAACTGACAGTTCAAAACATTTTATTGTCAACGTCAGTATGTGCGCGATATAACATCTTATAACTTTTATTTAAAATTTTTTTTGATACATTGATTAATAAATGCTGTGGAATCATTATTCCATATATATGGGGCCTCCTGTATATATATATATATATATATATATATATATATATATATATATATATATATATATATATATATATATATATATAGTCCTGCCCATTTCCATTTTAAAGAACTTACGCGCGTGATGACATATGTGACTCTGGTGCGTCTACACAGATCTTCGTTGCATCATTAAAAGTCACACTAAGCATTGACCTCTCCATGCGTCTTTGCGCAATCCTCAGTTTGTGTGCAGATTCTATAGTAAGTGCACCCGTCTCAGTTCCATAGATCAAAACTGGAAGAACGCTCTGGTTGAATGGTTTCCTCTACTGACTAATTAGAATGTCGTTCTTAAATATAGAACTCCATACGCTGCCCAAGCTAGATCGAATCTTCTTCTAATTTGGGATGTTGGGTTTCAGTCGAGGATGCTTATTTCGTGGCCTATGTAGATATACGTACCTGTCTATTTGGTCGATTTCTTCGTTAAAGATTTTAGGGTTGTGTCCACCGGCAATAGACAGTTCTCTCAACACAATTTACATCTCTGTGAAATCGTTGGCAATGACGACTACGTCATCTGCGAATCGTGGTTGATTAAGTTTCTCGCCATCGATAGTTATACCTCTGTTCTCGTTATTTAGCTTCTTAAAAGCGTATTAGAGGGAGGGGATAAAAAGTTTTGGGGCTAGTGGGCCTCCTTGCCGAACTCCTCGCTTAATTCTAATATTATTTGTAAGTTCATACAATTTAACAGTCACTGTGACGTTCTCATGGATGTTTTGAATCAAGGTGGCGTATCTGTAATCAAAGCTGCTTACAACGAGTGTTTCCATAAAATCCACAGAGGTCAGTATTAGCAGTCTGTTGTATTCTACGGATTTCTCGATTAACAATTTTACGGTCGTTTGTTCTGAAGTCTGAACGAAATCCATCATGTTCCTTCAGGTGGTAGAAATCCAGCTTATTTTTCAGTCGCGAGGTGATAATTCCGGTAAATAATTTATATAAGTGATTCAGAAGGCTGATTGGTTGGTAGTTTTCGAGGTCTACCTTGTCTCCCTTCTTATGTAACAGAACAATTACCGCGTTGTTGCATTTAGTTGGTCCTGAGGCATTATGCAGGCAAAAATTAAAGACGGTGTTAATTTTATTAGGAAATGCATAGCCACCATGCGTTACGGCCTCGAGTACTATATTATTCTGTCTCAGAGTTTTATTTTCTTTAATTTTTTTTTTTTTTTAGTGCATGTCTTACTTCGCTAGTTGATATATCCGGAATTTCTTCCGACCCTTGATTGATTACTTTTCTCCTCAGTATTTTCTGTTATGCTTAGCTTTAATGACGACTTCCGTACAATTCCGCATAAAACTCTCTAAAAGCTCGATTATATTTGTTACAATGCCTATTATTTTCACACCTCCCGTTGTTTAATTTGTTTCAGTACCTTTAAGCTTTTGTTAGTGTCTATTTTTTAGTTAATGGCTTTCTGTTAATAATTTGTCCCCTTTTTGCCAGGAGGATATGCTTATGAGGACTGAGTCTTTTATCAGGTTTTCTCGATATACAATGTCTTTGTTGGCTTTTCTGAACCACTGTTGCTATTTCTTTGTTAAGGTCGTATATGCTTTCATTTTTTGCCTTTAGTAGACTAATGTCTTTTTGGTATTTTTTAATATTGTTTGGATTTGTCCAAAATGGTGTGTGTCTTTTGTTACCAACGGTATTTGTTCACTACCGAGATCTGTTTCAACCCTGCCGTATACCATTCTATGGTCGCTACTTGTTGTGAATTGATTGAAAACTGCGACATCATTAAATTTTTGTTTTGTATCGATGAACATGAAATCGATCTCGTTTCTGGTTTTTATAATTCCTGTGATGGATTTTTAACATATTGACAATCTGCGGGACTGACCGGTTAACCAGTGTGAGATTCTCGATATTTTCTATTCATCTGGGGTATATTATATTATGTTTATAATCTGACATTTTTTAACACAAAGGAGTATTGGCAAATAAAATGCCACGCTTGCTTAGCGTGTTGGCGAGTGTAATCTTCAGCTACTCCTGATATGGAGAACCGTCGCTGTTGGTAGCCGCCCACTCTGGGTCAGACGCTGCACCGTTGTGGCTTCACCTTCGTTACTTCGAGATCTCATCGACAAGGGTGGCCCTACCAGTAGCTATGCTACCGACGGCATCACTCCTGGACATGTAGTTATTTGCAAGAACTTTTTAATTGATATTGGTACTAGAACAATGTTATTTTTAAAAAAATAACCGGTCAAGTGAAAGTTGAACTTGCGCAATTTGTGTTCTGTACCGTAATTGCCTTTAAAATAAGATAAAATCGTTGCCTAGGCTAAGTTAATTACGTCCCCGACATGTATATATCTTAAGATTCAATATGGATTTTCACGTTTTTTCTTAGTCAATAATGTATAATAGTTATCTTAGCTACCTAATAGCGAATAAATCAGTCTGGTTCAGAATCAGCTAGAATCAACGTACGATTGCTTCTGAAATAAAAATTTTTGGTACGGAGGTAGAAAATAATCACCGACTTCACAAAACACACCCCAAATGAGTTTTCAACAAAGTTTGTTTCCGATCTTGACTGAAAACTGATGACAATGAAATTTTTGTTTATATATATATATATATATATATATATATATACGAGTATATATATATATATATATATATATATATATATATATATATATATATATATATATATATATATATATATATATATATATACAACAAGGATTTTCTACTGCTGACGCTGTTTTCCTTCTCTCAGTCTTTAATTCCATCCGTTTCTATCTTCCCAATCTCCATCTGTTAGACCCCTGTCCTCCATAGCCTCGTCCACATTGTCTTTCCACGATCGTCTGGGTCTTCCTCTTTTTCTTCTCCCTATAGGGCTCCACTCCATTATTTTCTTTATCCACCTATTATCTTCGCTTCGTCTTATGTGTCCATACCATTTTAATCGTTTTTCTTCAATGGTGTTTATTGCGTTCTCTTTGATGTTCATTCTGCTTCTTATGTCTTCATTTGTTATTCTCTCCATACGTGCCACTCTACAACATCTTCTCCAATACTCCATCTCTACCGCGTTAATTTTAGATTTATTTCTTTTGTTGATCGTCCATGTTTCTGACCCGCATGTCATTATGCTTTGTATTATTGATTTGTATATGCGTGTTTTGTTTCTCTTTGTAATGTGCTTGTCCCACAGGATCGAATTTAATTGTTTTATGCATGTTCGCGTTTGTCCTAATCTAGCTTTAATCTCTTCTTCTGATGTTGCGTTTTTTGAAATGATGGTTTCTAGATATTTAAATCTATCGGTTCCTTTGATTATTGTTTCGTTATCTACTTCTAGATTCTCCACGTTTCCCTCCTTTGTTGTTAGATATTCCGTTTTATCAAAGTTTATTGCTAATCCCGCTTTAGTGTATTCTTCTTTCAGTTTTCTTACCATATAACTGAGGTCTTCCTCATCTTGCGCTATGATTACTTGGTCGTCGGCGAAACTTAGAGTATATAAGTAATCTTCTCGTATTGGGACTCCCATTCCACTACATTTTTGCTTCCATTTTTTTAATGTTTGTTCGAGGTATATTTTGAATAGTGTTGGGGATGTAGAGCATCCTTATAATAGGCCTTTTGATGTTTGGAGTCTCTTCCCTATTTTATGTTCTATTTTTATGTTCACTGTGTTGTTTTCGTAGAGAGCTTTTACTGCGTATATTAGTTCTTTGTCAATGCCTATTTCTTTCATTGCGTTCCATAATCTTTGTCTTGGTACTGAGTCATAGGCCTTTCTTATGTCTATGAAGGCTAGATGAACTTCTCTATTCTTTGCCAGTTTTTTTCCATTGTTTGTTTTATAGTGTATATGTCTATACATGATTTTCCGGCCGTAAAGCCCGCTTGGTCTTCTCCAATTTTTCCCTTTATATTTTCCTCCATGATATTTTTAATAATTTTTCCATACAAACGTCCCATACTCGATATTATGCTTAGGCCTCTATAGTGCATTTTCTACGGTCTCCCTTTTTAAATATAGATACTATATAAGCTTTTGACCATTCCTCTGGTATTTTTTCTCCATTTATCGCTCTGTGGAACATGTTTCTCAGCATTCGATGTAATTTATTAGACCCGTACTTAATCATTTCATTTACCACACCCCAGGCCCTACAGATTTATTATTTTTGAGTGTTTTTATTGTCTTCTTTACTTCTTCATAGCTTAGTTCTATCTCTTTTATTTCCTTATTCTGTTCTTCTTCAGGGTTCTATTTTTGGAATTCTTGTCTATCTTCTGTTAGCAGCTTCTTATAATGTTCTTCCCATTCGCTTTCTGGGATGTACTTTATATACGTCTTCTCTCTATTGTTAGTCCTTAATGCTTTAATTATTCTCCATGACTCTGTACTTCTAGTTCCTCCTATATACTGTTCTACATGTTCGCACGATTTTTCCCATCTCTCGTTCTTTTCTTTGTTTATCATCCTCCTCGTTTCTGCATTTTTCTCTTTATATTTCTGTAGATCTTCTTCTGATTTTGTATTCAGCCATTTTTCGTATAGTCTTTTTTTCTCCTTTATAGATTCTTTAGTTTTTTCACAGATTCTAATTTTATGTTTCTCATTCTCGTTGTCTTCTTTACCTAATGCTTCTAGGGACGCCTATTTGATGCATTCTTTTATGTGGTCATACATCTGTTGGAGGTTGTCGTAGTTAAATTCATTTAATTTTTGATCTAATCGTCGTCTATATAGGTTCTTATCGTTTCGTCTCGCAGTAAGTGTATTATGTATTTTAGTTCCTTGTCTGCTTTTTCTGTTATCTCTTTAATATTTCTGTTTTCTTTATCTATTGTTTTAATATTTCTGTTTTCTTTATCTATTGTTTATATACCAGATAAATTATTAAAGGTAATGCACTCGTGATAATTTTCGTTCAATCTACACCCCGTGGAGAATAATCCAGAATTTTTTCAAAATTTTTGGATCAGTACCTTTCGAGATAGAGGGGAGACAGAGATTTTTCTCGATTTTTTCAAAATAATACTAAGAAAAATGTGCGCATGTAAGACATTATATATATTTTTGAACTTTCATTTGACACCTTACTCGATGACCTAGAAAAAAAAAAATTTTTTTCACTTCCGGTTTTACCCCCAAACTAATTCTTTAAGTCAAAACTACACGGCTCTGATGAGACATTGAATTTCTATATTAGTACCGAATTTCAACTTTCTACGTCAAATAGTTTCGGAATAAAACGGGTGTGACAGATGGACAGGCAGACAGGCACCGAAGTAATCTTATAAATGTTCCGTACGGAACATTAAAAAACTGATTATAAAATGTTTTTTAAAGGACTATTTTTAAATTCATGCTGTGTGACTAAGATGCTTACTAATAAATTTTAAATCAAAAATAATCAACAATAAATTTAGCAGAAAAGTTTAGCCTTTTAGAAACTATGACCCTTTTGTGGCTATATTTACACAATATTTGAAATGCAAAACTGGTATTATATTCAAAAACTTGACGAAAGCCACTAAAGGTTATGTAATTCTTTATCGGTCGCGACCCATATTTTAATAAATATTTGGTAAACTACCTAATGCAGCATGTCGGTTTTATGCTTTTATGTTTGTACGTATTTAGGTCTTTCTTTAGTATACCGTTATGCTATATAAAAATGCTTTTATAACAATATTATATGTCCTTGTAAATCATTTATGCCATCTAAGTATAACATGTCGTGAATGTTCACGTAACAAGATTTATTTTCATATCTTGTTTATAATATTTTTTTGATAAAAGTATTTTATACTTGCTTAGCAACTATAACTCATTGTTTATTATTTTTGTACACAACTTTAAAAAGAGGAATAAATTTGAATTGGAGATATACAGACCCATCAGACTGTTATCAGTAGAATCATAACATATAGATTAACGAACAAATTAGTTAGTTATTAATCACGTGAACAAATGTGATTTAGACGGGAATACAGCACTTTGGACCTTCTTAAATTACTAGTGGAAAAAAGCAAATTAATATAAGGGCATCTTCTAGAAAGCAATGGTTGACTACGGAAAGGCATTTGATTCGGTGGAGATATGGGTAATTCTTAACGCCTTACGTAATACCAGAGTCGACGGAAGATACACAACTCTTCTTCAACACATATAAAAATGCCACATCACAAATAATGTTTAAAGAAAAAATAAAATCAAAATTAAAATAGGAATTAGACAAGGCGACTCAATATCCCCAAAGCTGTTCACATTGACTGTAGAAGACATATTCAAACCGCTAAAGTGGGAAAATAAAGAAAAATTGGTGGACGGTGAACGATTAAATCACTTAAGGTGCGCAGATGATATCACTCTGATCCCCAACACAAAAGAACGCTGATGGAATTAAATAACAAGTCTCGAGAAATTGGCCTAAGAATAAACTTCATCAAAACCAAATATTTGAGCAACGAAACTTAAGATAACAGCTACGATTATTAATAGAAGGTAAAAGAATAGGAAAGGTACAAGCATTCATATATTTAGGACAAAAAATGAACAAAATTATTTAGAAAACTGGTGATGCATATATCCAAATAATAATAAAAAAAAATAGCACGAGGAAAGGGTTAATATGTCCTTTCATAATTGTTCCAACACAATCTTGAAATATTTATCTTGTTGCAAACTCGACAGAATGTCCCATTTTTAATATTCTGTATGGAACACTTATAAGATCACTTTGGTGTCTGTCTGTCCGTCTGTCACACCCGATTTTCTCCGAAACTATTTGACATACAAAGTTAAAATTTGGCACTAATATAGGAATTGATAGCACCATCAGAGCCATGTAGTTTTGAACATTAAATTTTGACTGGTTTAGTTTTGGGGGGTAAAATCGGAAGTAAATTTTTTTTTTACGAGGTCATCGAGTAGGATATCAAATGAAAGCTTGTGAAAACACGAGTTCAAAAATATATATAATGTATACTTGCGCACACTTTTCTTTGTATTATTTTTAAAAAATTGTCAAAAATCGCTGTCCCCTCCCTTGTCTCAAAAAGTACTGCTCAAAAAATTTTGAAAAAATTTTGGAATATTCTCCACAGAGTGTAGATTGAACGAAAATTATCACGAGTGAATTACTTTTAATAATTTATCTGGTATATAAAAAAAAAACAAACAACAAAGGTTTCAACAAAGATTGGAAAAAAACTTTGTTGAAAACTCATTTGGGGTGTGTTTTGTGAACAAAACGGGACACTAATTGCGTAAGTCCGACTTGCACTTGGCCGATTATTTATAACTCTTTCCCTTAGGCTATGTTTAACGTTGACGACAGCCGTGAGAGACATAAGTTGCTCTCGTCGATTCTAGTGGCACGAGTAGAGCATTGTTAGTGTTCCGTACAGAACACTTATAAGATGACTTCGGTGTCTGTCTGTCTGTCTATTTGTCACACCCGATTTTCTCCGAAACTATTTGTCATAGAAAGTTGAAATTTGGTAATAATATAGGAATTGATGGTCTCATCAGAGCCATGTAGTTTTGAAAGTCAAATTTTGACTTAAGGGGTTAATTTTGGGGGGTGAAATGGAAAGTGAAAAAAAAAATTTTTTAGTAGGTCTTCGAGTGTGGTGTCAAATGAAAGCTTGCGAAAATACGAGTAAAAAATATATATGTAATGTAATACTTCCGCACACTTTTCTTTGTATTATTTTTAAAAAATCGCGAAAAATCGCTGTCCCCCCACCTTATCTCGAAAAGTACTGATCAAAAATTTTTTAAAAAAGTCTGGAATGCATTATCTTTAATAATTTATCTGGTATATAAAAAAAAACAAAAATTTCAAGGTCATCGGTTTTCAGTAAAGATTGGAAACAAACTTTGTTGAAAACTCATTTGGGGTGGGTCTTGTGATTATTTTATACCACCGTAACAACATTTTTTATTTTAAAAGCAATCAATGTGTGGAACACTAATTGCGCAAGTTCAACTTGCACTTGACCGGTTATTTTTATTTTGACTTTGTCGCCGTTCGTAGCTTCGGCTCACATAGTACATCATCGCTCCTGATGAAGATAACATGGTTAGCGAAACGCGCGTCGAGCGCAAAAATAAAGTGTTTGGTGTAGTGGTGATATATACTGAGTAGTATCATTGTGCCAAAGATTCCACATTCCCAACTTAGACATCGTTACATGCAAAAATATTATAAATTGACAAATTGACCAGGTATTGTTATAACTGAATCTGGAGTTGGGGACTATGGCTCATCTGCTAATTATTATGACATGGTAGTCGTAAACGTTTCGGCAAAGTCTGATTTGGCGTTGTCGATGCTTACAAACTGCGAGGTTATGAGTTGTACGCGCCAGTTATGGGATGTCCGGACCGGAGGTCTGCCACTTCTGGGCTGACTTTAAACATCTGGGCGTCGTTTACTGGAATGTTGGTTTTAGATTTCTGAGTAGGAATTCTGTTGTTCTATGTAATTTGTGGGTAGTAAATCTACTGTGTTTTCGTAGAAGTCCTCCGATATTGTATGTTGTTTCTTGGAGATAGGCAAGTCTGATGCTATGTTTATTTCTAAGGTTTGCTTGTGTGCCGTCTTGTTGTTGCATTGCTTTACTGATTGCCTGTTGTGTGAGGAGTTTGTTTACCTCTTCTTACCTGTGTTATCGGTTAGGCGGAAAGATCTTGATATCAAGATGTTGGCTACTGCTTGCTGGTATTTTTTAAAAAAATTGCTATACTTTGCAATTTTACTACATCAGAGGGAAAAATGCTGTGCAAGTTCGTAAAGAAATTTCCATTTCCATCAGGACAACGCCACACGACACATATTTTTGACGACTCAGCAAAAATTTATAGAGTGGCTGGGAAGGACAGGAGGAAGGCTGTCAGACAACCATTTGTTTTATTCTCTGCTTAATGGTGTAAAGATAACATCAAAAGAGACTTGTAAAAATCACCTGGTTCAGTTTTTTACCCAGAAATCTTAGAATGGTTCTACTAGAAAGCTGGCAAAAGTCATCGATTAAAACGGCATTCTTTCTTCTTAAAGTGCCTATTCAGTTCGAATGTTGGCAATCATTCTGGCTATTATTACCGTATCCACTGCAGCTCTGAAGAGACCGGTAGTATTTGTTGAGAACCAATTTCGCAGATTATTTAGCCAGGAAATACGTTTGCGTCCTGGTCCCCTTTTTCCAAATACCTTTCCTTGGAGTATTTGCTGTGGTAATCCATATTTGCGGGGATTTCACATTATGTGTCCTAAATACTCCAATTTTCCTACTTTAACAGTTTCTATAATTTCCAGTTTCTTGTTCATGCGACGTAATACATCCTCGTTGGTAACATGGTCAGTATAAGAAATTTTCAAAATGCAGCGATATAGCCATAATTCAAATGTCTCAAGTTTTTTAGAAGTGGCTTCAGTCGGCGTCCAAGATTCCACACCATAAAGAAGGACATTGAAGACATAATATCTTAGGAGTCTCATTTTCGTGCTCAATTTTATTGCTGAGCTTTTGAAAAGTGATGTCATTTTGAGGAACACTACTCTAGCTTCTTCGATACGGCAACCAATTTCCTGCGAATGATCCCATTGTTCGTTTATTATAGTACCTAGATATAAATATTGTGGAGTTATTTGTATTTGTTGATTATTAACCATCAACAAGGTAGCAGGAACCGGAGACTTGCTGATTACCATGAACTTTGTTTTGCTGATATTAACTTCGAGGCCGTATCGATTACTGACTTCGTTTATTTTTGTCATAAGATTTTGTAGACCCTTTAAGTTATCAGCTATAACCGCTCTATCGTCAGCATAACGAATGTTATTTATTCGCTCCCCATTAAACAGTATTTCTTCATCAGCCTCTTCCAGTGCCTCTCTGAAGACTTACTCAGAGTATCTATTAAACAATAGTGGAGACAAAACACAACCCTGCCTTCCTCCACGCTCAATCGATATTGCTTGTGAGCGCTCCCCTTCTGCTTTAATAAATGGCATCTGGTTCCAGTAGAGGCTGCCAAAAATCTGCAGATCCTTTCCATCTAGCCCAAAGTCTTTCAGAATTTCGACCATTTTGTGATGTTGGACTCTATCGTTTTGGTATAGCATAGAAAACAAGGCTTCTCTAGTTCCCATGGCATTACGAAAATCGAATTGTGTAGCTGACATGTTTTCTTCACACAATTTGTATATTTTTCTATGAATGATTTTCAGAAATGTTTTTAAAAGGTTGCTTATGAGGCTAATTGTTCGATATTGTCCGCATTTTTTAGCGCCTGCATTTTTTGGGATCGTTATAAACTCAGACTTTAACCAGGTTGTTGGTATCCTGCCTAAATCATCGATTTTATTGTAGATCACCGTAAACCACTTAATCCCATCCTCATCTAAGAGCTTAAGAAACTCCCCATGGAATTTATCGGAACCGGTGGATCTTCCATTTTTCAGTTGATTTATTGCAATGCGCACTTCATCGGTGGTAATATAGGGCTCAAACAAGTCTATGGAGCGTTGTGGCTGATTTGGTCTTGCATCAGAAAATACCTCTGTAATATGGCCTTGCCATATCTTCAATTTCTTTTCTTTATCGATAACAACGTTTCCTTGATGATCTATTAAACGTCTATTTGATTTCGTTCTCCGTTCACCGGTTAAGTCTTTGATTTTTCGATAGATATTAAAGCTATCGTACTTTCCCTGCAACTCCTCTATCTTTTTACATCTTTCACCATTCCATCTATCTTTAGCTGTTCGAATTTCTTTCTGTATTTGTGTGTGTGTAGTCTGCTATATTCTCTTTTGTTACCTCTGTTTTTGTGTAATCGTCTTTTCTCCATTAGTCTTAGAATGTTATCTGTCATCCATTCCTTCGTTCTATGTGTTTGTTCCATAGTTAGATACTTATTCTTTAACCTCCTTGTTATTTCATTTAACTTTTCTCTTTCAGATTCTATATCTTCGTTTAGATCTGTGTATTGAAGTTCTTTATTAAGATCTTTTTTAATTACGTCTGTTACATTTTTGTCTTTAAGTTATCGCATATCGTATATGTTTTTCTGTTTTCTTTTTAACTTTTTTAAGACAATTCTTAGAACCCCTACGAGGGCATTGTGATTCCAGTTTATGTTAGCACTGGGATATGTTTTGATAGATACAACACTATTTCTAAAACGTTTATGCACCAGAATATAGTCTATTTGATTTCTGGTGATATGGTCTGGTGAGTCTATTGGAGACTTCCAGGTGTATAATATTCATGGTGGTAGATGAGGGGAGAGGAGAGAAGGTGTTAGTGATAACATAACCTATTTCTTCACTGAAAATATTTAGTCGTTCACCTCTGTTGTTTCTTCCACCTAGACCATATGGGCTTACGGAAGTTCCTCTTCCAATCTTGGCGTTGATGTCTCGTTTTGGTATTGTTTTTAGGACTTTTGTTATTTGCGGGTAAAATTGCTCAACCTCTTCATCTTGTTTATCTGCAGTGGGAGCATATATTTGTATGACGTTAAGAGGAACAGGTTTCGCTCTTATTTGGAGGAGCATTATTCTGTCTGAAATAGGCGTATATGACATTAATGTACATGACATTTAATAAACTTCATTTAAAATACGAAAAAGAAAATATGAATGAATTCTGTCTTAAAAATGCCCGATACTTTTTCAACAAGTCTTACCTTCAAAATGAGCAAATAATAATTTACTCGAGCGAGTTGCTGGCATTCAGATATTTTCGTTTTGGTTTGAATTATTTCTTTTTTAGTCAGACCTTTTTAATTTTAAGCAAAAAATTATTGGTAATTGGTATTCAATCTAATATATCTGAGAAGAAATGCATATTTTTTCGTTTTAGGCCTCACCAGTACTTAGTGTCTTGAAACGTAATTACTCAAATGTAGCTCCTACAACAAAATTGTTTATCGATGGTCAGTTCGTGGATTCCAAAGCAACAGAATGGGTGGATTTACACGATCCAGCTACCAACAATTTAGTTACTAGAGTACCACAAAGTACACAAGCAGGTATGAATTTAAAATAAGACAATATCGTAGATAAAAGCAATTGAAAAAAAATATTCTACTACTCTTAAATTCTGTAGGGACAATATTGCTATGAATTTTATACGATTAAGAGTATTTAAAAACACTACCATACCAATACAGATATAAATTGGGAAAAACTTTAACTGAAAAAATTACGAGCAAAAATATGAAGTGTAAAAATAAGTTTAGTTTGAAATAAATATCTGAAATTTAGTTTAAAATTCAAATTATTTTCCTCGACTTGTGACAGTACGATGGCCGTGCAATAGGTATAGTAAAAAGGTACATTTAAATATGTGTTACATTATTTTTCAATCCCTTCAGGTCCACACAGCGATATTCTCGTTTTTTTTATCTCCTCGGAACAGTAGTCAGTGTTGAAGCCTGCAAAATATTGGCTCATAGCATTAATGACATCTTCATGCGGCGAATATTTCTGTCCTTCAACCTAGATCTTAAGATTGGGAAGTAAAAAAGTCTGATGGGGGCGAAATGTGAAAAGTATTGTGGATTCCGCAATAATTTGTATCGCAAGTCGTAGGATTGGCCATTTCGGCAAAGGAAATCTGAGATTTCGCGTCGTCGTGGTGGAAAATCACTTTTTTGCGCGACAGTCGTCCGAGACAACCTAATTCTTCTTTTAAATAGTAGAGGAGGGTTGCATAATACTCCCCTCCTATTGTTTAACCTGTTTGCAAATAGTTGACAAAAATATTACCTTGAGATAAATAAAAACAACCTTCGCCAGAAATACATAGTTTTTAGCCCCACGCGCAACCGTCCATTTTTCAAAGGAAAATGTTTAACCATTGCACGGAACTGGCTTTTTTGTTGTTTATAGTAATTACTGACATGTTCACTTTAAAATTTTACGAAACGCAAACTGTTCCGACGTTGACTGAATCTTGCTAAAACATAGAAGCCTGACACTTTCACGCAATATACTACAAAGTAACTTGTGTCACCACCTCTTGAAAATTTACTGTACCTATCGAACAAACCTTGTACCTTTTTTAAAGAAGTAAAATCACAATTTCACGAGATGCTGCTATTCACATAAAATCGAGTTGTGCAAGTGCAAGTTGCGCATATGATTTGTTCAACTTTGGAAGAAGATGTTCTGATGCACAAGATATACAAGATATGGTGCCAACAATTTCGAAACGCTGACTTTGATGCGTTAGAACTTGAACGATCTTATCACGGCCAGGCCATATAGGGCAAAACAACGAGAGATTTTATCTGGGGAGTTCTCTCTTACGCGGCATATTCTTCGGACATGGGCCCGTTATTGCAGTCTCTGCAATATGATCATGTCGATTCTTACATCACTTTATTGGAGGACAAGAAAAAAATCATAAAGGAATCGATCCACTTGAAACCTTATTCTTTTTTAGTTTCCTTACAGAACATTTATGGGATCACGTCTATCTGTCTGTCTATCACACTCAATTTTTTCCAAAACTATTTAACATAGAAGGTTGAAAAATCTCTAAGATTACTGATCAAAAAATTTCGAAAAAACTCTGGAATATTCTCCATTGAGCGAAAATTATTACGAGTGAATTAAGTTTGATAATTTATCTGGTATAAAAAAAACTATTTGACAATATGGTGGAGATGTTTGCCGTCGAAAGTTCTGAATTAAACCAGGACTAATAGCAATGAAATATCAGTACGTATTCGACGCAACCAGTAATATACTCATATATGTTACTCTTCAGTACATTACTGCTTTAAGCATTTGACCAATCACAGATAAAATAAATTTCCATGATTACTGGTGAAAAACGGATAGGTACTGAGACAAAATATTTTTATTTTATTTGTTTATAATTAAACAAATATTTAGGAAGTAAATATTTATTTTAAACTTTTACTACAAATATGTATCGCTTTTTATATATTTTTTTGGTAATTCTTATATTGAAGGTGAATGCGTGACTGAATTTCATAGAATACTTCAGCAAACACGGTACGGAACACTAATTACGCAAGTCCAGCTTGCGCCTGACAAGTTTTTTTAATCGGAATCTGCCAGCTGGTTTGAAAGTGGGAAAATGAAAAAAAATAGAGAATATTTTTCTTGATCGGGTTGTTTTTATTTGTAAATAAAAAAACATTTTGTTAAGGCATGAAAGGTACCCAATTATTTTGTTCACCAAACAATTTTTATTGGCTACAATTATTTATGTAAAATGAGCGACAAAGTTTCAGTTCATCAGTATGATTATTCTGAGTATATCACCATACTCGTATATTAGAAGCCACCTCTCTAACTCTCTTTCCACCTTATTAACCTTTTATATGTTCGACTACAAATAATAAAAAATATTAAAAGGTAAGTAGCAAATATCGAGATACCTTGGTTCCAAAAGCCCTGAAAAGGGCGTAAAATACGATTTATACAAAGTAGCCGCTCTACATCCCTTTAAACCCTTGTATGTCTATAAATAAGTACTCTTAAAATTTGTCTAAAAACCAAGAAAAATTTACTGATTATACTGAAAATATATAAAACTGCTTCCACCCTTTTTCTCCCTTATCTTAAATATTCAAAATCTAAGTGTTATATATGTACCAAACTTGAAATCAATATCATGTCTCGTTCTAGAGCCAACAAACAGACTGACAGACCGACGGAAATAAGAAATTATGCTTTTCGTGATCCACGGAGCGGGGAACGTGAAAAATGGTAGAAGGGGGGTAACTTTTCACATTCAATACTTTCTTGTAGAAAGCTAAAATCAAATTCGTCTGGTTTTGTGAATTTCAGAAATGAAGGCAGCTGTTGAATCTTGTAAAAAAGCCTATGATTCATGGAAAAACACATCAGTATTAACTAGACAACAAATAATGTTAAAATTACAAGCAGCGATTAGGCGAGATATGAAGAAAATCGCTGCTAATATCACTTTGGAGCAAGGAAAAACTCTAGCAGATGCAGATGGTGATGTTATAAGAGGAATTCGTAAGTTTATTTTCATATAGAATGTTTTTTATAAGAAGTTATTTTTATCTGGTTTTAGTACTCGCTAAATAAAGCTACTTTACAACAATATAGCGTATATAAAAGTTTTTAAAAACTGGTGAAAAAATCATAAATGATAAACTTAACATATATAGTGTAGGTGCACCAGTAGTCGACCGAATAACGTTGTTACGTTAATCGTAGCTTTAATAAAAATATAGAAATACTCTATTTTCAATTTATTTATTTTAACAACTTAACAATTGTTTCAAACATCTTCTTCAGAAGTGCTAAAATTAAAATAAATTTAATTAAACTGGAAATTGAAACTAGAGTATTTCCTTTTTTTTTATTATAACGGATTTTAACAAGTATCGGCTAGAACAATTGGCATTAATTTGTATCGCAACTAGTAAGGTTGCGTTGTCTTGGTAGAAAATCATTTTTCGTTTAAATAGTAAAGGAGAGTTGTACAACACTCCCCTGCTATTGTTTAACTTATTGACAAAGATATTACCTTGCCATAAAAAAACCTTCGTTATAAATAAATAGTTTTTAGCTTCATGTACTTCGTCCAATTCAGTGTAGCGGTTCATTTCTTCAAATGGAAATGTTTAAGTACTGCACGGAGCTGGTTTTTTGTTGTTTATAGTCATCACTGATACGCTCACTCTAAAATTTTATGAAATGGAAACTGTTACGACTTTGACTGAATCTTGGTCTAACATAGGTAGAAGACTGACAGTTTCACGCAGTACCCTACAAAGTAACTTGTGTCACCACCTCTTAGAAATTTACTGTACTTATCAAAGAACCTTTATACCTTTTCAATCAGGTAAAACAACAGTTTCAGGAGATGCTGGTATTTACATAAAATCAAAATACATTCTCGAAATCTGTGTGGATTGAGAAACTGCATTTATATATTTTTATTATAATGGATTTCCAACAAGTATACAATCTAAAACGTAGCTTTAATGAAATCCGTCATAATATGTGGTAGCAATATATCGAACTTCAACTCTTTACTTTACATTAGTGCATTTTGAAAAATTCTGTAATTGTTTTTCTATCGAATCAATAAACAAATAATGTACGGACGTAACAGCACCAATTGTCGACCACTCTATCCCAGTAGTCAACTTGTCTATGCCCCAGTAGTCGATCACTTGCTGAATAATTGAAATCTACTGCTCTAAATAAGGTTGTTTTTTCAATATTTCCAGAGAATAATGACATGTTACTTTTCCGAACATGAATTTTGTTCTCGAATAAACTTTTGCCATGCTATTAAAAAAAAAAAAGTTAATTTTCACCTTTTGTATTTTTCATAAGTGATCTTTATATTTTTTATTGCAATAATCATAGCCGTGAATTAAAACTACTCCTTTTCTAAATCCGGCTTGTTCTCTAGTGGTAAGCGTCTAATTTGTTTGTGAGTCTAGCAGTTATTATTTTCATAAATAACTTGTACATTACCGATTGTAGACTTATCTCCTTTTTTGAAGAGCAAGACCACCACAGCATTATCCCAGTCTCGAGGTACATCGCACATATTGAGACAGTTATTATACAATATGGCTAGGATTCGTACTATGGGCTCTCCGCCCTGTTGCAACATTTCGACAAGTACGCCGTCTTCATCTGCTACTCTTCCTCTTGCTATTTTATTTAAAGGATTTTATATTTCGTATTTGGTGATGTTGGGAATATCTTCAGATCTTTCATTCATTACTCGTATTCGAACTGACCGTTTTTTGTCTGGTGGTGGTTCAATTTTACTCTCATAAAGGTCCTTGTAGAATCTCTCTATATTTATTCTTAGTTCATTCGTTTGAGTTATTATTTGGTTGTTCTCATCTACGTCGATTGAAATATCGTTAACTGAATGGCTCAGTGTTTGAGAATTTCTAGTAAAGAATAAAATTTAAATGAAACCGAAAAGTAGTGTAAAGAGTATCGACAATTTTAGAGTTTAATACCGTATCAAAGTAGATGTCATGTTGCGACTGTAAGTGTCAGCAAGATGATTCACTATTAATTAACAGCTTTATTTAGCGAGTGACGTATTTTAGTAGGTCCTGTTTAAAACAAGTGCTCCGAATTGTAGGGCACCCTGTATATACCTAATTTTTATAATTGATTTACTGTCATTTTTAATATATAATATTTCATAAGTATG
Organism: Pachyrhynchus sulphureomaculatus; assembly: GCA_019049505.1. Taxonomy (NCBI): domain Eukaryota; kingdom Metazoa; phylum Arthropoda; class Insecta; order Coleoptera; family Curculionidae; genus Pachyrhynchus; species Pachyrhynchus sulphureomaculatus. The sequence goes on from CM032449.1 coordinate 27,483,968, forward strand.
ATAAAAACACCCATTTTTCAATTGTCTTTTTTGACATATATATATATATATATATATATATATATATATATATATATATATATATATATATATATATATATATATATGATGGAAATAAGAAAATATGGATCTACATTGAAAATCCTTCAGATGAAACTGGATAAAATATTCAAAATTTCCTTCTATCCACTTTTTTACAATTTTACAACCTCTCCGCAACATATAACCTTAACTTACATTATTTTATTAACATAAACAAAAATAAAATCACGTTATGCTAATGACATCCCTTAAAATCTCATTTCATCTTAGAAATAGATAGAAGATCAACAAAATACTTCTCATGATATAGGGGCTTTAAAGGCACAAATCTTTAAAATAAAAATCTCGTTTCTGTGAATGTGCATTTTATTTTATATTTATTTTGTTTTTAATAGAGGTTGTTGAACACGCAAGCGCAGCTGGAACACTTCTTCAGGGAGAATCTCTTCAAAGTATCTCTAAAGACATGGATATAACTTCTTATAAAGTTCCTCTTGGAGTAACAGCAGGTAAAATAGTTTAATTAGTATATTCTAAATTATACCATATCATAAGTATATCTAGCAGAATCACGCTTCTGAATATTTCCAGGAATACTTAGTAGATTTGGTAGTCACACCGTGGTGTAGCATCACAGTACATTATACTACTTCTTGCATTTAGCACAAACGTAGTTTGAAATGCCCCGATGTGCCGACTACCGAGTCATTTTGTTAAATATATTCATGCTATATTAACACTTACCGAGGATTTAGGGAGAGTCAAGACAAGAAACTGCAAAATTTAGCTGAACCTTTTCTTATCTTGTAAAATTAAAAATTAAATTTTTGTTATGTGATATGACTCTTATAGACTCTTGCTTGTATTGCAAATGTAAGTGTTTAAATTTTAAATATTTGACCACGGTATTGCAGGATTTTCTGGCCAAACACCATAACAAACCATGGCGCGCAACAGACCAGCAGCAAATTGAAACTGAAATTAGGAACCTAAAATGGAGTTGGATCCGACACACATTTCGTAGACCTATCAATAACATCGCCAGAATGGCCCTGGATTGGAACCCATAAGATCAACGTGGGAGAGGAAGACCTAGAACTACCTGGCGAAGGGCCGTTCTTGGAGAGGCCGAGTCTATGAAGAAAACGTAGGCAGAAACCAAGCGATTGGTCCAGAACAGAATGAGATGGAACACTTTTGTGGGGGTTCTATGTTCCGACTGAGGAATCATGGGAAACGATGATGAATATTTACAACAATTATAACGACGAGGTTAACAAATTAGTTGGACGGCCACCAACCCAAAACAACAAGCAGGATTTCGGGAAGGCTTCAGCACTTTGGACCACCTACAAGCAGTAAGAACGCTTATCGAGAAAGCCAATGAGTACAACATTACATGATGGGTAGCACTCATAGATTACGAGAAGACTTTCAACTTAGTCGAAACATGGGCAGTTCTAAATGCATTGAGCAATTGCCGAATAGACCACCAATACACATAATTAATTGGCAACGTGTATGAGAACGCCACATTTCAGGTATTGCTAGAAGAAAAAAACAAACACAATTAAAACAAAAAGAGTAGTGCGACAAGGCGACAGCTATACCATCTGCGTTTTGCAGATGATACCATATTGATCAGCGAAACCACCGAAGAGCTGCAACAAATGCTGAACGAACTGAACGATAAATCAAAACAAATTGGTATGAAGATCAATATTTCCAAAACCAAATATATGACCAACGTTACAGGGAATAATAACCTAAACCCCAATTTGAGAATCGAGTAACAAACAATAGAAAAAGTCACATCGTATTTATATCTAGGACAGCAAATTGAAATTGGCAAGGATAATTTAAAAGCAGATTTGAAAAGAAAGATTTCACTAGCTTGGTCTAGTTTTGGCAAATTGCAAAAAGTATTTAACTCACATCTACCTAACACCAAGGTTAAACTGTTCAATCAGTAAATACTGCCAGTTCTGACTTATGGTACAGAATCGTGGGCCATGAATAACAGTATAAAAGAAAGGTTGCAGATTGCACAAAAGGCTATGCAAAGGGGAACGTTGGGATTAAAACTAAGAGATCGCATAAGAAATGAAGGCGTAAGAATAAGATCTAAAGTATCAGACGCAATCGAGCGGGTTTGCAGGTTAAGATGGAACTCGGCAGGACATGTGACCCGCATGACAAGACAATCGGTGGACCAAAAGATTAATGGCAAAAGGCAATGATTGAATGAGACAAGCTCAAGACAGTCAACATTAGAGAAGCCTGCGGGAGGCCTACATCCGACGATGGATAGACGGCTGATGATTTGACTGCATTTTAGCGATGTTCATATTATGCTTAGTTTCTGCCTAAACTTCTCTGAAAGAATATCTGAAAGACATCCAAATATTTTTTTTTGGAATATTCTCCACCGAACGAAAATTATCACGAGTGCATTACCCTTAATAAATTATCTGGTATATAAAAAAACCAAAATTTCAAGGGCATCAGTTTTCAGTAAAGATCAAAACAAACTTTGTTGAAAACTCATTTGGGGTGTGTTTTGTGAATTCACTGATCATTTTATACCTCAGTAACAAAAATTTTTATTTCAAAAGCAATCAATGTACGGAACACTAATTGCGCAAGTTCAACTTGCACTTGATTGATTATTTTTTGTATTTACAGGCACTTTTAAAGGTAAATTTAAGGCAACACAGCTTGGCCAGTATGTAGATTAAAATGTTCTGATCGTACACCCTGAATCTACAAGTTTAATAGATCATTTTACAACCGTATCCTGTTTACCTGAAGTTCATTTTAATACGATATTTTCAGTCAAAAAAATTCATCATAGAAATTATAACTTGGAGTAAAGAGCTGTAAATTTATTTCACGCAAAACTTGGCATAAATGCTACGGAAACCCTCAAAATTATGAACAAAGTGAATGGCAGTGATTGTTTATCAAGAATACAGACTTTTCTTTAGATGAAAGAGAACAGCTTGAGGGGATAAACACACCGGAAGAATAATATCAATTCGAACACCAGAAATGATTCAAATAGTTCGTCCAACATCGACGAGGAAGAGTGATTCTAAAAAAAGATATAGGCAAAGTAAAGATTTATTCAAAATTTTTTCCTCATTCTTCAAAAAAACGTTGGTCTTGAATCGTTGTAAATTGTATTGGGTGGGAAACACAGTCCTGAGCAAATCAATCCAAAGGTATGAAGTTCTTCATATAAAAAACTGTTTGAAAAGTATTGTACCAAGACTGACAATCTGAACCTTATACGGATATGATGTTTTAACGTGACGTATATTTCTAGCATGCGCCACACTAGGAGCAATTAAACAGTCTAAATCCATCCAACTCCTTAAATGTAACTATTTATAGAATAACCTCAAGTCGCCAATCGTTCTTCGATGCTCCAAGGAATCAAGGTTGCTAGTAAATTCGCGTCTCTAATCAGGCAAACAGCTTTCTTCTGAATGGAATCCAACAAATGCAGTGTACATATCTTTGGGAGCTGAGCCTCAAACAAATTGAGTCCCGATGTTAAAGAAATCGAGCGTCCCGACATAACAATGTTTAACTTAAAAAAAACTGCCACCTGGGATGTCATAGCCTTTAATTTCACATGGTTACTGTGACCCCAAGATAGAATTTCTTCCAGCTCTTTGTTCAGTTGAACGATTTTCTATTATCTACGTATATTTGCATGAATAGCCGGTCTTCAAGCGTTCAGAGTGAATGAAGAAATAAGCGTACTATCATCTGCAAAGCTATAGATTTAATTCTTGATTATTTCCAGCGGATCGTTAGTGTAAATGAGAAAGATAGTAAGAGAAAGTATCAAGCCTTGCAGTACACCGCCGTACCGTCTTCACTCATTGTTCGTTAATTTCTTAGTCGATATCAAGCCTGTGTGTTAAACCATTCAACGTATTCATCTGATTTAACTCCTAATGAGTGATTACTTAAAATACCTTTTCGAAAATATTGAGAGTGGAGTGCGCGGAAGATTCACCTGCCTTAATGGTAGCAGAAACCTTATGTTTCTTAAACTTATATGAAGTGATTAAAGTGTCTAATTTTAGAAATATTTTCTTAGATTTATTTTTCTGTTTCTCATCAGATATTGAGGCTTATCAGGCTGAAGATATACTATTACCTGAATCTCTACATCATAGAGCATACTGCTTGAGAGTCGGGCTGCCTTTTGATACCTCCGAGTTCGATGAGCTATATCTCGATTTTCGTAATGCTAATTACCCTGCCATTAATAATTTTTTGAACTCGCATGACTGGGTGGAATATTTGTGCGGTTTGGACTTGGATGATGCAGTGGATAAATTCTATGAGAGTCTGTATTACTGCGTTGACTGCCTTGTTCCGGTCAGGCGGGTAAAGAACTCAAGCTTTCCTAAATGGTTCACCCCAACATTAAAGGATCTAATTTGTAAAAAGAAGGCTGCCCACAAAAAATACATGTCAACCAGAGTGTATGATGATTATATAGCTTTCAGGCACTTCCGTTCTCTTTGTAAGGCTGAGTCTAGAAAGTGTCATAAGGCACATCGTATTCGAGTGGAAAATTCTCTTATGGACAACCCTAAATACTTCTGGAGGTTTGTCAATAGTAAAAGAAATGCGGTTAGTCTCCCGAATATCATGCACCTGGATGGAATTATGGCGCACTCCAGTGTTGACATTGTCAACTTATTTGCGAAGCACTTTTCCAGTGTGTATATTGACAATGACTGTCGCGTGCCTGACTTCGATCAGTACTGTTTTAATGACATATTGTTAAGGAAGTTCAGTCTATCCAAAGTTGAGAGGCTGCCAGATGACACTAAATGTCGTCCAGATAATATTTCCAATCTGTTTATAAAGCAGTGCGTTTATTCAATCACCTTACCTCTGCAAATTATTTTCATTAAGTCTCTGGACTCTTGTGCTTTTCCATCTAGGTGGAAGCACAGCTTCATATCTCCCATCTTCAAATCGGGTGATAGGGAGGATATCAGCAACTATAGAGGAGTATGTATACAGTCTGCCATGCCCAAACTATTCGATAGTTTAGTGTGCGACCAGTTAAACTGGTCCTGTAGGAGAATGATCAATCTCTGCCAGTTTGGCTTCTGTCCTGGGAAATCAACCACAGAAAATTTGGCACTATATGAAGTTGCTCTGCTGGAGGCATTGGAGAGGGGTGATCAGGTCGATGTTATCTACACTGACTTCTCCAGAGCCTTTGACAGAGTTAACTTTAAGATCTTATTGAGTAAGCTTCTTTCCCTAGGATTCTCTTAGCAGATCATAGTTTGGTTAAAGAGTTTTCTCTTGGGCCGTACCCAGACTGTGAGAATGAATGGTTTGTCATCCAGTGTTACTCATGTTACATCGGGCGTCCCCCAGGGTTCGCACTGCGCTCCTCTGGTCTTTATTTTGTTTGTAAATGATCTGTTATCGGCATTGCATCGCTCAACGGGGCTTATGTTTGCAGATGATTTGAAGATCTATCGGTGGGTTGGTAGTGTTGAGGTCGTTGTAGCGCTTCAAGATGACCTTGATCTGGTTTGGCAGTGGACCCAGTCCAATCATCTATTTTTAAATGTAAGCAAATGTTTTACCATTAGCTTCTATAGAGGGAAACATAGAGTCTCATCCTCATACTCGATTGAAGGTGTTCAACTTCCTTACAGGAGTTCAGCAAAGGACCTTGGGGTTGTTTTTGATGCCCTTAGCCAGAAAGGGCTAAGCATGCTGGGTTTTGTTTTGAGAAATTGCGGGCAGTTCTCTATGACTATTTTGAGAGTGTTGTATTGTGCTCTTGTGAGAGCAAACTTGGAATATGCGACGGTAATTTGGTGAGTTGCATAAGGGAACAATTGAAAGAGTGCAAAATAAATTTTTGAGATTTTCCGCACTCAAGTGCAACGGTACACTTGTGAATTATCATAAGTCTGTCATGTGGAAGACCTTAGGGTTACATATTTTGGAAATGAGAAGATCCCTTTATGATGCATGTTTTATCTTCAAACTTATTAATGGAATCACTGACTGTCCTCAGCTACTCGCTAAAATAAATTTTAATATACCCAGAGGCAATCTTCGCCATCATGATCTCTTTTGCATCCCCTTCCATCGCACGAATTATGGGAGGCACTCTCCCATTCATAGAGCTTTGAGGACTTGGAATTCATTGGATGGCCGGCTCGATATGTTTAACAGCTCTATCTCGGGATTTAGGTCCCAGCTGCTGAGGGCTCTGTAGAGGTTCTACTTGATCAGTGTCTACTATTGTTAATACTATTATTGTTTTTATATTTCTGAGGTTAGTTCTTTCATTACCTGTATCTATTTTATATATTTTGCTATTGAGGATATTTATGTGTTTGTTGAATATTTTCATTTAGACATAGTCTTTGTCACGTGTTTGTCTTTTTAATTTTTAATATTTTTGTACTTGTTTTAAAATTGTACTAAAATGGGGTTTCCCGTAAAATTTGTATAAAAAAAACTAAAATTAAAAATATGTGCCTTGCAGGCAATCCCACAAAATCATTTAATCACTATTAAATCGTTTCGTAATCGTTTTTCATTTAATTTCTCCAGCACCAATTGGTATAATTTGTTGTCGCACTATGTGGAGAATCCTATTTCTTCACCCCAACAAAAATACTCTAAAAATTTAATAGTGTTTATTCTATTTTACATGTACTCGTATTTAATTTTTATAATATTCCAAATTTTTAGCTGTGCAAGGTCTCTTGTCTTATCTTTCAGGGCAAAAATAAAATAAACCCAAGAAAAAGCCGGGCTGTCATCACTTCTAAACAATGACATATTTTTTATAGGTATATGTCCATTTAATTTCCCGGCTATGGTGCCACTTTGGATGTTCCCATTATCATTGGTCGCTGGTAATACTATGTTAGTCAAACCGTCAGAAAGAGATCCTGGTGCAACCATGTTACTGATGGAACTACTAAATGAAGTTGGTTGTCCACCCGGAGTTGTAAATGTAAGTAAAAAATACCGTGTGATTGTGAGTACATAATTTTAATGGAATAATTCGTATGCATATCTATAAAGATATTCTTTACAGATTTGATTCAGTGAACACAAGCACATATCAATGTTGTAGTTGATATACAACGTTGACAAAAATGTTGCGCAATATTTAATAGAATCAACCACAGAAAATTTGGCACTATATGAAGTTGCTCTGCTGGAGGCGTTGGAGAGGGGTGATTAGGTTGATGTTATCTACACTGACTTCTCCAGAGCTTTTGACAGAGTTAACTTTAAGATCTTATTGAGTAAGCTTCTTTCCCTGGGATTCTCTGAGCAGATCATAGCTTGGTTAAAGAGTTTTCTCTTGGGCCGTACCCAGACTGTGAGAATGAATGGTTTGTCATCCAGTGTTATTCATGTTACATCGGGCGTCCCCCAGGGTTCGCACTGCGCTCCTCTGCTCTTTATTTTGTTTGTAAATGATTTGTTATCGGCATTGCATCGCTCAACGGGGCTTATGTTTGCAGATGATTTGAAGATCTATCGACGGGTTGGTAGTGTTGAGGACGTTGTAGCGCTTCAAGATGCTTATCTATAAAGATATTCTTTACAGATTTGATCCAGTGAACACAAGCACATATCAATGTTGTAGTTTATAAACAACGTTGATAAAAATGTTGCGCAATATTTAATAGAAGTTGAAATTACAACCTGTCAAGTAAGAACGTATCCTCGTGTCCTCGATAATTAATTTTTGGTAGATGCGATTCTAGCGATTCAACAAAAAATCGGCAGAGGGAACCTTTGTCTATGTTGTATTTTAGTAAAAGTATTTTCTTTATCTTTTACAAGGCTGAACTCAACTACTATAAGAATCACACTTTGCCACTTAAGTGGGCTCTGGGGCACTGGGAGTGGTGTTTGATACCCGATTGTCATTTGCCAATTATATCGATCGGGTTTGTGGAGATGCGTTGAAAATGCTTGGGTTTATTTTTTCGCAATTCAAGGGGGTTGGTAGATATAGGGTCGCTCAAAGTGCTCTACTTTTGCTATGTGCGATCCAATTTGGAATATGGCGCGGTGATTTGGCACCCAATCTATCACAAATACATTGATAGAATAGAGAACATACAGAGAAAGTTCCTTAAGTTTCCGAACTTCCGTCGAAATCACGTAAAATTTCAAATTGTTTCCGCGTCGGTTCGAGGCAGTCTTTTTTACTTCCCATCGAAAGGGGCCTAAAATGACACATTCCGCGGCCGCTAAATATATTAAAAAGTCGGTATCGTTTGTGACAAAGTGGGTAAATCGTTTTAACAAGACAAAAAATGTCGACGATTTGCCAAAACGTGGCTCGGTGGGCAAAGGCGCTCCGAAACTCGAAAAACGAGTCGTGTCTTGGTTTTCACGGGACCCGAAATTGACGCTGCGTCAAGAAGGGCCCAAATTAAGAAAATCGGATTTGAATGTGTCCCGTGAGAACATTCGACAATATCTTCGTGCTCATGATGTCAAATTCCGAAGCACATTGAAAAAACCTTTGCTAGGTGAAAATCACGTCGCGAAGGGGTTCGCTTGGGCCCACGATAAGATACTAGAGTGGCCCCCACAATCGCCGACCGCTGACCTTATTGAAAACATTGGGTCCCTGGTAAAGATAAAGCTCAGAGGAAAGACTCTGAGGACTTTGACTTAGTTGTCTGGCGAGATTCGAAAAATTTGCAGAGACTACAGAAAATCTCGTCAACAGCAGACCTCGAAAATGCCATGCGATTATTGATGCAAGAGGCGATTGGACAACTTACTAAGATAATTGCGCCATTGTTAGCACACCAAAGAATATACTGATGGCAAAAAATGTTCTCGAAACACATTTTTCCTAGAATACGAGCGGTCACGTTCTTACTTGACAGATTGTAACTATTTTAGATAATGAATGAGACATATGGAAACTTCCCTCTCTCTACAAACCTCGATTAGGGATAACATTATTTATTACTGACTTACTTTATAGTTGAGTTTCATATATAAACAATATCCTACTATGCACAAACTCATTGAGCCATAAAGAGATGTAACTACTAAATAAGTGCATTATACTTAAGAACGATGAGAGAAGGGTAGAGGGATGCTTCCGAGTCCAGTCTTTCCAGGAGAGCCAGGTGCATGTCCACTGGAGTCCGAATTTTTTGAGAAAAAACCCTTATTTGCTTGCTGTCCCATAGTTAGTTAAGGATTTTTTTTATACTTCTAGCAAATAGTCTAAACCTAAAAAGTTTCAATTATGAGACAGACTTTTTTTGAATAAAAGGACAATCCTTCACTCCTGTCATCGAATTTTTAGTGTTTAAAGTGGTTAAGAGAAGATTTTTTTCTTCGGAAAGCTTCCCCTTATACTCATCGATTTTTGAAGGTGGTAAAGTTTTATTTTAAGAGAAGCTTGTCGGGAAATTCCTTCCGTTCTGCCTTTTTCTTCGAAAAACTTTTAACGCTTGTCGACTTTTTATTATGGTAAAGTTTTATTATAAAGGAAGTTTATTTTTTGGCGAAGTTTCTCTCTCGGTCTTTAAAGCTCTTCCAACAAAAACTTTTTTTGAGAAGAGCCTGTATTTGTCTCTTGCCGAATTTTCACGAAATTAAAGACCCGAAAATTGAATCCTCCCGGGTCCAGATTTTCTCTTCACTGTCCTGATTATAATTATTAGTGTTCCGTACGGAACACTTATAAGATGACTTCGGTGTCTGTCTGTCTGTCTGTCTGTCACACCCGATTTTCTCCGAAACTATTTGTCATAGAAAGTTGAAATTTGGTAATAATATAGGAATTGATGGTCTCATCAGAGCCGTGTAGTTTTGAAAGTTAAATTTTGACTTAAGGGGTTAGTTTTGGGGAGTAAAATCGGATGTGAAAAAAAATTTTTTTTACTAGGTCATCGAGTGTGGAGTCAAATGAAAGTTGATGAAAACACGAGTAAAAAAAATATATATAATGTAATACTTGCGCACACTTTTCTTTGTATTATTTTTAAAAAATAGCGAAAAATCGCTGTCCCCCCACCTTATCTCGAAAAGTACTGATTAAAAAATTTTGAAAAAATTCTGAAATATTCTCCACGGGGTGTAGATTGAACGAAAATTATCACGAGTGCATTACCTTTAATAATTTATCTGGTATATAAAAAAAAAAACAAAAATTTCAAAGCCATCAGTTTTCAGTAAGGATTGGAAACAAACAAACTTTGTTGAAAACTCATTTGGGGTGTGTTTTGTGAAGTCACTGATCATTTTATATAACGGTAACAAAATTTTTTATTTTAAAAATAATCAACGTATGGAACACTAATTGTGCAAGTTCAACTTGCACTTGACCGGTTATTTTTATGTTATAACTATTCTTGTCTACATAAGTCACTGCCATTAGAGCTTAAATGGTATTAAAAAGTGTAAGTTGAGCTTGCGCAATTAGCGTTTCTTGCCGTGATTGCTTTTGAAATAAAATAAAATCCTCACCCAGGCTAAGTTAATTAGGTTCCTGACATATTAAGATCCAATATGTGTTTTCACGTTTTTTCTTAGTAAATAATGTATAATCGATGCTATCTTAGCCACCTAAGAGCGAATAAATCAATCTAGTTCAACCTAGAATCTAGTAATAAAAGTGTAAAATAAATATTTACTACCTAAATAGTAGTAAGTAATAAAAGTGTAAAATAAATATTTACTACCTAAATAATATTTTTTTAATTATAAACAAATAAAATAAAATTATATATCTCAGTACAAAAGCGACTTACCACTCAGTTACAGTAATGTATACTTAAAAGTATATTACACAAACCTTCACCATATGCCAAGGAATATAGTTTTCATAGTTTTTTTATACTAGATAAATTATCAAACATAATGTACTCGTGATAATTTTCGCTCAATCTACACTTTATGAAGAGTATTCTGGAATTTTTTTTAATCAGTACTTTTTGAGATAATGGGAGGACAGCTATTTTTGGCAATTTTTTAAAAATAATTCAACGTATGCACAAGTATTACATCATATATATTATTGAATTCCTGTTTTCACAAGCTTCCATTTGCTACCCCACTCGATGACCATGGCTTTTTTTTTACTTCCGCCTCTAAGCTAATCCCTTAAGTCAAAATTTAACTTTCAAATCTACACGGCTCTGATTGGGTCATCAATGTCAAATTTTAACGTTCCATGTCAAATAGCTTCGGAGAAAATTGGGTGTGACTGACGGACGGACACCCAAGTGATCCCATAAGTGTTCCGTACGGAACACTAAAAACAAGATAGAAAGCCTTTTTTTTCTGCTTCAATTTACGTTACATAAGCGGTTGAAATGCTATAAATTACAGTAGATTCAGTAGTTATTCTAAATCCTTTTACTTGTTGGATTCAGGTTATTCATGGAACGCATGATGCAGTAAACTTTATCTGTGATCATCCAGACATTAAAGCCATAAGTTTTGTTGGTGGTGACAGAGCTGGAAAACATATATATCAAAGAGGTGCTGCTAGTGGAAAGAGGGTACAGTCTAACATGGGTGCTAAAAATCATGCTATTGTATTACCCGATGCTGATAAAAATGCAGCCTTAGATTCGTTAGTAGGTGCTGCATTTGGTGCTGCTGGACAAAGGTATTTATTCATATTTGACATTTTTTTTTTAAATTTCATTAACATGTAATAGTTGTGTATTAAAATACAGTTGCAAGATTTCATAGTTATTTTAATTAATATGTGCAGATTATGATGAAAAGTCTAGAATAATGGAAATATCTCAAAAATAGTCAATTTTTATGAATCACTTGTTTGACTTTATTAATTTCATAATATTTCAAAAATAATTGCATCTTTTCTTGAGCTTGAGTTGTTCTGCTACTCGCCGAGATTGAGCCGCTGCTACTTATTACAAAATAATAAAAAAAGAAAAGAAGAACGACCTTCCGTAACAGGAATACAGACAGGTTTATTACAGTAAACATAAAACACAGTAGCGAGACAGTCCGACTCGGCACCTCAAGGGGTTCGAGTTTGTAATGATCACATGACCTGTCGCCATATTGCTGATATGATACCCGCAAGTTTTTGAAGTATTAAAATTCCTTCTTTCAAGAAAAATCCTATTCTGTAGAATAAAAATGATTTTTTTACCAGCAAGACAATATCCAGAATCGAAAGTTAATTATTATTTTCGTGTAAATGAGATATGATGACCTTTAGAGGTTAAAAATTGTACATGTGGAAAGTTAAACGGTTCTGGTGTACAGTAGTTCTTTATTAATTTTGGGTCTAGATATTCAGAAATATTATTGTATAAAATTAATTTAAGATTCTGACTGCAGGAAGAAAGGAATTCGATTAGAAATATTTAACTATATTTCCACATTTTTAAAGGAAGCGTTATCACAAATTAGGAATATTTTTCCTAAAACTGTTTTAGAGATATTATTCTCGTAGCATTAGGTTACCACCTTCAAATATCCCGATAATTTTTTGTGTAGATATGTATAAAGTTTTACAAACACAAATTTTTTCAAAAATATATATGTTAATTACGTAAAAGCTGGAACATTGAAACTATCAAAGTAGTACCCTTAAAAGTATTTTACTATTTTCATGTATTGAGCGCGTTTCGAATTTAGTCAAGCAGACAATTTTTCAGGTGTATGGCTTTAAGTGTAGCCATTTTAGTTGGAGAAGCACAAAAATGGATCCCTGAACTAGTAGAAAAAGCAAAGAAACTAAAAGTCAATGCAGGTCATGAGCCAGGCACCGATGTAGGACCAGTGATTTCACCCCAGGCTAAACAAAGAATTTTACAATTAATAGAAGCTGGAATAAAACAGGTACATACACATTTATTTTATTAAAGGTTATTTTGGGATGCACATTCGAATTTATTCCAAGATTGGCAGTAGTGGTTTTGATGATTAAGCAATCGGACAATGAAAAGAGAGGTGGGAGAGGGAATATTCCCGACATAGACTAACGTCATGATAGGGAGTCCAGAAGGCGAAGTCGAGGAGCATAGACCTGGGAAATCTACGCTTGAGAAGGAAGTGATGAGGTAAACGTTGACGTAAAAGGATGGAGAATACTCGGGAGTAAAGTTGGGTCAGATGTGGAGATGTATTGCGGCGATAACAGACGTGACATCTTGATGCAGATGGACATAGCAGCATCGCGTGGTTACAACAAAAACTTAATCGCTCTGTTGGTTGACGACATCTATGTTTCAAATTTAGCATTTTAGGAAGCCAAGTTAAAGGGTTTAAATATAAAATTCCAGAAAAAATTAATTAAAAAATTTAAAACTCTCGACATTTTCAAACAGTTTTAAGATTTTTTTTAATTTTCAAAAGAAAAACATTTTTAAAACAACCATTGCGTGAGAACATTTTTGTGATTTTTCAAAAAATGTTCTCGTCTAAAATTTTCAATTTTTAGCTTTGGTTTATCTTTCGTACATTTTCAACGATGTTATATTGCTTTCCTTTTATCGGAATGCCATCAAGTGAAGACGGTAAGTAATTCAACTATTAAACTGGGTTTTTATTCTAAACGGCCAAACTTCTGTATAACATCGCGACTTTACTTTACGAGGCCCAAATTGTTGTTGTGCATAATTTATTTTGGAGTGCTCAATCAAGATTTGACTTGTCTTTGATGAAATCAAGCGCTAGCCTTTGAAATCACTTAAACTCCTTGTACAGCTGAGTACGGAATAAACACCGTAGGCTTTTGAGTTACTTGATGCTTTTTGCTAAGTCTAGTTGGATTACCATGTTTAGCTTAAGAAGTAATCCCAGCACTTTGTTAGAAACTCATGTATAGACCGTTCATTAAAACTCGCTGTCATCCTTATTACTATAACTAGGAACCTAAAGTAACATCGAATAGCTGGCGCAACCCTAAAGAATGTTACCACGTTCGACAACAAAACGATACCACAGCAATCGTTAGCATGTTCTTCTATTTTGGACAAGTTCGATTTCTGAATCCATTATTTCTTCTTCTCTCGGGATCTAACTCTAGACATTAGTGAACCATACAGTCCACTTGCTATGGGAAAACTTTGAAACTCCGTTCTTGTCTGTATGAAGCACTTGTCATTATACGAGGGGCATTCAATAAGTAAAGATACAAATAGTCTAGCTCAAGAACTTTTGGAACTGGATTGCTACAAAATCTGGCCTACTTTTCGACATAATCCCCCAACGTTTCACCTTTCTGCTAGCTTCTTGATTCCTGTGGCAACGAATACTTTCGGTTGACGTCGAAGCCACTATTGCACTTTTTTCCTTCACTTCTTCATTGTCGGTGAACTTCTTTCCACGTAGGGCATCTTTGAGAGGTCCGAACACGGAGCCAGGCCTGGGCTGTATGCAGGAGGCAAGAACTCCCAACCTAGTTCTTGAGTCTCGATTTTTTATGAGCTTCTGTAAGCTGCCTGGGAACCCATCTGGCAACGTTTTTCGGTACTGTAAATGGTCCTGAATAATATTGTGAACAGTTCCAACGCTTGCCCTAACCTCCTGAGCTATCAATTCAACAGTAAATCTTCTGGTATCACGAATAAGTCCATCGATCCTCGATTCAAACGAGGGACAGGAAACTTTTACTAAAAGTCCACTTCGCTGCTCGCCACACACTGTTCAGCCATTTTTTAAACCGATCTATCCACTTGTAAACGTTTGCACTATTCATGCAACTTTGTCCATACTGTAATAACATTCTAGAAGGTATTTCACTTAACTTAACACCTTCTGCTACTAAAAAACTGATGACGGAACGCTGCTCTTCTAAAGTGCAGTCTTCCAATGGACTCGCCATGGTTAACTGGATGTTTTGAAGTTATGTTTACATTACATGATCGAACAGCCGATTAAAACTCATCACAAGGTTGCCAACTTGCACACCTGAAGTATGGAGCGGTTTCGTTGGATGGGTTTAACCAATGGTCTCTTTACTTATTAAATGACCCTCGTATATGGTATGTATTTTGATTTGGTGAGATTAAAATTGTAGTACCTGTAGGAACCATTCAATAATCTCCTATCGCGCGACTTTATTTAAAGGGTGTCTCAAGAAGTAATTTTGACAGAAAACCTAGGTTTTTAATTAAAAATTGTAATTTTTTTATTGATTCATAAAGTATACAGTATAGGGTTATGTATGGAATAACATATCGGGTAAATGGCCTGCACGGCTTTGCTGGCACATACGCACTTTTTGGCGAAATTTTCCATGACCGTTTTGCATAATTGTGGCTGAATTTCGTTGGTACAGCGCTTACTTTCTTCCTTCAAGTCTTGGGTGGTCGTGGGCTTGTTGGCATAAACCTTAGACTTTAAAAAGGCCCAAAGAAAAAAGTCCAGCGGCGTTAAATCGCAGAATCTGGATGGCCAATTCTGATCACCAAAACGAGATATTACACGACCAGGAAATGACTCATGCAGTAATTGAATTGTTTCTCGGGCTGTATGGCATGTGGCACCGTCTTGTTGAAACCACATGTCGTCTACATCCATATCTTGCAATTTAGGCACAAAAAACTGGATTATCGTATCGCGATAACGATCACCATTAACTGTTATTGCCTGACCAACTTCATTTTCGAAGAAGAATGGTCCGATGATGCCTCCAGCCCAAAACCCGCACCAAACAGTGACACGTTGTGGATGAATTTGTTTCGCAACAGTCACGTATGGATTGTCTGAACTCCAAATGCGACAATTTTGTCGAATAACGAAGCCATCAAGGTGGAAATGAGCTTCATCGCTGAAGATGATTTTCTTCTAAAAAACAGTATCCACTTGTTGTTCCATAATCCAATCAATGAACTCTCTTCGTTGTGCGTGGTCAGTAGGCTTCAGGTCTTGAGTCAGTTGAACTTTGTAAGTATGAAGATGCAAATCTTTCGTAAGAATACGCTGTAGAGAGCTTCTCGAAACGTCCAATTCTTAACCACGGTGCCGAATTGATGTTCCTGAAGTCTCAGCATCACTCTCACGAACTGCTTCAATGGTTTGTGTCGAACGACTTGTTGAATGACGGCCAGAGCGTTTAAGATCACTAATTGATCCAGTCTCCCTGAATTTTTCAATTAATCTCTTCACAGTTGATGAGGTTGAATCACTATTCCGATCATATTTTGTACGAAAATTCCGAACCGTAGCTGCCAAGCTTTCATTATATTTAAAATATTGCTCAACAATGAAATCACGTTTTTCTTTCGTGTAGAGCTCCATTTTTAATAACCCTGAACTGTCAGCTGTCACGCTGTGTTTCTTGTTTTGTTGGCAACATTTTACCATACAAATGGCGCCAAATTCAAGTCTTGCGTCAATTTTGGGACACCCTTTAGCTCGATAAATACCTCATTTCCAATCTTCGACAACTTTCGACAAATGACTGAAATTTTAAAAGACTTTTAAGAATCTTTTCAATTAACTCTTTAGCCCTGTATGTATTTCCATTAGGTTAAATAAAAAAAAGTATTTACTAATTATATTTGTTTTTAATAGGGGGCGAAATGTCCATTGGATGGCCGTAACATCAAAGCTGAAAAGTACCCCAATGGCAACTTTGTCGGTCCAACCGTCCTTACAGATGTTAAAGCCACCTACGACTGTTACAAGGAAGAAATTTTCGGTCCGGTGTTATCTATTATGTCTGCAGATACACTGGAAGAAGCCACAAATATAATAAACGCTAACCCTTACGGTAACGGTACCGCTATATTTACGACTAGCGGTAACCATGCTAGACAATTTATCCACGAAGTTGATGTTGGACAAGTTGGAATTAATGTTCCTATTCCAGTTCCTTTACCCATGTTTAGTTTTACTGGATCCAGAGGTAGTTTCCATGGCGATCTCCACTTTTACGGTAAACAAGGACTGAACTTCTATACGGAAACGAAAACTATTACGTCGTTATGGAGAAAAGGAGCAGTACCTGCCACTTCAACGCCATCTGTTGCCATGCCTGTACATAATTAATTGTTTTTGATAAAAGTATCGTTTCTTTTTTGTTTTATATTAAAACTGTTAAATAAAATATTATTCACTGAGGTAGCCGTTACTTGATGGAAATTCATTGTAAATTAATACCGAAGTAAAACAATAGATGTTTTTAGAATTCCACTATATTTATAAACCGTAACAATTGTTTCGACATACAATGTCTTCATCAGACGGATGATAACTTTAAACTAATTTTAAATTAGAACATATTAGCCCATATATACCTTTAGGAGTAGTAAATTACAAGATTAAATTATAAAAATAATAAACACTTAATATTATTGTACAAAAGAAGTGGGTAATACCTGTCATTTGTGGGTTTTCACACAATTAAAATAAAGATAACAATAAATAAGTTGTACCATACTTAAATAATGGATTAATAATGGGTTATTCCGGATAAAGGTTTAATAATGGGGAATTGTTTGTTTCTATTTGTTGATTTAAGAGGAGATTTGAATTTTTGTATTTGTTTATTTCTAAGCTTTCTAAGTAATTTAATTTTTTGGATTTTTTGTCATAATGAAGTATTTTGAAATTATCGTCAAAGACGTGATTTGTTGAAATTAAATGTTCTGCATAATGGGATATGATATTTTGTTTGGTATAGCTTCTTTGTGTTCGTTGATTCTTTTTTGAAAAGATCTGCCTGTTTGGCCTATGTAAAATTTTGGACAAGAACCACAATTGAGTTTATAAATTCCCGATTTTGCTTTTTTGTTACTTTTATTTTTATTATTTTTTATTATGTTAGAGAGTTTATTATTAGTTCTGAAAGCAATATTTAGACCTATTTTAGTTAATTCTTTAGAAATAAACTGTGTAATTTGTCCGGTGTAAGTGATAGTTTTATAACTTTCTTTATTCTTTTTTGGTTTAGGATATAAATTGTTGATTGCTAGTTGATATGTTTTTTTATTAATCATTCTGTCTAAGATATCTGGTTGGTATCCATTGTTAACCGCTATTTGTTTTATTATATTCATTTCTATAGAATAATTCTCTTCTGACATAGGTACATGTAAAAGTCGATGGATGAATGAATTAAAAGCTGCCATCGACTTTTACATGTACCTATGTCAGAAGAGAATTATTCTATAGAAATGAATATAATAAAACAAATAGCGGTTAACAATGGATACCAACCAGATATCTTAGACAGAATGATTAATAAAAAAACATATCAACTAGCAATCAACAATTTATATCCTAAACCAAAAAAGAATAAAGAAAGTTATAAAACTATCACTTACACCGGACAAATTACACAGTTTATTTCTAAAGAATTAACTAAAATAGGTCTAAATATTGCTTTCAGAACTAATAATAAACTCTCTAACATAATAAAAAAATAATAAAAATAAAAGTAACAAAAAAGCAAAATCGGGAATTTATAAACTCAATTGTGGTTCTTGTCCAAAATTTTACATAGGCCAAACAGGCAGATCTTTTCAAAAAAGAATCAACGAACACAAAAGAAGCTATACCAAACAAAATATCATATCCCATTATGCAGAACATTTAATTTCAACAAATCACGTCTTTGACGATAATTTCAAAATACTTCATTATGACAAAAAATCCAAAAAATTAAATTACTTAGAAAGCTTAGAAATAAACAAATACAAAAATTCAAATCTCCTCTTAAATCAACAAATAGAAACAAACAATTCCCCATTATTAAACCTTTATCCGGAATAACCCATTATTAATCCATCATTTAAGTATGGTACAACTTATTTATTGTTATCTTTATTTTAATTGTGTGAAAACCCACAAATGACAGGTATTACCCACTTCTTTTGTACAATAATATTAAGTGTTTATTATTTTTATAATTTAATCTTGTAATTTACTACTCCTAAAGGTATATATGGGCTAATATGTTCTAATTTAAAATTAGTTTAAAGTTATCATCCGTCTGATGAAGACATTGTATGTCGAAACAATTGTTACGGTTTATAAATATAGTGGAATTCTAAAAACATCTATTGTTTTACTTCGGTATTGTTAAATAAAAAACTATCTTTGTAATTTCATAACCTTATTTTAAGATAGAACATTTGTGACATCCACTTAGCCAGAGTAAGGGCGCGGGAGCGGGCGGGAGGAAATAACTTTGGCCCCCCCTAAATGTTATTTATAGTTAATACTTTGGTGACAATTTTTTTTTGTTTGAAGCGGCAGCGGTCTGACGCATTTTATTGAAACAAAATTTTCTCAAAACACATTTAAATTTCCCTAGATTTTTATTTGGCAACTAAAACTATGTTATAAACTGAGTATTTCAAGTTAACACAGATGATAAAAGTGCAAGATGAAAAAATATTTATCTGAAGATATTTACCTGCTCGCGATGTAATTGATAGTTCATGAAATAGTTTCATTACAAATAAAATATATTTGTTCCAGTGTCATAGCCGGGTTCAAGTGAGGAGACAAAAGAAAAAGAGAGAACGCGGAGCTACTTATAGAGGGGGGCGTCAATCGAGAAACAGAGGGGCGTTAAGGCCTCTGATAAAAATACGCTCTAGGACTTAGAAATTTAAACCCCTCATAACACAGTAAACTGAAAATTGATGACTGAGGGAAGGAGATTTTTCACAAAAACGAAACCTTACCCACAGTGAAACTCTAAAAATAGATTTACTAGCCGTGCCCGCGGCTTTGCTCGCGTGGACTTGATTTACTATTATCGTCACTGCTTATTCCTTCTGTTACCTAACGTAATAAAATATATCCTATAACCTGGCCAGAGAACATATGTGGTTTTGGAGTGCTAAGCGCATTAACGGACAGACAGAGAGACGTTGCGTTTTATATATATGATCTTTTTTTGATAAATATTAAATTAAAATTAAAAACAAAAAAACACGTAAATCGGATAAGTGGTTCTCGAGTGATAAGCGCACTAACGGACAGACAGACAGACAGAGACGTTGCATTATTTTTATATATATATATATATATATATATATATATATATATATAAATATATATATATATATATATATATATATATATATATATATATATATATATATATATATATATCGCTTGTTATACATTTTTTCCCATCTTTCGGGCAATTTGTGAATACCAAGCCAGTAAAAAGCTTCCCCTTTTGCTGCGAACCATTCATCGAGCCATTTTTTCACATCTTCGTACGAACCAAAGCGCTGCTCAGCAAGTGCGTGATCCATCGATGCAAACAAGTAGTAATCGGAAGGAGCCAAGTCTGGTGAGTAAGCCGCATGGGGTAAACCTCCCAGCTGAGTGCTTCCAACGTGTCGCGAACTGGTTTTGCCGTATGTGATGGAGCATTGTCATGAAAAAAAATGACTTTGTTTTGCCTCTTTCGGTATTCTGGCCTTTTTTCAAGCAGCGAACGGTTCAAATCGGTCAATTGTTGTTGGTAACGTTTAGTATTAACCGTTTCCCCAGGTTTTAACAGCTCATAATAGACCACGCCCCTTTGGTCCCACCAAACACAGAGTATCGTCTTTCTGCCAAAGCGATTCGGTCTTGCGGTCGATGTGGATGGTGCGCCTGGATCTACCCATGATTTTGTGCGCTTGGGATTCTCGGAATAAATCCACTTTTCATCCCTTGTAACTATACGATGCAAAAACGACTTCCTTTTGTACCGAGCGAGCAAAATGTCACACGTGTTTTTGCGGTTTTCCATTTGGCTGTCGTTCAACTCATGTGGTACTCATCTACCGGTTTTCTGAATCTTTCCCATCTCTCGTAGCTGATTGGAAACAGCTTGTTGACTAACGCTCAATTGCGCGGCGAGTTGTTTTTGTGTTTGCGAATCATCTTCGTCCAACAATGCTTGCAATTCCACATCTTTGTATTTTTTTGGCGGTTTTCCACGTTCCTTGTCTGCAACATCGAAGTTACCACTTTTGAAACGCCGAAACCATCGTTTACACGTATCTTGCGATGGAGCATGTTCACTATAAGCTTCTCGAAGTAGTCGGTATGATTCAACAGCAGTTTTCTTCAAATGAAAACCAAAAATTAATGCTGTCCGCGAATGCTCTTTGTTCGGTATAAATTTCGACATATTGAACACAACACTATGCACACACTTTTCCAATTTATCACTTGTGCGCGTCTGACACAACAAAATGGCGCAGCGTCAAATATTTAGAGCACAAACTGTTGTCTGAAATCCGCATTTTATACTTGTACACCATATATATATATATATATATATATATATATATATATATATATATATATATATATATATATATATATATATGTATGTATATATTATAGAGATTATAGATAACCTGTCCAGAGAACAAATGTACGAATTAAAAAAAAAAAAAAAAAAAAAAAACGTAAATCGGATAAGTGGTTCTCGAGTAATAAGCGGACTAACGGACAAACAAACAGAGAGATATTGCATTTCATATATATTATAGAAGATTATAGATAACCTGGTCAGAGAACAAATGTATGAATTTAAAAAAAAAAACACGTAAATCGGATAAGTGGTTCTCAAGTCATAAGCGCACTAATGGGCAGACAGACAGGCAGAGAGACGTTTCATTTTATAAATATTCTTTGCTACATGATATTGTTCCATATTTAACGCCACGGAGGTACGGGCCACATGCCGCCACGGGGCGTAGTAATTTGCTTGTGGTGCAGAAGGTCTCTGGTTCCAATCCCGGCAGGTAGGTAGACTTTATTTATTAATTTATTTAAGTATATTTGGCATGCCCATGTACATAGGTAGTAGTTGTTTGCAGGAATGCAATAACGTCCGTGGCTGCACTACCGCATTGTGCGTAGGTGCTGTGAAATACCAAAACGTATGTTTCTGTACTTGGACAAACGTTGACTGGTATTACGACATCCTCGGCGATATCCTGTAAGGTATAAAAAAAGGGTAAAATCCCTACTCGGCGGGTAGGTGAACAATAAAAAAAAACAGTGTACGGAGGGCACCATTTAAAATACAGTCAGCTAAACAATCTATTGGCATTGACAAGTGATAAGTTTATCAAAATTACATTTAGCTTCTTCATAAAAAAAAAAATAGTAGACAACTCTGTTACGTCAAATAGGAAAATTGTAAATCGTGTGGTCTATTTTAAAGTTAAAATTCGGTTCATTAAATTTAATACCCTGTACAGGGTGGTCCAAAAGGAGATAGACGAAAACTGATGTCGATGTCTGAGGGTCAATTTTTATGATAAACCCGATGATGAAAACCGCATATCGATATCTAGTACCGTTTTAGATATACAGGGTGTTTTTCAAAAATCTGCATTTTGGAAAAATGTTTGAAATTCTTTTCCTATTGAAAATTTTTGATTTCTGTAAAAACATTCTCAAAGCACTTTTTCACGTGCATTTCAACAGTGTAAGTTACATTTTTTTACAATTAATATTTTAATAGTTATTAACGCAAAAATATATTTTTTAAATGGGATATCTTGTATATTTTTCGTTATCCGAATAGACCCTTAAATTACCATTCTAAAAGTATAGCACACTTTATATTTTGCTTAAATCTACTTCAAAATATAAAAGTTTTCGGTTTTTACGCGAGTTTTAAATGCACATTTTGTGAAGCGGCCATATGGTTTAATTCAATATTTACTCGTAGTTGTCAAATTTTACTTCAGGATCAGTTATTGAATTGTCAAATAAATCGCAATGAAGTTTGAAAATTTCGAAAAATGGGATATGATAGTGTGTTTTATACAAACCGGAGAAAATTCGGAAGCGGCAAGTAATTTGTATCACAAACGGTATCCAGAGAAGTGTCAACCCTTCAAGGATATATTCGCTCGATTGCGACATAACCTAGTTAATAGTGGCCAGTTTGAAAATAAACGAGCCAAAAAATATGCATCAAACAGGCATAAGGAGTTAGAAGAAATAGTAGTTTTAGGAACTATCGGAAATAATCCCAAGATTTCAACCCGACAGTTAAAAGAATCTACTGGACTACCAAGAACTAATGTAAGTCGTACTTTGAAGATTCAAATTCAGGCCATATGGGACAAGAAAAGTTCATCACCTTAGAAACGGAGATTTTCAACGGCGTATGGATTTTTGCCAATGGTTTCTGGAGAATTGTAACCATGTTCCGCATTTTTCATTAAATTGCATTTGAACCGACGAAGCTTATGTAAGCAATGCAGATATTTTTAACCGTTACAATTCTTATACGTGGGCACAAGAAAATCCTCACTTAGTTGTGGACCAAAGAAATCCAGGCAGATTTGGATTTAATGTGTGGGCGGGAATTTTTAGAGGCAGGGTTATAGGTCCATTTATTTACGGGCAGCAATAGAACCTCTTGTTGATGAACTGCCGAAAGCAGGATATTTTTTCAACACTACGGGGCACCCCCTCATAACCCTGCAGTTATCAGTAATTTTTTATTGGCCAATTTCGACAATAACTGGATAGCCAACCAAGTTCCAAACCGTTGGCCGGCAAGGTCACTGTATTTAACACCCATGGACTTCTATCTCTGGGGAAGATTGAAAGACCTAATTTTTAAATTGTCGATAAGCAGCAGGCAAGAGTTAGAAGTCGCAGTGATACAAAGTTTTGCAGTTCTCACTCCTCTGGAACTAATCAACTAGGTAACAAGTGTCCAGAAAAGGTGCCGCCTATCTATAAATGAAACTGGTCGACATTTCGAACATCTCTTATAGAAAATTGTTTTGTTTTAGTTTGCTCTACTCGCAATAAATTGTTTTACTGTTGTTTTGTTTTATTTTCTACATAGTTTAAAGTACTATAGCATTTAGTAAATGTCATTGTAGTTATGACTCTTAGAGTTACTTCTGTGAATTTTTTTTTACGATTTGACTGCTATCGGCAAACAATTGATATTGTCGCTCCGTCAAAAGCCTACTTTACAAAATGTGCATTTAAAACTCGCGTAAAAACTGAAAACCTTTATATTTTGAAGTAGATTTAAGCAAAATATAAAGTGTGCTATATTTTTAGAATGGTAATTTAAAGCTCTATTCGGATAAGGAAAAATATACAGGGTATCTCATTTAAAAAATATATTTTTGCGTTAATAACTAGTAAAATGTTAGTTGTAAACGAATGTAACTTACACTGTTGAAATCCTGGTAAAAAAGTGCTTTGAGAATGTTTTTTTACAGAAATCAAAAATTTTCAACAGGAAAAGAATTAAAAACATTTTTCCAAAATGCAGATTTTTGAAAAACACCCTGTATATCTGAAACGATATTAGATATCGATATGCGGTTTTCACCATTGAGTTTATCATAAAAATTGAGCCTCAGACACCGACATCAGTTTTCGTCTATCTCCTTTAGATAAAAGACCTTTAACGGTGTCCAACTTGGACCACCCCGTACATCGGTAACGACTGAAAATAAATCTTCTTCTTACTTCGCCATCTCCTGACGAAGGTTGGCGATTCAAATGGCTAACACAGTGTTGGAAACTGTAGCTCTAAAAATATATATTGCTGAGCAATTAAACCATCTTCGGATGTCCTTTAATTAGGAATTTAAATGCGTCTTCCAACCGATCTTCTTCCTTGTATTTTGCCTTCGATGACCAGTCTCAGCAAGTCATACTTTGCTTCCCTCATTATATGACCGATATAATTAGTTTTTCTTTCCTGAGCAAATCCACAGCAGTTCTGTGGATTTGCTCATTCGCCTAAGTACTTCAGTATTTGTTACTCTATCCACCCATGATATCAGTAAAATCCTATAAACATACATTTCGAAAGCTTCAAGTCGTTTCTTTATGCTGGAATCAAGAGTCCAGCCTTCATATCCATTCCATATGCACTTGAAGTTCTAGACTAAGGTGGGATCTAGTGAAAAGATTTTTGATGTTCAAGAAGGTCCCACGGACCTGCTCGATTCTCGATCTAATCTCTATTTTTAGATTACACTGGCTATTAATTACTGTTACCAGATATTTAAAAGACAAAAGCTGCTGAATTTTCTGTCCATTAACAATAAGATTCGTATAAAAACGTGTAATTTTAAAAACCCAACCAGCTTGATCTTTGTTATATTTATATGTAGTCCAAATTAATTATTCTGACGAACTATGAGATTCATCATGTTCTGCAGATCGGGTAAAATATCAGCCACAATAACGGTATCGTCTGCATATCTTAGGTTGTTAATCATGACGCCACTGAAAATAAATAGTGAGTTATATGTAAAATTTGACGAGTGGCAAATTGTGAATTACCATATTCAGCTTCTTCATGAATTTAATTCAATAGGAAAATAGTGAATAAGGTGAGACACTTAAAAAAAATCTCCCTGTACATACCTAAATTAAGGAAAGTCAAATTATTGTTGCGGAAAAATGTTATGAAACCGCTCTAATGTATATTAAAATAAAAATACAAACGATGTAAAAAATTTATATTTACTAAGAAAAAAAAATTAACAAAGTATATTTTAATAGAACTATGTACACTATTTACAAACAGTTTAGCCTTAATATAAGGCTTTTTACTACTCTAACCTTATTATCTTATATTGCCTATTTTTGTACTATATACAGATAGTATCCCATTACCTCATCTGGATTTACCAAAAACTGTTTTTCTTTTTATAAATATTACATTACGAAAAAATGGGAGCATGATAAGAAGTCATTATCTTAAAAATATGTCATATCTGTTAACTGAAATAACCAACGAAAAAGGTTGGAAGACATTATATTGAATTTTGATCAGCTATTTTTTCTCCATAAAAAAATCGAGTTTTTTTAATAACCCATTCTATTCAATAGAAAATAAATTATATTTACTAAGTATGTGTTATGTAATGGTGGTTATTATCAAACAAAAAAACTAAGGTTAAACTTTTATGAAAATAACCAAACGAAGTGATTTGCGTTTCATAAACATAATATTTTTTTAGAAACCATAAAAGTACCGGTCCTTCAGATCTGGTAAACCAGGTTAGTTAACGGAACTTTACCACGAACGACATATTTGGTAACATTATGACTATAGGTATACTTAGACGATACTATAACAAATAAAAATGTTAAGCAGACGATCGATAAGATTATAACAATTTTGAATTACCGAATTTATGACAATAAAAGTTATCATGTAAGGACATATATTCTAAACATACGAATGTAATGAAAGACTAATATTGTCAAATTTCCACTTTATTTAGTTTCACTGAAACTGTATGACGCGTTTCGCTATACTATACTTCTTCTGATACAAAATAATATTTGAGTATTAGTGTTACATTTTTATAAATATCCTAAGGTAGATAGGTAATAAAATTAATACTATATGCTAATGAATATTGCTGGGAAATCCATTCAGAGTATTAACTGTATAAATTGAGTAAAGGGGAGTTACCATGGGCCAGACAGGTATCTGTTTGTTCGTTTAAAATGATGTCTGAATTTTTAATTCTATTTATTTCTAAATTTTCTAATAGGTTTAATTTTACGCCTTTGTTTTGTATGTGTAGAATTTTAAATTTATCGTCAAAAAGATGATTTGATTCTGTTAAATGATTACTGTACGCTGAGTCAGCTTTGTTTTTTAAATAGCTTCTTTTATGTTCTAAAATTCGAGTTTCGAATGAGCGACCTGTCTGACCTATGTAACTTTTATGGCAAGAACCACAATTTAACTGATACACTCCAGATTTTTTTGATCTATTTTGTTTTCCCTTTGCGTTTTTAATGAATTTTCCTAACGAGTTATTTGTTCTAAAAGCTATGTTGATATTATATTTGTTTAAGTGGTTTTTAATTTTCTCTGACGTGTTACCAAAATAGGTTAAAACATTAAATTTTTTCCCTGTGTTTTCTTTCTTGGGGTATACTAAAGAAATAGCTTTATTTTTTAATTTCTTGTTTAGCTATCTAAAAAACAAAACTGACTCAGCGTACATTAATCATTTAACAGAATCAAATCATCTTTTTGACGATAAATTTAAAATTCTACACATACAAAACAAAGGCGTAAAATTAAACCTATTAGAAAATTTAGAAATAAATAGAATTAAAAATTCAGACATCATTTTAAACGAACAAAAAGATACCTGTCTGGTCCATGGTAACTCCCTTTACTCAATTTATACAATTAATATTCAGAATGAATTTCCCAGCAATATTCATTAGCATATAGTATTAATTTTATTACCTATCTACCTTAGGATATTTATAAAAATGTAACAACACTAATACTCAAATATCATTTTGTATCAGAAGAAGGTATAGTATAGCGAAACGCGTCATACAGTTTCAATGAAACTAAATAAAGTGGAAATTTGACAATATTAGTCTTTCATTACATTCGTTATGAATTTCCATCAAGTAACAGCCACAACAATTCAAAGTTCTAAACATACACCTTCAACTTTATTTGTTTACTTATATTTTCGAAAAACCACATATAGTTGTTATGTCGTTACAAGCACTGTAGCAACGAAAGGTCCCTTAACATTTCTTGGGTTCTATTACAAAAAAAATTAATAAATTAAAAAAACTTATTTATATAAAATATTCATTTCAATATCTTCTATTTTAACTACGCTTACATACTTAAAATCTAAAACATTTCGATATCAATATTATCACATGAAAATGGCATGTTCAGTTTTAGCCTGTATAGTACAAAACAGGAAGAAAATATACGGTATGGTTTGTTTCTGCAGCGGTTACAGAAGCAAATCCTAATTGAACACAATTACACGTTGCTACTCATCTTTGGTCCCAAAACTAGAACATTACATAATTTCTTATAATCTATTCTGTGAGCTGCTCCAATTAATGTCTCTTCATTACGATAAAATAAAAAGTTGTGTGGTTTTCTACCACTCATTTTGTTGGAGTTGATCCAAGAAAACTGAAGCAAGGGCTAGTCTACTTATTTATTTATGTGATAATGAATGTAGCAGCATAGCGTCTTTTATGTTTGCGTTATCTAATTGAACTCACGGCATGGCTAAAATTGAAATCATTGAAAGTTTTATGACGTAAGTGAATTGAGTGGTAGAAAAACGGTAAGTCGCTCATTCTGTAGCTACGCTGTGATGTTTTTTTCGTTTTTTACTTATCTGAAAAACCTTACATTTTAGAGAAATGATTTAACATTATAGAATATAGAAGATTTTTGTCAGTTCCATAATAAGCGAAGGCAAAGTCGAGTAACTATAAATATAGGCAAATTCTTGTATTCAGCGATGGATTCTCTGACGGCATCGTTGGTAGCTATGTCGTTTCTAAATTGTCTGGTGAATCATTATAGTCTGTTGCTAAATTGACTGTAATATCTATCAGGCAACCAGTGGTTGTTATCAATTGATACCGCGTTTTTAAGTTGGTGCGAATATCTTGAAGGATAAAACTAACTTTGAAGGAACTTACTGTGGCAAAAAAAAACAATAAGCTTTAATCATTGTTCTCTGATTTCTATGTTATATTTTAAGCGTTTAAAATGAATACAAAATAACTATTAAAAGTTTATTTTGAAATTTGGCAGCATATTTATACTCCAGAGGTAAATGAAATCAGCTGTCAACCACCAATTCAATCAATAATCTAATAGCTTGTTGAGTATAAGAATCAGCCTTATTTGAAAGGGAATTTACGAATCCAAAGATATAGACCAAGAGAGCGACACGAAATTTTGACCTGTCGAGTAACCGTCTGCCTAGTTGTTCATTTTATCGGGCGAGTCGAATAAAAGTATTTATTTAACGTTGATTTTGCGGGCCCCGTGCCCTGGAATACCCAGATAAGGCCCAAAATGTTAATTTAAAAATACTCTGTGGTTTTTCCACTTGAATCAAGTACCATAACATTTGTTGAAAATAAACAAATCGTTCAGTTCAAAAACTCGAAAAACGACCGTTTTTGGCTGGAAAAAGCGGGTCCAGCTTCGTCCTTCGCTATTAGCGGCGTCTGCTTTTTACAGATTCCATCTTATTTTATCAAGAATAAACTAAATTTATTGATTTTATATGGTTAAATAACAGCCCATTTTTGGATCGAAGTTTTTTGGGCTCTAAAGCTGGGTCCGGTCTTGACGGCGTTTCCCCTTTGGTGCGCTCGACTTTTGTAGTGTTAACAAATGTTATGGTACTTGATTCAAGTGGTTAAACGATCGTATATTTTTAGATGTAGCATTTTGGGCATTCCAGGACACGGGGGTCACTAAATCAACGTTAAAGATTTTTATTCGACTCACCCGATAGAATGAACAACTAGGCAGACGATTAGTCGACAGGTCAAAATTTCGGGTGGCCCTCTTGCTCTGTTGCATGTTTGAAACTTGAAGACGGATAACGACACAAAATGTCGTAATAAAATGTACTATTCCAATCTTAAAGATGTTTTAAGTAATGTGAGAATGTACTGTTTCATTTCCAATATTAATGAACATAATTCGACAAATTTGTTTCTTTTTTAAAGATATCCTAGAAAATAAAAGAATTTCTTTTATTATTTGTTTAAGCCAGCGTTTCTCAACCGTTCAGTATTTGCGACCCAATTTTCAAACATAATTTTCATCGCGCCTCCCCCCCTCTCATACAATAACAATACATGTAATAATAATGTATTTTCAGTATTTTGATGCTAAAGCTACACTATGACCTTAATTACAAACCTTACAAACTACCAAGAATAAGTAAATTTATTCATATTTGGCAACACATATCTCCTACGTTGACAACACTAGAATCGATGCCTCTTTATTGCTCTCTGTCACGTCTACCATATCGGTAACGGCTTCGTGAGAAGTTCCGAGTTGTCTTGAACATTCGAAAAGTGTATAAACGCTGCACCTCGTTCAATTACAGCACATCTCAGTCGAGTTGATCCTTCTACTGCTATCGGATTTATCGTGAATGTGTATGTTGTAATTTACGTGTTAATTGAAATTCAAGGTATTAAGTATTCACGGCAGTAAAAGTAACTGGGCGTAAGCGAGCATTAGACGATAGTGAAGCATCAACAAGTGCACAGACGAGCGTGGTTCCGAAAATAAAACCAAGAAAATATTCTCAAGAATACTTAAATTTAGGGTTTACCAGTACTAAAGTAAATGAAGAAGAAAGGCCCCTGTGTATTATTTGCTCAAAAATCTTGGAAGCAGACAGCACGAAACCAAATAAACTTAAACGACATTTGGAAACGCTTCATAATGAGTATCTTAACAAACCCCGAGAATTCTTCGAATTAAAATTAAAATCATATGTAAAGCAGAAATCATTTTTTAAAAAAACTTTGTCTTACAAAGTTTCATATAAAATAGCCAGATGTAAAAAGCCTTACATCATTGGTGAAGAGCTTGTTTTTGCCAGCAGCAATTGAGATTTTAGAAACTATGTTTGGAGAAAATTTTACCAAACAATTGCTATTCATACCTATATCAAATGATACTGTTGCCCGTCGAATTGGTGATATAGCTGAAGATGTACAGCATCAGCTTTTCGGGAAGTTGCGCGACAAATTGTTTTCAATTCAGCTTGATGAGGCAACAGATAGCAATAAAGATGCTCATTTCATTGCCTATGTTCGATTTTGTGATGGTATGTCAACAGTAAAAGAATTTTTCTGCAAACCAATAGAACTCAAAGCAACATCACTCGCATTATTTGCTATCTTAAATGATTTTACAAACGAGGCAAATATGGGGTGGAAAAATTGCGTCGGAATATGTACCGATGGTGCTCATTTTATGTCTGGAGGATTTCAAAGTGTATAAGCACTTGTGAAACAAAAATCTCCACTGTGTGTGTGGACACATTGTATGATCCTCAGAGAAGCTCAGGCTTCCAAAGAAATGAGACCTGTTCTGAATATTGTGCTCATTACAGTTGTAACCGTAGTAAGTTATATTAAAATGAAACCCCTAAAATATAGAAGTTTTTCTGCAGTTTGTAAATACATGGGTGCCGAACATTCAGCGTTACTATTTTATTGCGACGCAAGATGGTTATCACGTGGGAAATGTTTGCAACGTGTTTATGAATTAAGAAATGAAATCGCCATTTTTCTAGAAGAGGAAAACCGACCGGAAGCCGAGAAGTTTCGAGATAGTTTATTTGAGATGAAATTAACTCGATATATTCGAGAAACTAAATACCTTAAATCTTCAAAATTAATGCTTTTTGTAGAAAATTGAAATTGTGGAGCAGAAATGTAAACCAAAAAAAACTTAGAAATGTTTGCATATGTGGGTAAATGTGTTAAAACATACAAGGCTGAAGAACAACATGTGAAAATTGTTTTAGTAACCACTGAAAATCATCTAGCCATTTTGACAAAGAATTTTAAAAAGTATTTTCTTACTGACGACAACTTGGCAGCAAGTTACGAGTGGGTTAGGGATCCATTTCAAAATACTCCCGAAGGGCTCTCAACTTCCGAAGAAGGAATCTTCATATACTTCACGGCAAGTGGCGAAATCAAAAGACAATTTAATAATAAATCACTCTTTGAATTTTGAGCAGGGGTGAATGATGAGTTTTCTGCAATAAAAAACAAGAGCATTTCGTATACTATTACCATTTTCAACATCCTACCTTTACGAAACCGGATTTTCTGCGGTGGTTGCTTTGAAAACAAAATATAGATCTCAGCTAAATATAGAAAAAGAACTCAGAGTGTCTATTTCTAATATTAAACTATCCTTCGAAAATCTTTGCTCTGCAAAACAGGTTCAAGGGAGTCACTAATAATTATTAAACTTGTTTTTAATTTAGTATTGATATGTTAATTATTAGATAAATACATTGTGCAGTACTAATACAATCGTATTTATAGGTGCATTATATCAGTGTAAATGTGTATTTTATTTTTAATTATGTCAGAATGTATTTTATTTGGTTTCCGTTCGATAAATTATATTAAATGTTTTTAATGAATGTTTTTAATAATAATTTCTTTTCGATACGCTCGCGCGCCCCCAGTAATGTAATCACAGGTTGAGAAACGCTGGTTTAAGCAGACTTCCTCGAATTAGGAATTTTCCAAAAACCTTTCAATTTGATCGTTATGGTATTAACTATGGTTTCTAAGACCGCAAATATCAATCATTAATTTAGGACACTCTTTATAAATTGTAACAAATTAATGAATTTGGGTTTGTCGCTACAATGATAATAATAGTATATATTTAATATTTATCTAGATATAAAGAGAAAAAATTTTTCAAAGAAAATATCATGACGTTTCGACATATAATCTGGTGTCGTTGTCAAAAGCAGTGATGAAAATTTTAAAAAATTAAAGTTATACATAATTATTTATAGCAACGCTGAAAACAATTTAAGTGAGTGAAAAATTTTTGTTTGATCAAAGTTCTATAATTTAATAAATATTTGATACTATCATTATAACGAAAATCTCAAATAAAATTGTCTAAAAGACATGAATCCTCAACAAATAGACATATCTTTTTTGTTATAATCAGTGTTATTGATAGAAATGCAGTTTGTCAAGTAAGAACGTGTCCGCCATAATTTATTTTTGGTAGAGTCAATAAAAAATCGGTAGAGGGAACCTTCGTCTACGACGCATTTTAGGAAAAGTATCAGTCGATACCGAACGTTCGTCGAAATCGCGTAAAATCCAAAAAGAGTCACTTGTTTGCGCGTCGGTTCGAGGCAGCCTTTATTTGTTCTCATCCAAAGGGGCCTAAAATGACACATTCCGCGGCAGCTAAATGTATAAAAAAGTCGGTGTCGTTTGTGAAAAAGTGGGCAAATCGTTTTAACGAGACGAAAAGTGTCGATGACTTACCAACACATGACTCGGCAGGCAAAGTCACTCCGAAAGTCGAAAAACGAATCATGTCTTTGTTTTCACGGGCCCGAAATTGACGCTGCGTCAAGGAGCGGCAAAATTGAGAAAATCGGGTTTTTGAATGTGCCCCATGAGACCATTTGACAACATCTTCGTTCTCATGATGTCAAATTCCGAAGCACGTTGAGAAAACCTTTGCTGGGTGAAAATCATATCGCGAAGCGGTTCGCTTGGGCCCACAATAAGATACTAGAGTGGCCCTTACAATCGCTGGACTCCAACCCTATTAAAAAAGTTCGATTCCTTGTAGAGAAAAAACTTGGAGGAAAGACTCGAGGACTTTGACTCAATTATCTCGCGAAATTCAAAAAATTTGCAGAATATGCAGAAAATCTCGCCGACAGCATGCCTCGAAGATGCCAGGAGATTATTGATGCAAGAGGCGATTGGACAATTTACTAAGGTAATTGCGTCGTTGTTAGCACACCAAAGAATACATTGATGGCAAAAAATGTTCTCGAAACACATTTTTTAAGAAAATGAGCGGTCATGTTCTTAGTTGACAGACTGTAAGCGATTGTCACTACTGTTCCTAAAATTTGTCACTGTTTTATCATATTTAGGATTATCTCCTCTTTAAGCTGCTATAATATAGAAACTGAAGCTTTAGAACCTTTATAGAAGTTTCTCTTTATAAATCTTTGCTATTTTAGAAAATTATGAGCGATTAACCAAATCTTTTTCTTACAACAACAATCACTATTGCTTTATAATGCCCTATTACTAAATTTTTGGCGATTGGTTTACCATATTCTTTAAATACGCTACAGACATGCCATGAGTTTTGGTAGGAGTGTTGCCCGGAGTTACAGAGTCCAAGTTGCTGTTGTAGTTGCATTTTAAAGTTTCTAAATAAGCGCACCTGTAATATAAAGAAAACTAGGTTATTTATTATTACATTAACAATAATAATTAAGTCAAATATTACTATATATATAACACATGGGCTGAAAAGTCCCGGGCCTAACACATAGATGGCGCTAGTTTTATTGCAGTCACCTTTTTTTCAGTTAATACTAACCTTCAAAAGACAGCTGTTAAAATTTCATGATATTCTATTCATTAGTTTGTGAGTTATTGTGCTAAGAGTGACGCTACTTTTGTTATTTTCAAAACAATGGATCAAAAACAATTTCGTGTTTTAATTTTACACTGCTTCTTGATGGGAAAAAATACCGTTCAAGCGAAGCAATGGCTTGAAAAGTGTTATGGGGACTCCGCTCCATCAGAAACAACAATAAAACGTTGGTTTGCTGACTTCAAACGTGGTCGTAGAGACACCGATGATGCAGAACGCAGTGGACGTCCAAATGAGGCGGTAACACCAGAAAACATCAAAAAAATCCATAAAATCGTTTTGAATGATCGAAAAGTGAAGTTGCGTGAGTTAGCTGACATCGTAAAGATATCAAAAGAACGTGTTGGCTTTATATTGCATGAGCATTTGACTATGAGAAAGCTCTGTTCAAAGTGGGTGCCGCGTTTGCTCACTGTTGATCAAAAACAAGAACGTGTTGATGATTCTGAGCAGTGTTTGGCCATGTTTAAACGTAACAAACCGGAATTTTTGCGTCGATATGTGACAATGGATGAAACATGGATCCATCACTTCACTCCGGAATCAAAACGATCGTCATCTGAGTGGACAGCAACTGGTGAACCTCGTCCAAAGCGCCCGAAAGCACAACAATCGGCTGGAAAGGTTATGGCCTCGGTATTTTGGGATGTGCGTGGTGTAATATTCATCGACTATCTTGAGAAAGGAAATACCATCAACAGTGAATATTATATAGCGTTATTGGAGCGTTTGAAGGCCGAAATTGCAAAGAAACGACCGCATATGGCAAAGAAAAAAATTTTGTTTCATCAAGACAACGCACCGTGTCACAAGTCAATCAAAAAACAATGGCAAAACTACTTCGAATTGCTCCCACATCCACCGTATTCGCCAGATTTGGCTCCCAGCGACTACTGGCTGTTCGCAGACCTGAAAAAAATGCTCGCCGGTAAGAACTTTCGCACGAATGAAGAGGTTATCGCTGAAACTGAGGCCTATTTGGAGGCAAAAGATAAATTGTTCTACAAAAGTGGTATTGAAATGTTAGAGCGGCGCTGGAATGATTGCGTTGCTCTTGATGGAGATTACGTTGATGAATAAAGCTAATTTTGAACCAAAAAAAAACCGTGTTTTTTTTGTTAGGCCCGGGACTTTTCAGCCCATGTGTTATATATATATATATATATATATATATATATATATATATATATATATATATATATATATATATTTCTATAAATAAGCCTAACAGTTTCATCAAGTCTTAATGACAACTAAACAGAGGTTCAAAAATAGTAATTTTAAAGATAATATTTAAACAATAGTAAAGTGCGCCGTTGACCAAAGGAAAGTCTGTTTGAAATATAGTTTACCAACAAAAATAATCCTAAACTTTAAAATAATTTTGGATGGTTGTAGCTTCTACTTGATGGAAATTCATTATAAATATATAATAAAAGACTGTTTTTAGTCAATTTCCACTGGTTTCTTTAAATTGCGATGACGCGTTTCGCTGTCGATGCAGCTTCTTCAGATCTACATTTTACACTGTCAAGTTCGGTTTAATGTTCACAATTTTGTATAATTTCTTAATTATAATATTACACCTAATTGAATTACATTGATAGTATTGGAAAACCCACACAGATTTGGAATTAGGAGAATAAATTCAATAATGGTGAATTGTTTAAATCTACCTGGTCGTTGAGTAAAATATCTGTAGTCCTTAATCGATTTATTTGCATTGTCTAAATTTTGAAATTCTTGTTAAACGATGATTAGCATATGTTGAATTAGACTTTCTATGGATGAAACTTATTTCGTGTTCTGTAATTCTTTGTATAAATGTACGTCCAGTTTGTCCTATGTATGTTTTAGGACATGACCCACATGTTAATTGATAAACCCCTGATTTATTGTCTTTATTGATTTGTGGTTTGTAGTTTTTGAGATATTTCCTGTAGTATTGTTAGTCTTGTAAGCTATGTTGATATTTTTTTGATTTAAAAATTTTCCCAGTTTTTCTGTTGGTTTGCCGAAATAGGTTAAGCATTTAAATGTGATATTTCTGTCCTTAAAACGTGGGTATATTTTATTTAATTAGGTGTAATATTATAATTAAGAAATTATATAGAATTGTGAACATTAAACCTAACTTGACCGTGTAAAATGTAGATCTGAAGAAGCTGCATCGACAGCGAAACGCGTCATCGCAATTTAAATAAACCAGTGGAAATTGACTAAAAACAGTCTTTTATTACATATTTAGAATAATTGGCTTAAACCTTTTTCGAATTTGATTTTTGTATATATAAGTATATATAATAAGTACCAAATAATATTCTCAGCTTTTTAAAAGATTTATGTTCTATTCATGCATTAACCTAAGACATATTAGCTGACCGTGCTCTGAGTTTTGGAGGGAATCTTTGGCAGAAGAGTATACTTTTGTTTTAAAAGTGTATTTACTAGGCCATATTTCACATCATGCCGCAAGCCAGGAGACATGAGCAAACTCTCAAAAACCGCCATAGTTGTAGAAAAGAAAGCTGTTTGTGGGATGCTGCTCGGACTATGAAAGGCGATAAAAGCACCCACACCCTGCAGTTAGGGCCGGAAGTGGGTTTTAGAAAATTGAGTACTCACTCCGACGGAAAAACTATCGGGCATGTTGTTGGTGAGAGCCAGATGGACCCTGAAAGGCTGATGATGATGAAGGTACTGTCCTTCTGCATAACTGAGTCAGATATCTGAAGTCGGCGATCGAGTATTAGGATCTGGCTTCGACGGAAAACTACCAGCGGCATGTTGTTGGTAGGCGGCTTGGACTGGAAGGCGGATGAGGTAGATAACGTTCTTGAAAGTACACAGGGCTGAAATCCAGAGACTGGAGCATCGTCACCGACGGATATACTTCGCCGCGATGCTACGTACTGGTTCATAGATATTAAGGTTGGCCCACATCAAGGACCATGACTGGCGTGAAGTCAAAGAACAAGACCGTAAAAATAGCAGATTAGGTGAGGACCATCTGCCGATCGTGTCGTTCGGATCTCATGTTAAACTGTGGATCTCGTCTAGCTGATATTACATAGACGTTAATATAAGGTTGGTTCCCATATTACTACTAACATTTAGCAAGTTAGGGGACGATACCAGTAGGAACCAGTGTTCAAACATAACTACGTCCGATTCTGTAACACAAACTTTTTTAGGAAAAAACTTTTGCCTGGGTTATTGTAGCAGTGTAGAAAGGATTCCATCAATCAGACGGGCCAAACACTTAGTAGGACTACAGAGTGACTCCCGTCTAAGCACTTTCAGTATCCTTACACACGGTATCCTCTGTCACAACACTAAGTGGCGGCGCGTGGCGGGAAGTCGTCGTACCATTTGAAACCTTTTTTTGAGTGAAATATTTCATGCGGGTGACGTAGTTCAATTATCCTATTGATCTTTGCTTACGCAAGCCATACGACCACTAATTGTATTATATTCTTCCAGATACTATATATAGTTTTCTGACATGGAGTTTTACTATTTGGCAAACTCATTTCTTGAATACGATGGAAAGTATTTCATCAGTAATAGAAGCTTTTTTTTGGAATTCGGTTTCGTTAATATGTTTTATATTGGGTATTTTTACTGTATACTGGGAATAATGGACGGTATTTTTCCTGGAAATTGAAGGTAGGAGGTAGCATTATTTGCTAATATTTAGTTTATGTAATGGATCAAAACCTAAATCTAACAGAAAATTCCTAGGTAGTAGTATAAAAGAGGATTAGAAAACACAAAAATTAATTTTATCAATGTTTCAAAGATGTACCAAAGTAATACCAAATAGTTAGTAAGTATACCAACAGATATAAATAACTAGTAATTACTTCTTCTTGTGGTGCCCGATGTTGGCGATCAATCTGGCAATCTGTACTTTGTTTACAGCTCTTCGAAACAGACTTGTTGTGGATTTATTGAACCACGTTCTCCCTCCTTCTTTCCACCTTCTCTTACAGTATTTGTTGCAGCAAGCCGTACCTTTCGTTGTTTCTCATGACGTGTCCGAGATATTCCAACTTCGTTGTCTTTATGCTCATCATTATCTTTTTGTCTTTTCCCATTCTTCTCCTCACTGGTAACGTGATTAGTCCAAGGTACAAAATGTTCCGGTATAACTACATCTCAAAAGTGATCTTCTTACATGACTCTTCCGTCAATGTCCACGACTCCATTACATACAACACGGGAAAAACATAGCGTCTTAGCAACCTATTCTTTACTGGTAATGATAAGTTGTGGTATCTAAATAATTTAGCTATTTTTAGGCATGTGACTCTTAACCTTGCTATTTTTTTATCTCTGCTGAGTGATCCAATGTATCGTTTACGCTTACTCCAGATACGTATATGCTTTTGTTTTAATTGTTGTTCTTTGATATTATCATGTGTTTAATTTAATTAATAAGTAATAAGTCATATTTCTCACTAATTTCACTCACTCTATTCATTATGTCTTGAATGTCTTCACTGTTGTCTGCAAATACGACCGTATTGTCCGTGTATCATATATTGTTAATGTATTTTTGTTCATTTTTATGCCTTTGCTGATGTTCTTCAAGGCTTCCCGAAAAAATCTTTCCGAGTGTATGTTAAACAGTAGAGGCAACAACATACATCCCTGCCCAATATTTCGCATACTAATGATGTTTTCTGACTCTTCTTCTTATATAGTATAGATGAAGTTTGGTTCCAGTACAAATTTTTAATTATTATCATGTCCCTCTTGTTTATTCCAACGCTGTTCAATATCTCCATCAGTTTAGCGTGCTTTACCCTATCAAATTTATTTCATTTAATTAAATCTAATCAATAAAACAGGCATGTATGTCGTAGTTTATATCCCTACATCTTTAAAAAAGAACTTGTATACTAAATAGAGCCTTTCTAGTGCCGACTGCATTTCGAAATCCGAATTGTGTTCGCCCTATATATTTTTCACCCACTCTGAAGATTCTTTGGTGAATTATCTTCAAGAATAGCTTCAATAGATGGCTCATTAAGCTTATAGTTCGTAATCCTCGAAGGATTTGGCTGTTGCTTTCTTAGGTATTAGGATAAATGTTGATCTTAACCATATCTTTGGTACCTGCTATATATGTTGTTAAAAATCGCTGCTACCCGTTGTATATTTTCTGTGTAGATTAGTTTGATGAATTGTGCGTGCATATTATCCGGCCCAGGAGATTTACCTTCCTTCAGTTGTGCTATTGTTTTTGTGCCCTCATCTACTAGTATAGGGAGATTGATACCGTCTTCTAGTTCTTCCTATTGTTCTTCTCTACAGTCATTAAATAATTCCGTTACGTATTTCTCCCACATCTCCATTTCTCTTTTGTCCATGATAATTTTCCCACTTCCGTCACACATCCTTCCACTACTGTTGTATTTATAT
Organism: Pachyrhynchus sulphureomaculatus; assembly: GCA_019049505.1. NCBI lineage: Eukaryota > Metazoa > Arthropoda > Insecta > Coleoptera > Curculionidae > Pachyrhynchus > Pachyrhynchus sulphureomaculatus. The sequence continues at coordinate 27,523,440 of CM032449.1, forward strand.
ACTCCGGTCGCTTCCTTAACTTTTTTGTGTTTGTTAAAGGTATCATACTTCCGTTCCAAGATCTCTATTTCTTTACGTTGGTCCCTTATCCAGTTCTCCTTTGCTATTCTAATCTCTTTCTGTATTTGTTTATGCATTCTATCGTATTCAATCTTGTCCCTTTTTCTTTGTCTTCTCCATAAGCTGAAGTATGCCATCTGTCATCCGTCATTTTTTCTTTACTTTCTTGTCTATTAGATGTGCGTTTCCAATCTTGTTACACTTCACTGTTAATTTCTTTAGGAAATAAAGTATAGCAATTCTGTTATGTTTTCTCTTGTTCCTTCTTCATTTAGCTTCTTCATATTCCACCTCTTTTAAATTTGTAGCAATTTTTTTTACTCTCTTGGGTTGGCCCTAAATTTGCCTATTAGGTGGACGTGGCTAGATGAAATGTCCGCTCCTGGGTATGTTTTAACAGTTAAGCACCCGTTTCTAAATCGTTCGTTTATCATTAGGTAATCAATTTGATTTTTTACTGCCTTATTTGGTTGATCTTGTGGAGAGATCCATGTATAATACCATCAGATATAAGTAACTATTAATCACGTAGAGAGATCTAATAAGTTGATTTAATCCATGTTTGGTTAGTTTAAATTTATATTCATTTATAAACTTTGTTGCTGTAGTTTTTTATCATTTATTTATTTCAGAAAAACTCTCCAATAAACATTTTAAGATATCCCAACTTGGTTAGAACAAATACACAATTTTTAGTTCTGTTTTAATATGTGGTTTTCCCTTTCAGTAAGACATACACATATCAGTAGTTGTCTGAAATATAATTTACCATAAAAAAATACCGATAATGTTATTACAAAGGATACTAAGGTTAACCCAAGTATGACGTTAAAGGAAATTACTTATCTAAAAAATAAACTCCTGTACAAATAAATCATACCCGGATATTACTACAAAAAACCGCAATGACAATCTTCTTAAAAACCACGTTAATTCACACTTTCTTCATTTTTTCAGAATGATATAATTATTTAAAATTTTACTTACCTATATTGCTTATTCATGGTAACATACACCACAGGATTCACACAGCTGGCCAAGTAGATCAAAAGGTACCCCAAAACGTGAAGAGGAGCATGCCTAACGTCACTGTCTGAAATCTTTACAATAGTGATCGGCAAATAACACACGACGAAGCATATAAAAATCACAAGAACCATTTTGGTAATTTTCATTTCACTCCTTTTAAATTTGTTACCATTAGTTGTGTGTTGTGCGAGTCGTTTGTGAGATTTTCTAACAACCCAGAATATATTTGAATAGCAAATTACGATTATTATTGAGGGTAAAGCGAATCCTATAACGAAGAGAGCTGTCTTTGATGAGCGACCTAAGAAAAACAGAAAGATTGATGAAATTTTTTGAGCAGAACTTGCACGTTAATACTGTTTATTGAAAAAAATATTAATAATATTTATTTTAATTGGGTAACTGGTAGTGTTTTTACAATTGTTTTATTGACTGGCTTAGTTTAGGGGAATAAAGAACAATTTTCGTTCCAACATCAAATCTTGTCTTTTTCAAATTTAAATAAATAGATATTAGGCTCTATAATATAGAAAGTCATTTCCTAATCATAGAGCCTAATGACTTTTAAAGATTTTAGAATACACTTCTAATATTTTCTAAGCCAACAATAATGCCTATTATTTTTTGCTCCTAAAAATATATTTATACTTCCATGGGGTGAAAAGTCCCGAGACTTTTCGAAAGATGGCAGCACAAACAAAAACCCATATGATTTTCAATTAGTCAACTCTCAGAAGATTCGTGTAAAATTTTCATTATATTTTACCTATTAGTTTGCGAGTTACAGCTGTTTGAGTAACGCTACTTTTGATTTTTGCAAAACCATGGAATAAAAAGACTTTCGTGTGTTGATTAAACATTGTTTTTGATGTGAAAAAATACAGCCAGAACCCTGAATGATCGCAAAGTGAAAGTGAGAGAGATAGCTGACATTATGACTATATCAACAGCATGCGTGAGGCATATTTGCATGTGAAAAAGTTATGTGCCCGATAGATGCCGCGCACTCTCACGATTAATCAAAAATAGCAACGTATGGAAGATTCACAACGCTGTTTGACCCTGTTTGGGCGTAATCCAAAGGAGTTTTTACATCGAATTGTAACAACGGGCGAAACATAGATCCACTACTAGATGCCCGAGTCCAACAGGCAGTTCGCAGAGCGGCTGGAATCGCATGAAAGCCGATCGAAGCGTCTAAAAATACAAACATCAGCTCGAAAGGTTTTCATAAGTCTTTTTTGGGATGCGATGGAATAATACTGATCGACTATCTTGAGAAGGTGCGAACAATCACCAGAATGATTTCTTGAGCCGTTTGAATGGTGAAATCAAAAAAAAAATGCATTTAGTGAAAAAAAAGTGTTTTTTCGCCATGAAATCAATGGTGAAATTTGACCAATTGGGCTATGAATTCCTTCCTTATCTGCCGTATTCACCAGATCTGGTCCCCAGCGATTATTACCTCTTTCCAAATTTGAAAAGGTGGCTCAAATATAGAAGAACTGGGGCTTATTTTAAAAAGCTTAACAAATACTACTATATGGTATCCAAATGTTGGAAGATAGCTGAAATAAGCGTATCGTCCTTGAAGGAAACTTGAATAAAATCGATTTTTGACAAAACATTGTATATTCTTCAAGTCTAGAGACTTTTCACCCCCCGTGAGACTTATTAAGGACCTGTTTCCCGAGCGAAAAATTTGTTAGTTTTTCTAAAAATATAACGTTCAGTGCTCCCTTCTTGCCCCTTCAGTCTATTGCTCTCGCGCATCAAACCCATCTAACTTGAACTTATTTATAGGACACCTCATGGGTATAAAATGTTTTTGGTACACCCGTACAAAGAAAATAATTGAAACTTACCATGTTCATCTTTTTTAATGGAACATGTTCCCAGTCTTTCATCCATACCATACACTCCCCATTTTCCTAAAAGTGTTGGTATTTGTAACCCGTAACTAAATATCCATATTAAAGAAATATATAAAAATACTTTTGTTTTTGTGTAGATTTGAGTGTAGAGTTGTGGCCAGGCAATCAGAATATACCTAAAATAATACAGAACTCAATTAAATTATGTAAAAATTACAGATTAAAAACAGTTGGGGATAATTTTGCTGCCCTATACCATAGGCATAGGAATATAGGACGGAAGGTAAGCCCTCACTTTAAGCGAGGGGTGCTCACTTTTCCGGGGAGGGTACTGGCGCCCACTTGTGATTGGCTGGGGCTCTGCGCATGTTCAGTTTCGCGAAATTTGAACAACGTCATAGTTCATGTGTAATATTCTCGAATAAAACATTGTTTTTTATTGGAAATAAAAGGAACAAAATGCCAACCACAACAACTTTTAATATATTTGTCAACGTTTAAATGCTGTAATATCTCATTTTCCTTGTCGACTTCTGGAGAAACTCTTGCGATTTCGGTTATTAATGTAAAAAATGACATCTGTTTCAATACATTCGGTAACTGTATAAAAAAATCACGATTTTAAGAAACTATTTATAACAAAATTTTGAGTTCAATTCTACATCACAACTTTCTATGCAAAATTTGTAAAATTTATTTTAATTTTATTATATTTATTATAATGTAGTAAAATTATATTTTAAACTATATTATAACACTATAATTATTAGAATAATTATATTTATTATTTAATTAATTGAATAATTATTTAATAGCAAATATTTTATATACGGCAAATACTTTATGAAACAATAAAATAAGCGTGATCCATGAAAAAATTTTCATTTATTACAATAAAATATAATTAAACAGAATACACAAGTATACAAAATATATACAGAATATATAGAAATAGCCCCTATTTTTTACAATAGGGGCAATACATCTTAAATATCCTTTAAAAAAAACAAAGAGCATATAATACGTCATATAATACTTGTTGATTCTCCCAAGTCCGAAAACACGCGTACTGCGCTTACGAAATATCGGCAGCCCATAGTAAGTAGACCCCATTCACCTCACTGTCCTCCCCGTAAGTGCTGTCACCCCGCTCGATTACCGTCCGTCCCTATATTCCTATGTCTATGCCCTATACCTAATACGAATGAGCTGTAATTGAAGTAAAATAAGTTTTTAGTTTTTGTCACGATGCTGAAGTTAAGATGAACAGAATACGATTTGTAGTAAACTTTTGTTTTCGTTTGCCACAATAACTACCTATCTTATTTGTGGCTTTGGCTTCGTAGAATAGTTCCCGCTTACTATGGCCAGATTCCCGGCCAATCAATGCATTTGTATTTTAAAGTATATTGGCCGGGAACAGCTGATATTGAAGACATCCTGCAGATTAGACGGATTCTTGAAGATGGCCTTCGAGAACTGAGTGCTAACTCGATGGAAAACCGTCGAGCATGCTGTTGGTAGTAAACTGCTTGAACTATGAAAGGTTGATGATGAAGGCACTGACTACTCTTTTGCGGCCATCGTGGACTAAGAGCCGACTTCAATAAAGAAACTGCCGACGATATATTGTTAACACATGGTTACTTTGGTGGGAAGGCGGAGATGCAGGTCTAGGCTTGATTTCGATCGAAAAATTAGCGACCAATGAGTAAAATGAGACTTGATACTTTAATGTGTAAAAAGCAATAGCTGTTAGGATCACCATATTCAGGTTAACTCAATTCACCCACGACGAATTCTACTTTTCAAAAGGTTCAATACTACCAAATCGTACTCGTCAATGATAGTTTAACCAGTTGAAACAAATTCACGACGAATTTACTGTTTGCTCTGCGGTGATGTCTTTGACTTCCATTCTGGACTTTGGCGATTTTTTTATGAGTCACATTAAAAAAAAACCTTGTCACCAGTAATAACTAAATTTAGGTGAATTTGGATTGTGGCCCTGATTCAACTCTTGATCTATTAGCTAAAGAAATATTCACTACTTTTTTCTTAATTTAGATGTTTTTATTTTATATTATATATATATATATATATATATATATATATATATATGGGATGTTTCACGTCAACCGGGTCACCTCCGTGCCCAAAATTTAAAACAGTACTTATTTTTTTCGTTGAAACGTCTACTTTCGAATACCGAGTGCCGTTTTTGAAAAAAACAAGATGGCAGCTGAAGATGGCTACTTGAATCAGAACAGATAATAAGGAAATTTAATTATTTAGCCTAGATAAGTTAAAAAGAGTTCAAAATTGAGCAAAAATGTAATATGGAGTAACTGGTTAGGGCACCAAAGGCTATTGTTGGAAACACCAATATTTTGGAAACAAGAACATTGGACTATAAGGAACCCTTCGTCCAAATTTGGATCAAATCAGTTAATCCGTTAATGAGTTACAGTATTCACAAAATGTTAGAAAGTCGTTCGATGTCTTTATTTCCCTCAGAAAATTAGTAAGCTTTTGCCAATGAAAATTCACCTCTTCAATGTGATTTGCCTCTTTATAAACACCATATCATTATAACCATAATTACTTTTTTTTTTGTTGTTGGTTATATGCAACAATAAACAGTTGCCAAAAATTTATCATTAATCATCTAAACTTCTTTGTCAACCACCTCTCTCATGAAATCAATGTGATTTACCTCTTTATAAGCGCCATATTAGTACGGCCATATTGAAGAGAGTTATTTCTAATATCTGAATACCAGCCGATGTATTTTTGTAAGAAAATTACTCTAAAATGGTTATAATTCAAGGAATTTTCCTTGGCAAGCGCCATATTGGAACCGCCACGTTGGTGTTTCCAAAAATACCCTTTGGTACCTTAACCTCATTTTTATATTTTTGTTCAGTTTTGAACTCTTTTTAACTTAACTAGGCTAAGTAATTAATATCTATTTTTGGTGTTTCTGATTTTAGCAGCCATTTTCAGTCGCCATACTGTTATTTTCAAAAACGGCACTCGGCATTCGAAAGTAGAAGTTTCAAAATAGGTATCCTTCAGAGATTTTTTGGAAGCTTTAAATTTTGAGCATATTTATATATAAAATATATATATATATATATATATATATATATATATATATATATATATATATATATATATATATAATCATCGGATTTATAAACTACTACAAGCAAACAAATTTCCAGTCCGGTTAGAAAAATGCACGGTATAAGAACGATATTATTAGCCTTTGTATAATAATATAATAGCTAATAATCGAGCATTCTTGCTAAATGAATGATTGAATAATTGATTTTACCAGCTTTCAAAAAGTATAATTGAGAATATTATGAGGTATGATTCAAATAATACAAATGATATCATAAAATATAATATCGCGAATTCCTGAGCAAAAATAACGGTTTAAAAAAAATGTTTACATAACAAGAATGTACTTTATGTGATTTTTCTTACCTATTTATTGAAATACTAGCTATACTCAATAACGAAACGCCAATAGTACCATATCGTAGAGTTGGTATCATCATACAGAGTACTTCTCCATGAATCCATGTTCCGTGGAAAAACTGACTAGCGGAAAATGGAAGGACTAGGAAGCAGAATAACAGGTCCGACAGGCATAAACTGAGAAAATAAATTCTAAATTAAGGTTATAGTTTCATAAACAAGTTAATTGAGTACCTATACATATAATCTGTCTCAAATACAGTTCGTGATTTTACACCAGGCAATCACTTTCATTACCATAAAAACGAAATATTTCTATTTCAGGTTATCAATAGTACCAGTAAAGTAGCTAAAAGGTACTACGTTAAATAGGTTACAAAGAAAGGTTACTCTATAAACTAAACTAGTGACAGTCCCAAATAACTTTAATTTCGGAATATAGGATAATTCATAAAGCTAACATTATGGTTCTCTGCTCGTTTTAAGGGTAGAGGCTTTTTAAAGCACCACGTACATAAATATGTTTTTTATTGTTGTAATTCTGAAAAGAACTGCACTCAATCCATTGACTATGTATGGTACTATTATTAGCAGTAATAAATGTGTAAATTTGAAAATTTTTGTGTTTAAAAATTAACGTAAGTCGTCTTGCATGAAAGGCAGAATACCAAATATATACGTTGAAACAATCTTATAAACGAAAAAAATCTCCAAACCATTTCTTAAACAGAATTTTATTTAAGAAATTTGAAAAATGAAAGCATTGACAGTCTTGGGAAGCCTGAAAGACGTCATATGGAAAAATAGACACATGTCAACTGAGAGTAAGTTGAGGATATATAAGACTTGTGTGAGACCGATCTTGAAATATGCAGCTGAAACCAAAGCAGAAATGTCTAAAATCAAATAACTAATGAGAATAACTGAAATAAAGATTCTAAGAATAATTAAAGGAGTAACACTGCGAGATCAAATTAGAAGCAGCACCATAAGAGAATAACTGCAAGGAGAAGATATAGTCAGGTGGGTCAAATCCAGAAGGCGACAATGGAGAGACCACGTACATAGGATGGAACAGAATAGAATCGCAAAGTGGGCTAAAGATCACATGCCCACAGAAGTGGACCCCCAGGTTGATCACCAAAGAGGTGGCAAAAAAGTTGGGAATCCGGTTCAGTTCAGGAATAGTGGCAGAAGTAACAGGACAAAGCCCTAAAGTAAAGAAGGGAAGAAGAATTTTATCTAAATGTGAATCGATACGTTCCCACCACTCTTTTTAAACAAGTAACGAAATTTTTCATCATTGCTCAATACGTCGTATTCGTGATCGGTAGCATTTATAGCCGTATATATTTTTTTAATTGTTCAAAGTGCGAATATTGTTACAGTAAACCATTGTTATCAAATTTCAGCAACGTGGAGTACAACTTATGTCACCCATAAGAAATCGAATTATTCCGGAAAATTTCACCTATGCAAATAGGGTATTTTTCTCTCACTGGTGCAACCTTTAATAACAGAGTTGGTTGTAAATTAGTGTCCACTTTCTTATTGTTCAAGAGAACAGCATCAGCTACTTATTTTACTGCTTATTGGAAAATATTTGATCAAAATTATGGGGAGAAATACCTTTATAACTTTCAAAAAATGAATTTTGAGATTATATCATAAAATGATTGTAGAATACCTTAAGAACCTAGTCTTAGAGTTTTAAAGCAAAATTCGAATCCCCCCAAAGTTATAGCTTGCTAAAGCGAATCGCCTCTGCTCGGTTTCGTAACGCGTCGCAGGTACAATCGGACCCACAGGTAGAGTCGCTTGCCTTTTATTATCCCTTATTCTAAAATGCCTTTACCGTTGGCCCAGGTACAAGATAGATATTTTGAAAACATGTATAAGTATGTGTAGATATGTCTATGTGTTTACCTAACCTTATAGTTGTATATTCTAACGGTTTCCACTCGAGTAAGATGGAGCAATTATACTAATAAAAAAACTGAAACCGAACTGACGGTTTTAGTTTTTTTTATTAGTATAATTATAACAATTTGTATTCTTATCCAAAAACTTTTGGTGAGAATATTCGAGTATCACGACTACGCAAGCGAAAACCTCCTAATAATAAGAAGAATGAAAAATAAAGTGTAAGAACAGAGCAGAGTTCAGGTGCAAAGAAATTATGCGATGAAAGTCTTAACGATATCAGTTGGAGCCCTTTACATAGTTACGGTATTATTGAATTCTTTACAGTTTTTACTGCTTTTCAGATATTTTAGTATGCGGACAGTGCAAGAAAAATGTTAAATTCGAAGAAAGTAGTTCTCGATTCTGGTTTGAAAATTATTGAAATTGTATCATACACTACAGTTGGAGTATTTAATCAAGGCCACACTTTAATATTACGAACAATGAAGGAATTAGACATTACGATTGGTAAGCAAGACATGACATACGCTGAATAATCGATCGACAGGAACCACGCTCCATCTTAACGTCAAAAGAAGCTCGCAAAGAAGAACTGATACAGTAAAATGAGTTTTACGAGGAAGCTGAGGGACTATTATATTTTTAATTTTTTTCGTGTTCTTTGATGTCATATTGAAGCCACATTTATAATGAATAGAAAAAAATATATATTTTTGTGTTTCAGATCAACGCTTCTACGCCATGAAACAAGTCCCTCTGAAAGCACAAACAATAATTTTATTCTATGGCAGTAATTTTGAGACATTTTTTTAATAAAATATATATTTTTTTTGCACTTTGATATATGAGTAAATGATCCTTTAAGTTTAAGAAATTTTAAATAAATTTTTCTTTTTTTAAAAAAATTGTAAAACTTCACTCATGTTTACTCGTCTAAGGTATTTCCCTCCTTATGTCGAGTTTTCTTAATACAGGCTTCTTGACTAGGCGCCATGTTAATTTGTATATTCCTTTTAACACTTAATGAAAAATGTTAGTAAGCAATTTGTACCTCGTAAACGAAAAATAATCCTAAAATAAACAAACGCTTGAACGAGATGAAAACTTTATATCTGTCTGACATGATAATAAAACTTTCTAAGATTGCCCTTAGGGCTCAATGACCGTTTCGTGCAATGTTCCATATATTTTATTATTTATTTTTCTAGGCACAGCATGCGTTGCAGAGAAATTCCTTATAGCTAGAATAGCGGCGGATCCTAGGCAATTTATTCGAAAGAAATGTGATTATCTATATCAGTGATTCCCAAAGTGGTTCAGGTGGACCCCCAGGGGTCCACGGGAGACTCGACGGGGGTCTACGTTGGCGTGAAAAAAAAATGGGGGTTTACAAGTTGTAAGTGGGGGTCCACGAAAATTTATCTGGTTTCGATAGTAAAGAACAAAACTGTTGGCTTGGCTTTACCTATCAATGTAGGCAGATAATACACTACTCAAAAAAATTAAGGGAGCAAAAAAAATTCCAAATTTTTCGGTGATTTTTGAAAGGCTGTTTTTCGGTGAAAAATGGTCGTATTGAGACTTTAAAAAAAAGCATTTTGAAGCTTTAAAGATTCCAATTTTCAGATTTTTTGGCTAAAATTTTTTAGGAGCTACGGTTCTCATGCAATCCTAACAGATATCGCGAAAAAATAATATTGCAAATATTTTGCTTTTTTTTTGGTCCACGGGCTTGAAAAAATTTTTTCAGTTAGGCCGGCATATGGATCAGATAGCCTGTTTATTTAGCATTAATGTCCTTGTTTTAAAACCTCCCTTAATTTTTTTGAGTAGTGTATTTTAAGAAGGTCAGCGACTGTTACTTGTAAAAAACTTGCATATTCGATATTCAGTACAACGCGCGTCGAGACTTGCAAAGCGCCCCCCCCGCCGCAACGCAACCCGTTCAGACGTGCAAAGGGACGAAATACGACTTGTGCTGTGCTTGCAATCTTGCATGAACTTGTTTGATTCTTCACCAATATAAATACGAATGCCAAAGACAAACGTTACTCATTTGTTTCCGGAATTTTGAAAAGAAAAGTGTGAGTGAATCGATGTCAGTGTTTGCCAGTGCCGGAAAAAGTAAGTACCTGCTTATTTGTTATTCATACTTTTATTTTATATTGTAATAATATTATATTTGTTATATTTGCGTGTAGTAGGTACGTAATAAAAATTAAATACTGAACAGGGCCATTATTCGATACTTCTGTAAAAGAACAGAAAGCCGAGAAAGATTGAACTTTTAGTACTTTTTATTATAAAATTATTTATTTACCCGACTGTGGTGCTTCACTAAAGGAGAGATATATGATTGACCTGCATGTTTGTACATATTTCAGTGCCCTCGTAGTTGCTAATGCTAAATGACTAAAAATATTTTCATAAATTGTACGTGTCTTTATGTACCACTCGTAACGTACATCAAAGTAATAAATAAATCATTAAAATCGCGGAGTTTTGATGTCAAAATATTCTTTAAAAGTATTTTCTCTCGAATTTACAGAAATGTATCAAAATATGATTAATCAAAAAATATTTTATATTACATTAAAATAGGTTCAGCCGTTTTGTGAAAACCTCTATATGGGTCTTAATAATTAAAATCAATTTTGCCGCCGGCATTTTGGTTTTTTCATTGCAATAATTAATTAATCCTATTTTATTCTGTTAAAATAGCCATATCCTGTTAAAGTCGCCTTATGATTATTAAAACAAACATTTTTTTCTTCACAGGTAGGTAACTGATACGAAACATGGCTGAATCTAAGAAGAAATGTCGACAGTACAGTGTTGATTATTAGAAATTTGGTTTTCTTCCATCAAAGGCAGACAAACGATTGCCCATATGCCTTTTATGCAACAAAGTTTTGAGCAATGACTCTATGAAACCATCGAAGCTCGAAGATCATCTAAGAAGGTGTCATCCTGATAATATAGGTAAAGATTTAAAAATATTTTCAAACATTGAAGAAAAAATATGAAAAGAGACCCACCGTGCACAGTATGTTCGCCTTAACGTCTCAAAGTAACGATGATGGCTTGCGGGCATCTTACAATATCTCATTGCTTATAGCGAAATCTGGAAAACCGCACACATCGGAGAACAGTTAATTTTACCCGCTGTTAAAGAGGTTTTAAAAACTGCTCTGCACAAACCTCCATTTGACGTACTCAAAAAAAATTCCTTTGAGTAACAACACTGTACAAAGACGTATTGATGAAATGAGCTCTGATACTGAAATCTTCTTGTGTAATTATCTGCAAACAAACTCATTTTTCTATTCAACTGGACGAGTCAACTCTACCTGGTAATGAAGCATTATTATTGGCATATGTTCGATTTGTTATGGACGAAGAAATCCATGAAGAGCTGCTATTCGCGAAAACTTTGGAGACGGACACTAAAGGCGAATCAATATTTAATGTCCTAAGTGATTTTTTTAGGGAAAAAATCGATTCCATTTACAAACATTATTTCGGTGGCAGCAGATGGAGCTCCTGCCATCTTCGGGCGATATCGTGGGTTTATAAGCCATCTTAAAAGAATTATACCAGGAGTAACTGCAATTCACTGTGTCATCCACCGACAACACCTGGTAGCGAAAAATTTGAGTGATAGATTGCACCAATCGCTTCAATTTGTGATTAAAGCAGTTAACAAAATAAGAAGCAATGCGTTGAATACCCGTTTATTTGCACAATTGTGCGACGAAAATGATGAAGACTTCCAACGATTGCTCTTACATACTGAAGTACGCTGGTTGTCGAAAGGTGCATGGCATCAGTTTTAGAGTTTCTGGAAAGTAAAGATCCAGATTTAAAAGAAAACCTGATCAAACTGAAAGCAGACATCGCGTATTTGACAGATTTGTTCAAAAAATTCAATGACATTAACTTGCAGTTACAAGGGGACAGCCTAAATTTAATAAAAACAAAGGGTGTAATTTCGGCTTTTCTTGGAAAATTTAAATTTATGAAGCAAAATATTAGTTAGCGCGAATTCTCCCAGTTTCCAAACTTGTCACAGGCAGAATGTCTTGATGAGGATATTCAGACATACGTTCAACATTTAAATGCCCTGCATGATGACTTCAAAAATAGATTTGAAGATATTCTGACGATGGAAATACCACCATGTATCATAAATCCAGTTGATGAAACGGAAGTGGCGAATGTGGTATTACAAGAGGAGCTACTCGAGCTTAGCACCAATGAGGAGCTGAAGGTGAAATTTAAAAAAGGCTATCAAACATTTTGGCTGCAGGCAGAAATACCCGAAAAATATCCTGGGCTGTGGGAAATTGCGAAAAAACTTTTGGTAGCGTTTCCCTCGTCACACCTTGTCGAAAAAAGTTTTAGTGTCGTTACAAACCTATTAACAAAAAAAAGGAGCAGATTGAACATCACAAAACGGGGAGATTTGCGGTTATTCCTTACAAAACTGAAGCCAAATATTGATAATTTGCTGTCAATCCATCAAATACATACCTCCCATTAAAATTATGACTATTTTTTTTTTTCATTGTTGATTTGCATTTTTTAAGTTACGGTACGTTATTAATGTTTAATTTTAATTCTATTAAGTCTGTAATCATATTATTTTAATAAATAGAACACAAGAAAATATATTATATTTCTTTTTATTTTTACCACTCTGAATTTACGGTTGGAACTCAGCCACGACGCAAATTTCCATCGTTAGATCTAATCTTCACATTTTTTGACGAGTTTTGGGAATATGGTAGAAATGTAGCAGCAGGGGGTCCACCGAAACCAGTAAAATTTTGAAAGTCGTCTACGAGAAAAAAAGTTTGGGAACCTCTGATCTATATAAAAGAATTATCGAAGGATGATAAGAGAAATTGGAAGTTGTCTTCATACATATTACGTACTAGTGCGATGAGTATTCCCAGCATGCACTGCTTTATCTTGAAATCTACGATATTGGATTATATTTCTGAAAGTTGTGTTACAAAATTTTTTATGTTGAATTCAAAATAACTATTAATGTACTTTGTTAATAGGAAAATGATACAGCACAACTGAAAATCCTGCAAAGTATTAGGCATCAATTATATTGGATATATTAAAAGCGTGTGGCCGGCTTAATAGGAGGGTTGGTTAACAAATTTTATTTTAATCTTGCCATCTCCTCATGGACAATATTTACAAGTGAATATCGACAGACTCTTTATAACACCTTCAAACAGAAAGGTTATACATTATCTTATTCAGGAACTACTTGTAATAGCAACAGTCGCAAATTCGTAAGCTGTGGTGTACCTAAGGGTGGTCTAAGGGAGTATACGCTTCCCCCGATCCTAAGGATGTAGAAACTAGCACTTCCTTAGAAATGAGACTTTTTATTGGGAAGAACATTTAAAGTTTAACGTAAGAAAGGGTTCTATTTTGTGAAAAACCCACCTTTTTGTTCAGACCTTTTTTAAATTAGGGATAAGTTTTTCAAAAAGTTTTTTTTTTTAATTTCAAAGATTTTTCATTATGTTGAGAAAGGTCTAAGCATTTAGAGTTCACAAAAGAGGATTCGTTTTTTATTTTTTCCCGTTGTATCGAAATCTACTCTAAACTCCAGAAGTGGGATGTTTTTCGAATTGATTATATAATTAATTTAATTAGCATGTCAAAGATACAAAGCAAGTAGGTGAAAAGGAGCTTCCGATATATAATGTTTAAAGTAATTTTCCATATTTTTGTAGTGAAAAAATTTGTAATCGTTATCGATTTTTTATTGTTTCCAATCTAAACTGGGTCAATAGAACGAACTTACGTAGGATTACAAGGGTCACCCCAAAAAAGTTTTTCTTTTCAGTTTCTAAAGACAGACATCAAACTGTTTAATAAACTGTTTCTTTTTTGTATATTAATCATAAAAAAATGATCCATTCATTACACCAAAATCTTAGAAATATAGAATTACCTTAATGGACACTACTATATTCTTCTACTGATTTTCTAAAAAAAATAATTTAAAAAATTCGAAGTTGTCAATCTATTTAGTCGGTCGCGAAACATTTGCCATAAAAACGGAAACACAAAGTTTAGTTCAGACAGGTTCCACTGGTAATTTGAACATAACTCAGTATTTATATTTCTGAGGCTTTTCCTATTTTTAGTGTTCAGTACGAAACACTTATAAAATCAGTTCGGTATCTGTCCGTCTGTCTGTCCATCTGCCACATCCGATTTTCTCCGAAACTATTTGACGTAGAAAGTTGAAATTTGGCACTAATATAGGAATTGACGGTCTCCTCAGAGCCGTGTAGTTTTGAAAATTAAATTTTGACTCAAAGGGATCGTTTTGGGGGGTGAAATCGGAAGTGAAAAAATTGCCAAAAATTGCTGCCCCCCTCTTATCCCGAAAAGTACTGATCAAAAAATTTAGAAAAAAATTCTAGAATATTCTCCACAGGGTGTAGATCGAATGAAAATTATCACGGGTGCATTACCTTTAATAAATTTCAAGGTCATCAGTTTTCAACAAAGATCGGAAACAAACATCAACGTACCGAACACTAATCGCGCAAGTCCGACTTGCACTTGGCCAGTTATTCTTATTTAAAAATGTCAAATAGTAATGAATTATAATTGTCTTTAGTATCAAATTGCTAAACTTACTATTTATTTAACAATTTATATTTGTCAATTTTTAGTTTCCTTGCTGAGTATTGTATTCAGGGAAAGATTAGGAAAAACTTATAATTTTAGAGAAATATCACCTCGTTGAAAAAGATTCGAAGAGGTAAAGGTAGATAAATTTTGTATAATTTCAATAGTATTGTGAGAATTTTTCCTCGCTTTTGGTTGAGGTAATGAAAAGATTTTAAGCACAGTTTTTTATAGTCAAAGCTGTAAGTGGTGTCGGGGGGGGGGGGGGAGGTTAGACAATTGCTTGCGATATATCATATTATACGTTCTTTTTAAGGTTCTTCAAATCAAGGAATCTGAAATTTTTTTTTATATCGTCACTATTTTCCATTTCAGTAGAAACTTTTCTCAAGGTCAATTTGATAGTGTTCCGTACGGAACACCTATAAGATGACTTCGGTGTCTGTCCGTCCGTCCGTCCGTTTGTCTGCCGTCTGTCCGTTTGTCTGTCACACCCGATTTTCTCCGAAACTATTTGTCATAGAAAGTTGAAATTTGGTAATAATATAGGAATTGATGGCTTCATCAGGGCCGTATAGTTTTAAAAGATAAATTTTGACTTAAGGGGTTAGTTTTGGGGGGTGAAATCGGAAGTGAAAAAAAATTTTTTTTACTAGGTCATTGAGTGTGGTGTCAAATGAAAGCTTGTGAAAACACGAGTAAAAAATGTATATATAATATAATAGTTGCCCATACTTTTCTTTGTATCATTTTTAAAAAATAGCGAAAAATTGCTGTCCCCCCACCTTATCTCGAAAAGTAATGATAAAAAATTTTTGAAAAAACTCTGGAATATTCTCCACGGGGTATAGATTGAACGAAAATTATCACGAGTGCATTACCTTTAATAATTTATCTGGTATATAAAAAAAAACAAAAGTTCAAGGTCTTCAGATTTCAGTAAAGATTGGAAACAAACTTTGTTGAAAACTCATTTGGGGTGTGTTTTGTGAAGTCACTGATCATTTTATACTACCGTAACAAAATTTTTTATTTTAAAAACAATCAACGTACGGAACACTAATTGTACAAGTTCAACTTGCACTTGACCCCTTATTATTTTTTTTTATTAATAGTTCACCAGAAAATATATATTTTCAGTGTTCCGTAAAGATCATTTCGGTGTCTGTCTGTCCGTCTGTCACACCTGATTTTCTCCGAAACTATTTAACATGGAAAGTTGAAAATTAGTTTTGGGGGGTAAAATCGGAAGTGAAAAAAAAATTTACCAGGTCTAGTGGGGTATCAAATGAAAGTTTGTAAAAACACGAGTTATATATAATGTAATACTTGTGCACATTTTGTCTGTATTATTTTTAAAAAAATTACCAAAAATCTTTGCCCCCCCTCATCTCGAAAAGTAAAGACCAAAAAATTTTGAAAAAATTCTGGAATATTCCCCACAGGATGTAGATGGAACGAAAATTATTACGAGTGCATTACCTTTATTAATTTATCTGGTATATAAAAAAGAATAAAAATTTCATGGTCATCAGTTTTCAACAAAGATCAAAAACAAACTTTTTTGAAAACTCATTTGGGGTGTGTTTTGTGAAGTCACTGATCATTTAATTCCTCCGTAACAAAATTTTTTATTTTAAAAGCAATCAACGTACGGAACACTAATTATGCAAGTCCGACTTGCACTTGAATAATAATGAATTAAAATTTTCTTTAGTATCAAATTGCCAGAGTTATTCTTTATTTAATAATTTATATTTGACAATTTTTACTTTCCTTGCCAAGTGTCGCATTCAGAGAAAGATTCCCTTTTTAAATTTTTACCTTTCTTCACTCCCTAAATAACGAAAAAAATAGTTTCCCGTTTCCGTCGGTCTGTGTATCTGTCTGTCGGCACGTTAAGTCTCAAACGAAATGAGATATAGAATTTGGTTCACATATAATTTTAGAGGAATATTACCTCGCTGAAAAGGATTCAAAGTGGTAAGAGTAGATAAATTTTGTATAATTTCAATAATATTCTGAGAATTTTTCCTGGTTTTTGCTTGAGTTAATGAAAAGATTTTAAGCACAGTTATTTTTAGTCAAACATGTAAGTGGTGAGGGAGAAGGTTAGACGGGTTGCTTGTAGTATATCGTTTTATACGTCCCTTTTAGGGTTCTTGGAATCGAGGAATCAGAAAATTATGTTACGTCGTCACTATTTTCCATTTCTCTCACTTCTCATGCTTAACTTATTTTTAATGTTTCGTACGGAACACTTATAAGAAGACTTCGGAATCTGTCCGACTGTCTGTCAAACCCGATTTTCTCCGACACAATTTGACATAAAAAGATGAAATTTGGCACTAATATAGGAATTGATGGCCTCACCAGAGCGGTGTAGTCTTGAAAGTTAAATTTTGACTTAAAGAGTTAGTTTTGGGAGGCGAAATCGGAGGTAAAAAAAATTACCAGGTCATGGAGTGGGTGTCAAACGAAAGCTTGTGAAAATACGAGTTTAAAAGTACATGTAATGATGACCTTTAATAATTTATCTGATATATATATAAAAAAAACAAACATTTCAAGCTCATCAGTTTTCAACAAAGATCGGAAACAAACTTTGTTGAAAACTCATTTGAGTTGTGTTTGTCATTGATCATTTAATTCCTCCGTAACAAATTTTTATTTCAAAAGCAATCAATGTAAGGAACACTAAATGCGTAAGTCCGACTTACACTTGGTCGGTTTTTTTTTATTAATAGTTCACCAGAAAATACCTATTTTTTAAAATATTCTTTAGTTTGAGAAAGTCATATTCAGTATATGTATACAGTCAGTCCAAAAAATTTCCATACACCACCTGCTTTCTATACTATTTATTTGTTATATTTAACTAATTAATTGGAATTATGAGAAAACATGTTTAAATTAATATTTGAATTAACCAACGAGGATTAGTATTAAAAACAACTACGAAACATTGCATTTAGAAGTTACATCATTGTTATAAAAATGTAAACAAAATTAATGTCCAAAAAGTCTCCATACACTCAAGAACTGCATTGAAAAAACACGTTATAATCAGCCGCATTTTATCAAGCTATCTGTTGCTCCCTAAACTGAAAACAAATGAATACTTTTTGGCCATACTTTATGATCTGTCACTTGTTGCTAGTAATTTTGTAATGCGTTTTCAAAGTAGTATAAAAATGAGCGAGACAAACTGTGAAATTCCATTTCAAGTTCAAAAGATCATAACTGATTTGTGGAAAGATTGAAAATCGTACAGAAATATAGAAAAAATTGTTAAAAAGTCACATGACAGTATAAATCAAGGGGTTCCTATAACATTCGACGCTCCGGTCGTCTCAAGAAACTGACTCCACGTGAAGAGGCCAGTATTGTTAGACAAATAATTATAGATCCCAAGAAAGGTGCACCAAAATTAAAACAAGAAGTATGGGAACTATTTTCGAAAAATGTTTATTCACAAACAGTGAAAAATTGTTTACACAGCGCAGGCTATAAGGGGTGTGCAGCCAGGAAGAAGCCGTTAATTTCGAAAGGTAGTCGCAAAAAGCGTTTAGCTTTTGCTAGGGAATACGTTACTAAACCTCCTGAATTTTGAAAATACGTGAATTTTTAGTAATGAAACTAAAATTAACCTTTTTGGATCTGATGACAGAACTAAAGTTTGGAGAAAGAAGAATACCGCATATTAAAAACATTTGTTCCACGATGAGACAAGGGGGTGGTAATGTCCTGCTTTGGGGATGCATGTCCGCTGACGGGGTTGGAAATTTACATGTTATTAATGGTACCATGGATCAGCATGTTGATCTGAACATTTTGAGAGACTATTTAAGAGAAAGTGTCCAAAAATTAGCACTCGAAAAAAGATACATTTTCCAACAGGACAATTATCCGGAACATACCGCAAACTTGATGCGATAATGGATGATTCATAATGTGCGACAGCAGCTTCATACACCTCCGCAATCACCCGATATTAACTCCATCGAACATTTATGGGAGGAATTTAAACGGCGCGTTCGCAAACATAATGTTTCAGATAAAGAAGAATATTGAACGAATGGGGGAACATGCCAGCAGAAGTTGCAAGAAAACTGGTTGCAAGCATGACGAAAAGTTATATGAGATTATTAAGGCCAACGGCGGTCCCACTAAATACTAGTTTAGTTGTTATTTTCCGGTAAACTCCATCAAACTATTATTGGTAATTGTTAAGTGTATGGAGCCTTTTTCACATTAATCTTGTTTACATTTTTATAACAATGATGTAACTTCTAAATAAAATGTTCCGTAGTTGTTTTTAATACTAATCCTCGTTGGTTAAGTTTCAAATATTAATTTAAACATGTTATCTCATAGTTCCAATTAATTAGTTAAACATGAGAGAAAAATAGTATAGAAAGCAGGTGGTGTATGGAGATTTTTTGGTTTAACTGTATTTTAAAACTGCGTGTTTACAAGTGAAGTACTGGGTAAATATCTTTACCAATTTTTTAAATTACTATTTATCAACGTAAATAAATATATTGATATGCACTGGTACTTATTGCCGCACCCCTTATTTACGAAAGTTCTCCAAGAAAACATTATTTAGTCATCATGACCTTAATGAACATGTTATATTTATTAAAAGTTGCTAATTTCAAAAATCATCGGAATCATGATAACGTATTACTAATCAAAGGACCTGTTATAAGTGATTCAACAAATACAAGATTTCTACGGTGTGACTGTACACCTGTTACGGAAGTAGGTGATGATGACGTCGCAATCATATTTGGAGTCAATTTATGCAAGTAAATAAATAAACAGTAATGCGTATTGTCTTAATTCCTTTCTTGTCCTTGAGACTACGTCGACTGAAAATTCGTAAACCAAGCAGATTGACTTTAAACCTGTACTTATAATTAGCATTAAAATTTGTCGTTCACTTTAAACAATTTTTGTGACGAAGACAATAAAATTCTGTAACCTAAATAAAAAATCCGCCAAGTGCAATTAGTGTTCCGTACGGTGATTGCTCTCGAAATAAAAATTTTTGTAACGGAGGTATAACATGATCAATGACTTCACAAAACACACCCGAAATGAACGAAAAGCTTTGTTTCCGATTTTTGTTGAAAACTGATGCCACTGAAATTTTTGCTTTTTTAGTGTTCCGTCCTGAACACTTATAAGATCACGTCGATGTCTGTTTGTCTGTCTGTCTGTCACACCCGATTTTCTCCGAAACGATTTGACATAGAAAGTTGAAATTTGGTAATAATATAGGAATTGATGGCTTCATCATAGCCATGTAGTTTTGAGAGTTAAATTTTGACTTAAGGGGTTAGTTTTGGGGGGTGAAGTTGGAAGTGAAAAAAAAAATTTTTTTACTAGGTCGTCGAGTGTGGTGTCAAATGAAAGCTTGTGAAAACACGAGTAAAAAATATACATATAATGTATTACTTGCGCGCACTTTTCTTTGTATTATTTTTAAAAAATAGCGAAAAATCGCTGTCCCCCCCCCACAGCCTTATCTCGAAAAGTACTTATCAAAAAATTTTGAAAAAATTCTCGAATATTCTCCACGAGGTGTAGATTGAACGAAAATTATCACGAGTGCATTACCTTTAATAATTTTTTTGGTATTTAAAAAAAACAAAAATTTCAAGGTCATCAGATTTCAGTAAAGATTGGAAACAAACTTTGTTGAAAACTCATTTGGGGTGTGTTTTGTGAAGTCACTGATCATTTTATATATCTGTAACAAAATTTTTTATTTTAAAAGCAATCAACCTACGGAACACTAACTGCGCAAGTTCAACTTGCACTTGACCGGTTATTTATATCGATAATATATATATATATATATATATATATATATATATATATATATATATATAAAATGCAAGGTCTCTCTGTCTGCCTGTCCGTTAGTGCGCTTATCACTCGAGAACCACTTATCCGATTTAAGTGTTTTCTTTTTTAAAACATACATTTGTTCGCTAGCCAGGTTATAGGATATATTTTATTACGTTAGGTAACATCTATAATATATATAAAATGTAATGTCTCTTTGTCGGTCTGTCCGTTAGTGCACTTATCACTGGAGAACCACTTATCCGATTTACGTGCTTTCTTTTTTTAAAACATACATATATTCTCTGGCCAGGTTATAGGATATATTTTATTACGTTAGGTAACATAAGGAATAAGCAGTGACAATAATGTGAATCAAGTCGGAAAAAAGTTTGCCGCTAGAGCGTTTTCTTGCAAAACACTGCCTAAGCCGTTAAATATGGAACAATATCATGTAGCAAAAATATAATATACATATATATATATATATATATATATATATATATATATATATATATATATATATAATACAACGTCTCTCTCTTTGTGCGTTAATGCGCTTATGATTGGAAAACCACTTAACTGATTTACCTGTTTTTTTTTTTTAATTCATACATTTTTTCTCTGGCCAGGTTATCTATAATCTTCTATAATATATATGAAATGAAAAGGTTCTTTGTCTGTCTGTCTGTTTGTCCATTAGTGCGCTTATTACTCGAGAACAACTTATCCGATTTACGTGTTTTTTTTTTTAATTCATACATGTGTTCTCTAGCCAGGTTATCTATAATATTCAATCTATAATATATAAAAAATGTTTCTCTGTCTGTCTACCTCTCCGTTAGTGCACTTAACACTCGAGAGCCACTTATCCGATTCACGTACTTTTTTTTTAAAACATATATATGTTCTCTGACCAGGTTATAGGATATATCTTATTACGTTAGGTAGTGAATCAAGTGAGAAAAAAGTTTCTAGCTAGCGTGTTCTCTTGCAATACACTGCCTAAACAATTAAATATGGAACAATATCATGTAGCAAAGAGTATAATATATAAGATGCAACGCCTCTCTGTCTGTCTGTTCGTTAGTGTGCTTATCACTCGAGAACCACCTATCCGATTTACGTGCTTTTTTTTTAATTCAGATGTATGTTCTCTGGTCAGGATATCTATAATCTATAATATATATAAAATGCAATATCTCTCTGTCTGTCTGTCTCCCTCGCTGTTTGTCTGTCAGTTAGTGCGCTTATCACTAGAGAACCAATCGGATTTAAGTGTTTTTTTTTAAAACATATATATGTTCTCTAGCCAGGTTATAGGATATATTTTTATTACGTTAGGTAACATAAGGAATAAGCAGTGACGATAACAGTGAGTCAACTCCACACGAGCGGAGCCGCGGGCACGTCTAGTACCAGTACCAAAGGTAACGTACTCGTCATAATTTTTATTCGATATACACTTTATGGAGAATATTCTAGAATTTTTTCAAAATTTTTTTATCAATACTCAGCGGTTTTTTAAAATATAATATATAAAAGAAAAGTGTATTATATTACATATTTTTGACCTTGCGTTTTCACAAGCTTTCATTTGACACCCCACTCGATGACTTGATAAAAAAAGTTTCACTTCCGATTTCACCATCCAAAACTAACCCCTTAAGTCAAGATTTAACTTTCAGTACTATACGGCTCTGACTGGACCATCAATTCCTATATTTGTGCGAAATTTCAACTTTCTAAGTCAAATAATTTCGGAGAAAATTGGGTGTGACAGGCAGACAGACGGACAGACACCGATCCCACTAATGAAAAAAATTCCAAATGTGGATGTTTTGTCAAATGTATATTACTTTGGATTATTTTCATATTTTCCTCAGCATTATTCTTTGGACCGGAAGGAATGAATCAACTGGAATTTTTATCCTTCAATCCGTACGGAACACTTATAAGATCACTTCGGTGTGTCTGTCTGTCACACCCGATTTTCTCCAGGAATTGATAGACTCATCAGAGCAATATAGTTTTGAAAGTTAAATTTTTACTTAAGGGGTTAGTCTTGGGGGGTGAAATCGGAAGTAAAAAAGTTTTATTCCCAGGTCATCGAGTGTGGTGTCAAATGAAAGCTTGTAAAAAGAAGAGTTCAAAAATATATATAATGTAACACTTACGGATACTTCTATTTGTATTATTTTTAAAAAAGTGCCAAAAATCGCTGTCCCCCTCTTATCTCGAAAAGTACTGATCAAAAAATGTTGAAAAAATTCTGGAATATTCTCTACAGGGTGTAGATTGAACGAAAATTATCACGAGTGCATTACCTTTAATAACTCATCTCGTATATAACAAAAAAAACAAAAATTTCAAGGTCATCAGTTGTCAGTAAAGATCAGAAAAAAACTTTATTGAAAATTCATTTGGGATGTGTTTTGTGAAGTTATTGATCATTTTATACTTCCGTAACAAAAGTTTTTATTTTAAAAGTGATCAACGTACAGAACACTAATTGCGCAAGTTCAACTTGCACTTGACCGGTTATTATTTATTCTAAAAATGCTCAAAAACAAAATTTTAATTGCGGAAGCCGCCACATCAAAAAATAACTGTGATTCACTGTAGAAATTTAGTTTTTATTGAAAAAAAGAATAACAAAATTTCAAAAAAAGAAAACTAAAATATCGTAAAATCCACAAAACTACTAACATATTAAATTATAGAACAAAAATACTTGTTTCTACAAGCGTAAAAAAATAACAATGTTTGCGAAATTGTCAGTATACTAAATGACTTTGCCTGCCGAGCCACGTCGATATTTTTCGTCTCGTTAAAATAATTTACCTCTTCACAAACGGTACCGACTTTTTAATATATTTAGCGGCCCCGGAATGTGTCATTTTAGGCCTCTTTGGATGGGAACATAGAAAGACTACATTTACTAAAATGCGTCGTAGACAAAGGTTCCCTCTACCGATTCTTTGTCAAATCGCTAGAATCGCATCTACCAAAAATGACACGGACACGTTCTTACTTGATAGCCTGTACATTGGTCAAATATAGTTAGAGTTAATAAGGTAGGGGAGGAGGCTAAAGGTGTTACTTCCTATATATCGTATTATACTTGTTTTTCAGGGTTGGAGGAATCTGAAAGTTATAATATTTTTTCAATAAGTCAAATATGAAACATGTTAAGGGAGGGGATTAAATAGATTGCCTCGTATATATCATCTTAAACGCCCCTTCTAGGATTTTTTAAGACAAGAAATTGGAAAATTGTGTTATTTTTTAATACTTTCAATTTTTACAGAAATGAAGAAAAAAAAGGTAGAGGAAAATACCAAATTTTGGTTGAAGATATCTTTGCAATACTTCCTGTTGCATATTATATACAATATCAACTTGTAGTATTTGAATTATTTTTTATTATAAAAAAGGCAAATTTAGTATTTATTTTAGAACTACTTGTTACAGTTGAAGTACCAGGTAAATTAATTTACCATTTTTTATATATCTTAACTTATAAAAATTAAATAATACAGCGACAAATATCTAGAGAAGAAGCAAACGATTTTTCTAGTTATAATTAATAACAGTGTACAACAACCACACGAGCCAATATTTATTTTTGAACTCGTTAAAGCAGCTCGAAATCGAAAAGTTTGACAGTCCTTTATATTTAAAGTTACATCCGAGCATCTGAATTTAAGACCTCACAGTTTTGATTCTTATTTAAAATTAGCAACTGTCGAAGTTTTCTATCTTCTATGGCGCTTCAAATCACACATATTGCCCCTTTGTTGGCAAAAAGTGTAGCTGATGTTCTCTGTAACCAATGGCCTTCCGGTACGTTGCTATCAACCTAAATTTTCAGCAACATGGTTTGCTCAATTTTTTTTTTTTGAAAAGCAAACGTCGGCTATTTGTATAGTTTGGAATGGCCACATAATTTCGATGAAGCTCGATAGATATAATCTTATTTGGAAACTGTAAAAATATGTGGTATGTTAGTTTTTGTATCCGGAACCTTCACATTTATCTTTGTCTTCTATGCCATGTCATTTTTGTGAGTTCTCCACGGCGGCAAACACCCGAAATACCAATAAATAAAAAAATTTAAATGTCTAAAAATCTCGACGATATGCATTTAATAAAACAATAATTAGCCTTAATTTGTTCATCATTAGACATATTTCATTATCTGCCTCTGTTATAATCTGGATAATTTGCTCTCGTGTTAAAATTTTAACTTCTTAATACAATTTCTCATTAACATTTTTTCAGGAAAAATTTTGGCAAACATTCTAATATTTACGGTTTCTTTAACATCAAATGTTGATTTTAGGATGGTATACACGAACCATAATGTAAAAGGTTTAATTTTCTTGGAATTTTCGCAAAATATTTTTTAATAAAACTTTCTCAGACACTTTCCTGGCTTCCTTTGTTTGACACTATTCTTTAAATTGCTGATATATATTTTTATACTGAGCGTACTGACTCTAACTACTGTATTTGATGATGTACCGCTAAACCCATCGTCATACTCAATATTACTTTAAAATCAAATATATCTGGCACTAAATTCAAAAACCGGAACAAATGTTACTTTAGAATCTTATTGTCATACTACAGCCTTTATTGTTTCTGTAGTTACGATTATAAACTGTTTCGTTTTAAAGTCAGAATTTAGCTCTATTTTGTGATTAATTAACTTCCTTACATCTATATTACAACATAAACCCTATCTAAAAATATTGTTTAAAATCGTTAGTGTTCTCCAATGATGTTCATTCTCGATCATTAAAGTAGTATTTCGTGCCCTAGATATTACAATAAGTATCTTCACTTGCTAAAATTAAAAACAAGTTCGTACCCTTTTCTGATAAATAAATAAAATTAATGTTTTCTTAAAAGATTTGATTGATTGGTCCGTTACTTTGTGACAGTATATTTTAACAATAAAATGACTTATTTACTTTGTGAACTGACACTAAATATATTGTAAAAATTTACAAATGCGTTATCGCGATTTCGTAATACAACTACATGTTCAAAACGCTTAACTAAGACTAAAAAAGTTTTTTTTGTATTTATTTGTTGTACTTTAAATTATCTGAATAATATACATCCCAATATAATATTCTCATTGGAAAAGGAAACGGATATTAAAATAAATTTCTTAGATTTCAAAGAATGGAAATAGATTTAAATTCGAAACTTTCTGACTTAATTATTTTTGACCACTTTGAGGCCGTTTTTGGACCATTACTCGAATTCAATAGGTTTAGTAGCAAATCGGATATCATATTTGGATTCAGTGACCAAAAATACGTAGGAATACATATGTCTGGTCAATAGTAAATCCATAATAAAGTCAATAGTATTTTTTTTTCACGGAATGATCATTTTTTTATCACAATATTTGCGTAAAATGGCCATTTGAAATACGGCTGGCTCCAAAATATAGCTGGACAATTCTTTTCTAAATTTTCTCATGATGATTTAAAAAAAATATATATGGCGATCCGATGAAATTTGAGGTCTGTAGGGATTTTTGAACGGTAATGTTTTTTTTACCGACTGTGCAACGAGTCAAAACTTAATTTCTTAGACATTTAAAGAACCATAATATAAATTTACTAAATAGTCAAGTAGACGTCGGAAATTCCCTCCTTTACCAACTTTTATAGCACCTAAGTCCTAGTTAAGCGTTTGAAAATGTAGTTGTACTACGAAATAGCGATAACGCATTTGTAAATCTTTGCAAAAAATATATTTAACAAAGCAAATAAGTAATTTTAATGTTTTTAGTGTTCCGTACGGATCACTTATAAGATCACTTCGGTGTCTGTCTGTCCATCTGTCACACCCGATTTTCTCTGAAACTATTTAACGCAGAAAATTGAAATTTGGTACTAATATAGAAATTGATGGCCTCATCAGAGCCGTGTAGTCTCGAAAGTTAAATTTTGACCTAAGCGGTTAGTTTTGGGAGGTGAAATCGGATGTGAAAAAAAAATTTTTTACTAGGTCTTCAAATGAAAGCTTGTAAAAACACGAGTTCAAAAATATATATAATGTCTCACATTCACACACTTTTCTTTGTATTATTATGAAAAAATCGAGAAAAATCGCTGTCCCCCTTTTTATCTCGAAAAGTACTAATCCAAAAATTTTTAAAAAATTCTGGAATATTCTCCATGGGGTGTAGATTGAACGAAAATTATCACGAGTGCATTACCTTTAATAATTTATCTGGTATATAAAAAAACAAAAATTTCAATAAAGACCGGAAACGAACTTTGTTGAAAACTCATTTGGGGTGTGTTTTGTGAAATCACTGATCATTTTATACCTCCCTAACAAAATTTTTATTTCAGAAGTAATCAAGGTACGGAACACTAATTGCGCAAGTTCAACTTGCACTTAACTGGTCATTTTTTTATTTTATATAGTCTGTCAATTTAAATTAAGTACTCTCTGATAGATTAGAAAAATTACCCGTTTCAATTAAATTGGGTCTCTTGAAAAGACTTATAGTTCCCCAATTTATCAAAAAACCTTCGATGTATATAATTAAAATATCTTACCTTGCAATAAACGCCGCCGCCACTGTCCTGATCTTCGAGTGTCGAAGTAGTGCCACGAGGGTGAGCAAATTTCCCAATACACCGACCACCATGATGATCACTGTAAAAGTCCCGGCCGCTGACATCATTGGCCGGGAATATCTAAAACAAATGAACTAAAAATTGTAATACTGAATTTATATCCAGTCATATTTGTTTAATAAAACCGCAGATGATAAGTTGTCTTAGAATAGAAGATTTTTTTCGTCATTAATATTATGTTCGTACACGGAAACTTTTCGAGCTGTTCGTTTCCGATTTCCTCTAAATTTTTTTATGTTGCTCAGCGGTGAAATTTAACACATATATATTTTAAGGTGGTGGAAACGACCTTCAAAACTCGGTACTCATTTTTATTTTTTTCATTTATTGATTAATTTCCGACAAATTTCGGGGGAATTATGGGGAATGCCAAACGAAACTTATTAAAGTATTAGCTAATTCCTATTCAGGCCGGGAGGTGACCGATAAGAAAAAAACAAATAAAATAGGATGTATATTGAATTCAGTTGTTATCGTTAATTAATTTTTTTTCTTTTTTTCGCCATTTCGCATAATATAACAAACTTTAAATAAAAGTTTTTAAAAACCTACTTTCGAAAGAATTGCTATAAAATTGTATAAGAAGTTTCCATATGTCGTTAGGATATTGGGACAAGAGTATTATTTTGTTATTTTCTGTTACATCTTGTCTTTCGCAAGTTTGCATGTCCACTCCAGAAGGCAGACAAAATTATAGAATAAAGAAATGTGCTATAAAATCATGTAACTCAATACTACTCAGTATATATCACCACTACACCAAAAAACTGCACTCGACGCGCGTTACCAAAAAATGTAATGAGGCTAATTTATGTTGTTTGCAATGAAATGACACAGTAAACAGATAGATATATTCCTAATGATTCATTTCATTGCAAACAACATAAATTAGCCTCATTACATTTTTTAGTTCATCGTTTGGTCACTTTCCCTCTGAATAGAGTAAACTTTAATAAAGAAAGGAATCGTATTAGACATATAACTAGAGTTAATGGTTATGACGATGACTTAGTAAATAAGCTAATAAATAGACATAAGTTTAGGTTTAATATTCAGAATTCCACCTTTTTTACACGCGAAGAAAATAACACCAAGTATGTCTCCATACCATATAATCCGAAATATAACAAGGGACTCAATAAGGCATTTAATAAGGTAGGCCTCACTTTAGTCTATAAATCATCAAACAATCTGAGGAATATCTTAGGAAATCCCAAAGATAAGATTCCTAATTGTGCGAAAAGTGGAATTTATGAAATTAGTTGTAATGATTGTGACAAAAAGTATGTTGGGCAAACTAAAAGGTCAGTTAAAACAAGATTTAAAGAACACTTAGCACACTTAAAATACAATAGAACAGAAAAGTCTAGCATTGCCGAACATGCCCTTGAAGCTGATCATACTGTAACATTAGATAATCTAAGATTAATAAAAAATGTATCTGATAGGAGATTGTTGAACGCATACGAAAGTATGGAAATCATAAAATGTAAAAGTAGTTTAAATAAAGACAGAGGGCCTATTCCTTATAGTCCCGTCTACTGGTTACTTGACCGGAACTGACGGCCTTGCCTATGTCATTAGTTCCGCTTGAGTAATTCAAGGGTTAGGCTAAGTATAAATAGGGTAGATTTGTAGTTTAGCTTTAGTCAATCATCGCTCCTGATGAAGCTAACATGGTTAGCGAAACGCGCGCGTCGAGTGCAAAAATAAAGTTTTTGGTGTAGTGGTGATTTATACTGAGTAGTATCATTGTGCCAAAGATTCCACATTTCCAACTTAGATGTAACTCAATGTAAATTTTAAGCCGGGTTTCCACCGAACGGACATAGCACGAAACACAAACAAAAACTGTTTTTCTCAACAAAAAGAGACATGTTTTGTAAAAAATAAACAGTTCCGAAAACATGTTTGTCTGGGAACAGTGTTTTTAGTAAACAAAACACTTTCCCATGTCAAGTCGGTACATCAAAGGAAAACAAATTTGTTCGTGTTTTTTAGTCGGTTTGGTTGAAACAATTGAATCTTGTAGTTTTGTTCTCTGCGACATTTGTACTCTACTCTTTCAACTAGTTATCAACTTTTTATTAAATGTATGTAATTTTTATGAAGAGTTTGTCAAAATTTAAAAAGTAAGTACCATTTTTTATATTTATTTAGTTAAACTTTTTATTGAAATATATAGGGTGGCGCATAAGTAACGTTATGATTTAATAAGTGAATAAATTTTTTGTTAGTCTTTTTTTATTTTTTTTTTTCAGAATTAACTTTGAAAATCTTGGGAAATTTATGATGGAAAGACTCAGCACAGAACAAAGAACCAAAATTGTTCAATTTTATTATGAAAGTCAGCATTCGATTATTCAGACACAAAGATCATATCGAAATTTCTTTCATGTTCGAAATGCTCCAACAATTTACCGATTGGTTCAGCGTTTTCGGCAACAAGGGGCTGTCTGTGATCTTCCGCGTGCTGGAAGACCTCGTGCAGTTCGAAATGATGTGAACATTGCTCGGGTGCAAGCAAGTATTGAGGAAAACCCCGAAACTTCCACCAGGCGACGTTCTCAGCAGTTGGTGATGTCTAGGCGGTCTTTGCAAAGAATTTTACATAATTTACACCTTTTCCCATATAAGATTCAATTGGTTCATGAGTTAAAACCAAATGATGCACAAAGACGCATTCAATATAGTCGCCGTTTGCAAGAATTGTGCCTAGATAACAACGAGTTTATTCACAAACTCGTAATGAGCGATGAGGCCCATTTCCACCTCAATGGTCACGTGAATAAACAAAATTGCAGAATATGGGCACCCAAAATCCAAGAATAATTGTTGAACATCAAATGCACCCACCTAAATGCACAGTATGGTGTGGAATAACTTCAGAAAAGATCATTGGACCATATTTTTTCGAAAACGACGAAAAAGTTGCGGTTAATGTGAATGGCATTCAATACCGGGCAATGATTGAAAATTTTTTAAGGCCCGAGGTAGAGAACAATCCAGAATTGTGGTTCCAACAAGATGGAGCCACAGCTCACACAGCTCGTCCAACTATGGCTCGAATAATATCGCGTTTTTCTGATTTTAACTGGCCACCGCGTTCGCCCGATTTAACGGCTCCCGATTTTTTTTTTTGGGGTTACCTAAAGAGTAAGGCATATGCCAATAAGCCAAGAACCATCTAACAGCTTAAGGCGAATATCCGAGAAGAAGTGAGGGCGCTGGGACCTGAAATTCTAAGAAAAGTTATGGGAAATGCTCTGGAAAAAGCACGTTAGGTCGAAGCAAACAATGGGAACCATTTGAAAGATATTATCTTCAAAACATAACGTGAACATATTTCCAAACTATATTCTAAATTTTAATAAACGCGAACGTTAAATAAAATCAGAAAGAAAAAAGTTATTCATTAAATAAATCATAGCGTTACTTATGCGCCACCCGATATATATATATATATATATATATATATATATATATATATATATATATATATATATATATATATTATATATATATATATATTATATATATATATATATATATATATATATATATATATATATATATATATATATATATATATATATATATATATATATATATATATATATATATATATATATATATATATATATATATATATATGTATTTAGTTACAATGATAATTAAAAAAGTTGACTGGCAATTTTAGGTCCTAACAAAATAATTAACAATTCAAAATCGCTACTTAACATTCTGGTAAAATTGTGGAAGGAAGATCTCAATTCCCCATTTAACCCAATATCGCCAGTGCTTAAATCAGCCAATAATTCTGCTGTGCCGTAATTAACTCTCCTTTTTAATAGAGAACTGACCCAATATCTTGGTTTTTTTCTGTTTTGGCCCTTAATTAAAAACAAACCACAGCTAATTATAAAAAATCGTCGTCTTGCGGGACTAAACAAAAATGGGAAAAAGAGAACAAACACTAGTAACAAAACTTTTGGAACAGTCTACAGAAACTGTTTTGTTTTGTTTATTAAAAACAGAACTGTTTTTTTAAACTGTGCGTTTGGTGGAAACCCGGCTTTAGACAATAAAATGGTGGGCAGCAGCAGTATCACTAGGTAAACAGCAAAAATAGGACACGATGTAATGTATAGTATATATAATTTGACAGGAGATATGGATGTCGTTGAAGTGCTTACGGATTCTAGTGATTTTTATTTTCTGTATATTAAATTTCAAGAATTTTTTTTTAAATATGTTTTAAATGTTAACATTATTTTTTATCGGGTTAAAAAGACCACTGATGAAAATTATGTCTGCAGGATAACTTCACAAAAATTAATTCAATTAGCAAAAATAAAAATTAATCTTGTAAAATAATGTAGTAGTTAAAAATAGTCGAAGGGTTTTTTTTTTTTGTCAAAAATAAAAAATTTACGGTGTTTGAAAGCTTAATACGCAATTTTCAACCAAAAAATTTATGTTTTATTATTTATAAAAAAAATTGTCTATTAGAAAAGTTAAAAAAACCTCTCTACATTTTATAGAAAAAGCAATTAAGATTCAAAAAAAAAAGTTAAAAAATATAAAAATTAACTAAGTATATTGCAGACAGTGCATTGAGACAGGTAGCGGCCCCAATCCGACGCCACATCACATTTAATGCTGTAACTTTGTAATGGAATTGAATTTTCTTAAAAAAAATTTTGAATAATTCCTAGAAGTATGAAGAATAGAAATCCGTTAAAAAAAAGAAAATCGAATTTTTGAAAATTCGAGGTGTATGTAACCCCATAAGTCTATATACGAGAATATAATTCTGTTAAGATTAGTCATGTGTCTGGGCAGTTCGGGAGTAGTTATTTTTTTCTAAATTGTACATATATCATCAATTTTACTTTCTTTTTATTTACTTATCGTAAATAAAAATGCAAATAGTATTCCCTTCGAGTAATGTATACAATTTGTAATATTATTACTCATTTCATACCTGATAAAACTGTATAAGTACACATTGATAAGAAAGTCTATTTATTTTCAGTCGAGCCTTTTTTCATATATTTTTTGCCAATAGTTTAGCAAATAGATAGTTTTATCAATTTAAAAATTCACCCCTCTTAGCAGTTATTACTACTAGTTCTATTTATTATACAGTCTGTCCCAAAAAGTTTTATACA
>CM032449.1:27556296-27588996 GCA_019049505.1 Pachyrhynchus sulphureomaculatus
TTTGAATCCCCCTACAACACCAGTAGATATGGAAAATAGGATACGAGATGCGTGCAGAACAATAACGCCCTTTATGCTAAGGAAAGTGAAGGAAAATAGTAAAACGACTAAGCATGTGTATTCAAGTAGACGAGCATATTTTTGAACAATTATTACGTCATAATAATTAATCATTAGATAAGTTAAACTATATTAAAATTATTATTAACTATTTGTTTATGTTTTCACAATAGCGTAAGTGTATTAAAAACAAGGGTAAAAATTGAAAAATTCAAAATAAATCGAAAACTATTAGAAATAGGTATATGACATACTTAATAAAGGTTAGAGGATTTTGTAAAATCTATCAGAAAAAATAATAATATACAGGGTGTGCCATTTAAAAAATTTGAGGTTTTTCAATTTAAAATAGTCGAAATGTATAAATTTATTTTGAACACCCTGTAGCATCCAACTCAAATTTCTATAAATATACCTTTCTTTCATCTTTATAGAACGCTCGTAGCAATTATGAGTATTCCACCTTCAGTGGCGCTACTGGCAATTTTTTACAAAACTGAAAACTGGTATTTTTTTAAAAAAAATTGAAATATTAGAAAAACTAATAGGTTTAGGTATATAACGTTATTAATAAAAAAGTTATAAAATTTTATGCAGAATTTAATAATAAATAGGATGTTTCATTTAAAAAAAACATATGTTATATCGGCCACATTTTTTAGAAGTACCTGTATACTCAAAAATAATTTTGAACTGTGCACTTTAACATTCCCTAATTTAACATTTTTTCGTCATTTCCGAAACAAATGAGATAATGAACTTTACTCTATCGTTGACTTACCCTGTACTGCCGGTATTAACAAACGGCTCACAGAAACGTGGACTTTAAATAAAAGTGTAATAAATAAACTTCAGGTTACACAAAGAGCAATCGAGGGGAGAATGCTAAATATTAGATTCCAAGATCGTATTCCTAACATCGAGATACGAAGAAAATCAAAAGTGACAGATGTATATTAAGGTGGAACTGGGTGGGGTATGTCGCAAGGATGAATGATAACAGGTGGACACGCCGTATAGTTGAATGGAGGCCTAGAGAATACAAAAAATGCAGAGGTAGAGCACAGACAAG
Organism: Pachyrhynchus sulphureomaculatus; assembly: GCA_019049505.1. Lineage (NCBI taxonomy): Eukaryota > Metazoa > Arthropoda > Insecta > Coleoptera > Curculionidae > Pachyrhynchus > Pachyrhynchus sulphureomaculatus. Next base: position 27,557,429 of record CM032449.1, read on the forward strand.
ATGGACCGACGATATAAAAAGATTGGCAGGACACGATTGGATGCAAAAAGCAAACAACAAAGCTCATTGGAGACAACTTGGGGAGCCTTACATCCGACTATAGATGGAATAAGCTAATTATGATGATGATGATAGTAAAATATGTACAAAGCGACACGATGTACTGTATGATTCGTTTTTCCAAAAAATCAGGAAAAAGGTGGTAGACTTGGAGAAGCCCAGACTAAGCGACAAGAAATTAAATCCGTATTAACGAATCAGAAACATAGTAACGACGTGTAGTTTATTAAAATATTAAATGGAATTAGAGAAAAAATTGTCTAACAACGACATATTAAATAAAATGACCATAAATACTTCAGAACACCAAATAAGATCTAATATTAAAACAGCTACAAAGAAGATATGCGTAACTACCAGGAGAAGTAATGCAAAACCAAATAAACAAACAAAAGAAGTCATGCTGATAAATCATAAAAAATAAAACAAGAGAGGAAATAAGGCACTATAATACAGAACTGGTGAAAATAATAATTGAAAATTACAAAAGTATGAAGATTCTCAAGACAGTTAACGATAGAGGGCGAGCTAGAAACATCAATTAAAAGACACACACGGTAATATACAAGAGAGTGGAACAGATCTAATTAAAATTGTTAGAGATTCTTGCATCACACTTTATGAACTGAACCTCCAAATGTTGTCGACAAGACTATCCTAAGTGTTGACTCCGAAGAGCTGCCTGATATCAGTGTATAAGTGGTAAAGCTGCCACTGTCTCAACTGAAGAAAAGCCGAGCCCCTCGAAAAGGCATTATTATTGTTGAGATATCAATAGGCGAAAACGCCACAGTTAAATCGACGACAATACTCCTCAATAAAGGTCTAGAGAACGGGAAAATACCGGAAACATGGCGAAATACCCGAGTAGTGTTGCTACATAAAAAGGACGATAAACTAAAAATAGAAAACTATCGACCTATAAGCCCTTACAAATTGTTAAGAAAGATAACAAACCAACTTACGAATAAATTAGATACCTATCAACCTCCTAAACAATCCGGGTTCCACAAAGGCTATAACACCAACAACCATCCGCACACTACTTGAAAAATGTAATGAATATAACGAAACCTTTCTCCTCTCCTTCATTGACTGTAACAAGGCTTGTGAGTTGTGAGCTATTTTCAGAGCTATAAACAATACAAGAATTGATTCTCGATATAACAATCTTCTTAGCTATATATTTAAAAATAAAGCACGTAATCATAAATGAAAACACCAACACAAACAAAATTCCAGTGAAAAAGGGTGTGAAATAGGCAGATACTAGATCTCCTAAACTATTCATTCTTGCACTTGAAGACGTTTTCAAGAATCCAAATTGGGATGAGAAAGGCATAAGAATTGGCGGTAGATATCTGAATCATCTTCATTTTGCGGATGGCATCGTGCTGATCAGCCAACAAATAAATGAGCTGGAAGTTATAGTTCAATAACTTCAAAAGGAATCAGCAAAAATTGGCCTATCCATGAACCGGGAAAAAACTAAAATCATTACATCAGAAGATAGAGAAATACATATGGGTGATCAGGTTATAGGAAAAGTAAAGGAATATGTTTACTTAGGACATAACATCAAACTAAGTAGAGAGAATCAAACCGCTGAGATTAACAGACGTGTTCGACTAACTAAATCAATTTAAAGAGGAAAGTGTTTGTATACTTCCGGTCATGACGTATGGAATGGAAACCACAAATTTAAAGAACCAATCAGCACTAAGAGTAACGCAAAGAACCAATGAACAGATGATGTTAGGAATAACTTTCAGAGATCACATCACAAACACATAGATAAAAAAAAAACAAAAGACATGACGTGATAACTCGTATAGCCCAATTAAAATAGACCTGGGTAGGACACGTTGCTCCTCAAGAAAATGCTCAATGGACAAAACACATTGTACACTGGAGATCCCGTTTGCATAAACAGGTAGTGGCAGACCAACAACACGGTGGCTAGACAAAATTAAACGTAAGAATTTGTATTCGCATGCATCTGCTCTGCAAATAATCAACCAATAACTACAGCTGGAAAGGTCAGGCTACTTTGCAGCAATATAAAGAGCAGACTAAATTAACATGCAACACTGTACACAAGCTTTTCCGCATTCTTGTTAAGATAATCGCAATGGAATTTAAATATGGAATACTAAATTCAATTTTCGTTGATATTTATTTAATTTTATTGCTTCATAAGGAAAGCCATTCTGTAAATGTTATTTTCGAAAAAAGGACATTCACATAGACGTAACTCAATCTTTGTGAAACTAAGTTTTGATCTTAAGAGAATCCTATTTTTGATTAGCACCAGCTGGAAAAATGAGTTGTTAAACTTGATAAAGGACGCTAGGGGGCACAACCAGGGAACATGCAGGTATCCAATGGAAATATTCTACACTATTTAGATGCCGAGGAAACCTACAACTATCTAGGCATTGCACAACATCACATGCAAGATACAGCAACTATTAAAACAGAACTACGCAGCAAGTATAGGAAACGACTAAAAATCATCTGGTCATCTGAACTCACAGGATGTAATAAAGTTGTTACTACCAATATGCCGTCTATACCGATACTTTTCCTTTGGAATAGTCAAATGAACGAAAGAAGAACTGCTTGATTTAAATGCACAGGAAAAATTATGCACATGAATAAGAAACAGTCGCGAAAAATTGGCACCAACTAACTCAGAAGAAGGAACTATGGAAAGAGTGGATAGAGGCCTATGTCCAGGAGTGGACTGTCAAGGGCTGTTAAAAGAAGAAGAAGTTTAAATAAAATGTAACCAATATGTCAAATCAGGGTCTTTTGAATCTCTATGCTAAATTTGAAAATTGAAAAAGCGCCAAGCTCCTACTAAACTTAAAAACAAGAACAAGAGTGCTAAAATGTTACGTATTTTTGGTCACGTTATATGGTATAGAAGCGACAACAATTACAGACACAATACAACAGAGAATAGAGTCATTCGAGATCTGTGGTACCGTCGAATGTTCGCGTTCCTTGGACAGCACATACCACAAACGTGGAAATACTTAATCAAATGTAAAGAGAAAAAGAAATGATTATAGATGTTAAAGAGAGAAAAGGCACACACTTTGGCCATATTATGAGAAACAAAAAATATAAACTTCTACAACTCATAATGGAAGGAAAAATAATCGGTAAAAAAGGACCAGGTAGGCGCCGCAACTCCTGATTAAAAAACTGGCGGCTGTGGACAAATATTACATCTACTGAACTGTTTTAGAGCGGAAGTAGATAAGATCGGATGGGCAAATGTGATCGCGAACGTCCTCAGAAGACAAGGCACACTAAGAAGAAGATGCTAAATTTCGTAAAATTTGGTTCCGTTATTTTGGAATGATGCCGGAACAAATACTTCAATGATTGTTGCGCAGAGGCGCAAATTTGCGCCTAAAAAGTTGCGTATGCGATTTGTTGCATCAATTCTTTTACCATTTTAACAAGAAATGAAACGACACTTTTCAGATGTCAGTATCTCAAAGACTATTATATTAAGATTCATTATATTTTATGTTAAGGTCATGGTCAAACGTCACCCCATATGTGTACCCAGGGTCTGTTGCATCTTTAAACCAAATTCCTCTATTTTGAAATAATGCCGATATGAACATTTAGACACTAAGGCCCAAAAAATGGTCGTTTTGGGTTCAACGTAATAAAAGAATTCCCAAAAGAAGAATAAAATATTTTTTATGTACTCGCATAAAGTTAATGTACTATACAATTAAATTGTTATTAGTGACGAAAAAAATAAAAATAGGGAAAGCCCGTCAATCTCCTTATTTAGTCAATAAACAGATCTTTCAGTAATTTAATTATATTAATTTAAAAAATAATAGGATTACTTTTAATAATCCAATTATTTCAGTACAGTTGCGTTAGAAGAGATCAATGATTTGTATACCTTTGTCGGTAGAGTCGTAAAAATCGTTCCCTGACACGTGTCTCCCAAGCATAGGCCAAATATCATCAAAACAACTGTTGTTTTATATTGCTTTATGCAAATTTCGAAGAATAAAGTTTCTTGAAGTTGTCTAGTTCTATCGTAGGCGAAACATCTGAAAGGCGTTCTTATTTGATACGATCTCATCCTAAGTATCGTACGGTCTGTCAAGTAAGAACGTGTCCGCGATAATTCATTTTTGGTAGAAAGAAAGAGAGTACGAAAAATGTCGACGACATGCCAAAATTTGGCTCGGTAGGCAAAGTCACTCCGAAAGTCGAAAAACGAATCGTGTCTTTGTTTTCACGGGACCCGAAATTGAAGCTGCCTCAAGAAGTGCCAAAATTAAGAAAATCGGATTTGAATGTGACTCATGAGACCATTTGAGAACATCTTCGTGGTCATGATGTCAAATTCTGAAGCACGCTGGAGAAACCTTTGCTGGGTGAAAATCAGGTCGCGAGGCGGCTCGCTTGGGCCCACGATAAGATACTAGAGTGGTCTTCGTAATCGCCGGCCGCCAACCCTATTGAAAACGTTTAGTTCCTTGTAAAGAGAAGAGAAGAGAAGAGAGAGGAGGCTCAGAGGACGTTGACTCAGTTGTCTCGCGAGATTCGAAAGAGTTGGAGATAATTGCCGTAGTATGCAGAAAATCTCGTCGCCAGCATGCCTCCAAGATGTCAGGCGATAATTGATGCAGGAGGTTACTAAAGATAATTGCGCCATTGTTAGCACACCATAATACACTGATGGCAAAAAATGTTCTCGAAATACATTTTTTTTCAAGAATATGAGCGGTGACGTTCTTACTTGACAGGCTGCAACTTCTATAATATATATAAAATGCAACATCTCTCTGTCTGCCTATTTGTCTGTCCGTTAGTGCGCTTATCACTGGAGAACCACTTATCCGATTTACGTGCTTTTTTTTTTAAATATACATATGTTCTCTGGCCAGGTTATAGACTATATTTTATTACGTTAGATAACATAAGGAATAAGCAGTGACGATATTAGTGAATTAAGTCGGAAAAAAGTGTGCCGCTACCGCGTTCTCTTGCAATAGACTGCCTAAACCATTAAATATGGAACAATATCATGTAGCAAAGAATATCTGTAATATATATAAAATGCAACGTCTCTCTGTCTGTCTGTCTGTTCGTTAGTGCGCTTATCGCTCGAGAACGACATCCGATTTACGTGTTTTTTTTTTAAATTCATACATATGTTTTCTGGCCAGGTTATATAATAATAATAAAAATCTATATAATATTTATAAAACGCAACGTCTCTTTCTGTCTATCTGTCTGTCTGTTTGTCTGTCCGTTAGTGTGCTTATCATTCGAGATCCACTCTTAAATTCTTAATTTAATATATATCAAAAAAAATCTATGATATATATAAAACATAACGTCTTCCTGTCTGTCTGTCCATTAGTGCGCTTAGCACTCAAGAAACCGGTGTGGATTCAGGAAAAATAGATCGATTAAAGACCAGATATTTTCGATTAAGCAAATCCAAGATAATAGCTTAGAACAAAATTTGGCACTACACTTGGTCTTTGTGGATTTCAGAGAAGCATATGACACTGTAAATAGAGTAGGACTCTACAAGATAATAGAAGAACTAAAAATTCCAAGTAAATTGATTCGCATGGTGAGAATGACCCTGAATGACACAGAAAATAGAGTGTTGGTTGAGGGCAAAGTATCAGATAAGTTTAAGGTGAAAAGAGGATTATGACAGGGCAATCCAGTATCGACATGTCTGTTTAATTTGGTACTAGAGAAGATAATCCGGGAGTCAGAAATAGAAACAAATGGAACGATATACCAACAAACCTGCCAATGCTTGGCCTATATGAATGATGTAACAGTGATTGTAAGAGCAAATTAAAAAAGCCATAAGTAGGATAGAAGAAAGGGGAAGAATGAGAGGACTAAAGATAAATGAGGAAAAAACAAAATACATGGAAATTACAAAGAAGGATAATAAAAACAACAAAAGTCTAGATATCATAAACAACTTAGGGAAAGATATATGCTGAAAAAGTAGACAAATTTAATTATCTGGGAGTAACAATAACAGAGAGTGGACAAGAAAGGACGGAGATACAAGAAAGCATAGCGAAAGGACAGAGATGTTTGGGGGCAATGAATCCAATAATGAAATCAAAGAATGTATCAATGTATATACCACAGTTGTTAGACCTCCTGTGACATATGGTTGCAAAACGTGGAAACTGAATGCAAGAGAAAAGGAGACGTTGGAGGTGTGGGAAAGGAAAGCTTTGAGAAGAATCTAGGGAGGAAGGACAGAAGAGGGACTGTGGAGAAGAAGAACAAACTACGAATTAAAATGCCTATATACGAAATCCCTTATAAGCCAAATTATAAGAAGCCAGCGATTAAGATAGTTGGGACACGTGGCAAGGATGAAGAAAGAAAGACAGGCAAAGAAAGCCCTAATAAGAGGAGTGGTTGGAAGAAGAGGCAAGGGTAGACCTCGATCTACATGGATTCAGGCAGTAAAGCAAAATCCGGAGTTGATGGAAATCTCGCGCTGGGAAAAGCTAACAGGAGACAAAAAGAAGTGGAGACAAGTATGTAACCAAGCCATGAGCCTCTAAGGCCCCCCGAGCTATATAATAATATAAATATAACGAATAAGCAGTGACGATAAAGGTGACTCAAGTCCACGCGAGCGGAGCCGCGGGCACGGCTAGTCTTATATACAATGTTGTTTCAATGCTATCTTAATATTTAGTATCACACTATCAGTAGGGCTATCAATCATATCGTACGGCGAGTTTAACTGCCCATTTTACGTGTTTCACGTAAAACTAGTACTAGTATATCATCATAAATTTTTTTATTAATGATTAATAACTATTAACAAGAATTTTATTCGCGTGGTGATAATACCACTAATACCATCATGATTTGTTTATTTTAAAATGTGGTTTATATTTGAGCAACACGCTTACGCAAACGGCAGAAAAACAATTATGGTACCTTTAAATACAGGAACCAGGTTCAAGGCCCAATTTGGTTATAGTTTAACTAATTGACGGCAATAAACAATTAGGCTTTGTCGCATGAAAATCAATAAATACATTTATAATACTTTAATATGTTTATTTAAATAATTTAAGAGATAATGACATCTTGTAGAGTAAATGAGACTTTGTTTGACTTAACACAATGTTATTGTTTCTTAAAAACTAATCAGTTATTTCAATATTGCATATCTATGTAATTCTAAATATGCAAATGTACAAATTTAAAATTGAAAATCATTGATTTGGATTTAGGTGAGAAAAAAGATTTTGCTAGATGGAAAATCATGGTTATGGAGATTGGACCGTGTCATATTGAAATGACTTTCCTACGAAACACTGAATGAGCTCGACGAGCAAAAGACAAGTATTGAAAACAGATATCTCACTGGTGTCTATCGTACCCTGACTCGGTATAATGGACTTTCAAGTGTAATACAGAATGTAACCCTATTAAATATTATTCGGGTTTTTATAAATTTGATTGATTTCCTACACTTCCGTTAGTGGAAAAGTAGATACCGAAGTTTCTCTTACAATTATGATGTGTCCTGTAGAATGTTGTTTTGCAGCTAGCGTTGATTATATAACTTGTTTCTTTTTGATACATCTTTCATTTTGCTTAATTCTAGTTACTATTGATCACCAAGTTTCTACTACATATACTATTCGAGACGGAAAGGATATCTGACAGCCACCTTCTGTTTGTAAAGGGAGTGTGTCTTACCCAATTTTCTTACCAGGGGTGACGATTGTGGAAAAATTGAATTTCTTAAAGAATAAATAAATAAAGAAAACTAAAATCATTACATCAGAAGATAGAGAAGTACGTATAGGTGACAAGGTTATAGGAAAAGTAAAGGAATATGTTTACTTAGGACATAACATCAATCTAAGTAGAGAGAATCAAACCGCTGAGATCAACAGACGTGTTCGACTAACTAAATCAATTTAAAGAGGAAAGTGTTTGTATACTTCCGATGATGACGTATGGAATGAAATCCACAAATCTAAAGAACCAATCAGCACTTAAACTTAGAGTAACGCAAAGAGCCATTGAACAGACGATGTTAAGAATAACTCTCAGAAATCACATCACAAACACATAGATAAGACAAAAAACAAAAGACAAGACGTAATAACTCGTATAGCCCAATTAAAATGGACCTGGGTAGGACACTTGCACCTCAAGACAACGTTCGATGGACAAAACACATTGTACACTGGAGACCCCGCTTGCATAAACAGGTAGTTGGTAGACCAAGAGAAAAAGTTAAGTATTGAAAACAGATATCTCACTGGTGTTTATCGTACTTTGACTCGGTATAATAGACTTTCAAGTGTAATACAGAATGTAACCCTATTAAATATTATTCTGGTTTTTATAAATTTTGATTGATTTCCCACACTTCCGTTCGTGGAAAAGTAGATACCGAAGTTTCTCTTACATTTATGATGTGTCCTGTAGAATGTTGTTTTGCAGCTAGCGTTGATTATATAACTTGTTTCTTTTTGATACGTCTTTCATTTTACTTAATTCTAGTTACTATTGATCACCAAGTTTCTACTACATATACTATTCGAGACGAAAAGGATATTCGACAGCCACCTTCAGTTTGTAAAGGCAGTGTGTCTTATTCAATTTTCTTACCAGGGGTAACGATTGTGCAAAAATTGAATTTCCTAAAGTACTTTGCATATTTTGTCTCTAGAATCGTATATATAAGATATAACTGGATCTTTGGTACTATCTTCTCTGAGTGTCGGTTTTATACTGATTTGGAAAAGGGAAGTACAGTAGAACCCCGCTTATCCGAGGTAACGTGGGGGGCACCCTCCTCGGATAACTGAAAACTCGGATTTGCTTTTTATTCATTCAAAAAATAAACACCAATACTTTAAACCGATGTATGAACGTTTTTAACATATAAATAGGTACATACATTATAAAACAGTGAAATAGGTATCTATGCGCTTCTGTTTCATATTGCATCTTCTTTTTCTCGCTGCAATGTTTCTCCATCTATTAAGAAGGAGCAAATCCGCTGGGGTTGCCTCTGGTTGTTGTTTGATATACCTCAAAGCTTTTTCCAAAGAAGCAAAACCTTCTTGATGAGAGATCTTAGTGGGAGACTGTTCATTCACCACCGCCTCGTCAACGTCATCTCATTTTTTCATTTTTCTGAAAGGCATTCGTTATTTCTTCAATACTCATTTCTTCTTCTAAATCATCTGCTGTAATCCATTCAACAACATCTTTTCTTGTCACATTTTCGCAACCTTTTAATTTTTGTATTAATTCAAATAAACTTTTTTCTTTTTCTTCCATCTCGATGCCAAAATTTGAACAGGACATTTCTCCATGGCTTTTCAATTTCAAAGCTAATTCATTTAATGGAGTATCATTTTCACTGTCATTATAGTCCTCAAAATCAATAACTTTTGACCAAAATTTTTGAATAGTGGTAGTACGCACCGAATACCAAGCTTGACTTACCCAGTAAATAACATTTTTCAGTGTAACCTTTCTCATCCCATTGATAATATCCCCCTTTTCTGTGTATTCTAACAGATGTACAAGATATAAACGCCTATAATTTTTTAAAATGTTTTCGAGGATGCCTTGATCCATTGGTTGCATTATGCTGGTTACATTTGGAGGAAAAAATTTGACAACAATTTCGCCCACATCAAGTCCTTCTCCAGGATGAGAGGGGGCATTATCCATTAACAAAATTGCTTTAATAGGAAGACGGTTTCTGTTCAAAAATTTAGTCACAGATGGCACGAACTCTTTTTCAAACCAGTTAGTAAATAAGGTCGCATCCATCCATGCGCTCTTCTGACTTTTGTGATAGACTGGTAGGGCTTTGGGTGAGATGGTGAGATCAGTCGGGATTTTGTGCTTGCCAGATGCATTGGAACATACCATTATAGTTAATCTTTCCTTACTTCGTTTGTGCCCAGGAGCTGATTTTTCCTGTCGAGATGCCAATGTTTTTGATGGAAGCATTTTATAATTCAGACCAGTTTCATCACAGTTGTAAATTTGATCACATGTGTATCCACAATCTTCGATTTGCTTTTTAAAGTTCTGCTTAAACTTCACAATTGATGAGACATCAGAAGAAAGTTTTTCACCACATACAGTCAGTTGTCGTACACCGTACCGTTTTGTCCAGCGGTCAAGTCATCCAGAACTGGGGATAAACTGATCTATCTCTGGGAATTGCCTACTAATCATTATTGCTTTCTGTTGTAAAATTGGACCTGACAGAGGCACACCTTTTGATCTCTGTTGGTTAAACCATATGAATAAAGCTTCGTTAACCTTTTCATAGTCGCCGGTTTTCATTGATTTTCTTCCTGAGGACGAGGAGGCTTGATTTATACACCACTCTTCTATTTTTGTGCGGTTTCTTTTCCAATCTCCAACTGTTACCTCACCTACTCCATAATCTCGTGCAACAACTTTAATTGTCTCTCCTGCTTCAATTCTTCTGATGGCTTTTAATTTTTCTTCAATAGGAACGACGATTCTTTTACGCTTGTTTTGCTCCATTATAATACAACAAACAAAGCAGTTCGTATTCATTACACTTAACTACTAGAACTCCAACCAAATAAATTATGTGAGTATACTCGTACTTCTACATAGTAAACGCTATAACGCACTGCATTCACGCAAATTTACATGCTGAAAGAGTCCAAAAACATTAATAGGGGCCCCCTCACAAGGGCCAGGAGGATTCCCTGAAGGCCCCGACGGATTTTAAATGGAAATATGTACATACATATTTTAGAAGCTCGGTTAATACGCAGCATAGACGCGCGTACCTCGGATAGTCAGTTTCTTAGATTGGCTCGGTTAATCCGGAGCTCGGTTAATCGGGGTTCTACTGTATTGTGTTTGTATAAAAATATTTCTTCACGTTTCTGAGTCCTTAGATCACGAAAAAATTTCCGTCAATCTGTCGGTTTATTGGCACGATAACTCGTGAACGAAATAAAATATCTAATTCAAATTTTGTTGACATTTTAAGACACAGTAAAGATAAAACCAGTCTGTCAAGTAAGAACGGGTCCGCGATAATTCATTTTTGGTAGAAGCGATTCCAGCGATTCATTAAAAAAATCGGTAGAGGGAACCTTTGTCTACGACGTATTTTAGTAAAAGTATCAGTCGATACGGAACTTTCTTTATTGTCATTCAAATGACACATTCTGCGGCCACTAAATATATTAAAAAGTCGGTATCGTTCATGAAGAAGTGGATAAATCATTCACGAAACGAGAAGTGTTGACGACTTGCCAAAACATGGCTCAGTAGGCAAAGTCACTTCGAAAGTCGAAAAACGAACTTTGTTTTCACGAGACCCGAAACTGACGCTGCGTCAAGGAGAGACAAAATTAAGAAAATTGGATTTGAATGTGTCTCATGAGACTATTCGACAACATCTTCGTGTTCCTGATGTTAAATTCCGAAGCACGTCGAAGAACCTTTGCTGGGTGAAAATCACGTCGCGAAGCGGCTCGCTTGGGCCTACCATAAGATACTAGAGTGGCCCTCACAATCACCGGACGGCAACTTTATTGAAAACGTTTGGTCCCTTGTAAAGAGAAAGCTTAGGGGAAAGATTCTGAGGACTTCGACTCAATTGTCTCCCTTCTTCTTCTTTTACATAGATTGCGCTATGTATGTAGGCTTTTGCCTGTTTTTTCTCCCTTTATGTCTCTTGCGACGAGGACGTCCAGCATTCTTTCCATCTTTTTAATGGTCTGCCTTGTGATCTTTTTCCCATCGGTATTTGTGTTTGTACTTTCTTCACCAATCTGTTTTCGTTCATTCTTTCTATATGTTTCTTTCAGCATTTTCTTCTCCTTCTTATTAGCTTGGTTACGTCCTCTATTCCGCTCTGTTGTCTGAGATCATCGTTTTTTACTCTGTCCCACTTTGTTTTCCTGTGTATAGTCCTAAGTATTTTCATTTCCGTTGTGTTCATGATTTGCATTGATTTAGCAGTATCTGGCCATGTTTCAGCTGCATATGTCATTACCGGTCTTATAGCTGTTTTATAAATTTTTATTTTACTTTCTGTATTCAGATATTTATTTTTCCATACAATATCCCTGAGGCAGCTCGAGATGCGTGCGGCTTTTATAGTTTGTTCCACGACTTCGCTTTGCAGTCTTCCATCACTTGTTATGTTACTGCCCAAGTATTTGATCTTCATAGCCTGTTCGATAAACTTGCCGTCCAGCTCCAGTTTACATCTCTCCAGATTTTTGGCTTTCACCATACATTTTGTTTCTTCACTATTAACGATCATATTTAGTTTTTTCGCAGTTTGGTTAAATACTTGTAATAATCTTTGGAGTTTATTTTCAGAGTCCGTGATGAGTACGGCATCATCTGCGTAAGCTATCACGTTGAAATATGTTTCTCCCATTTTGTATCCTTCTGTTCTTGGTAGGTTTTCAATTATTCGATCCATAGTTGTATCCCGAGATTCGAAAAATTTGGAAATCATTGCAGAAAATCTCGTCGATATGATGCCTCTAAGATGCCAGGCGATTATTGATGCAGGAGGCGATTGGACAACTTACTAAGATAATTGCGCCGTTGTTAGCATACCAAAAAACACATCGATGGTCAACATTTTTTCAAGAATACGAGTGGTCACGTTCTTACTTGACAAACTGGTTCTTGGGCACTATGGGGTGAGAGGTCGTTAAATTGTCGGAATTATTATAAGAATTTTTCTTGATTTTTGGTTTGTTTTAATTGACAAATTTAATTAAATATAATTATTTATAGTTAAATATATAATGGGTTATAGGGGTGAGGAAGGTGTGTTAGAAGGATTAGATCTAATATATCGTGTTACACGTCCTTTTCAGGGTTCCCAAAGTCAGAAGAGGTTGGAATAAAAATTAATGGCTAGCCAGTCAACAATGTGAGATACGCAGCTGACACTATCTTAATTGCGGAAACTCTGGAGGATTTGCAAATTATTTTAGACAGGCTAGTTTAGGCCAGTGAAGAAAGAGGTTTGACACTTAATGAAAGGAAAATCAAATTTATGCTAATATCAAAAAACCAAAGAGTAAATGGAAGACTTCTCATTCATAATGATTCGGTTGAACATGTACATAAATATGATTATGGAACAAGTATCAATAACAATAACGACATTTTAGAAGAAATTCGAACGAGAATTGGGAAAGCACGGGCTACGTTTGTAAGGATGAAAAACTTCTTCTCAAGCCACGATATAAACTTAAACCTAAATAACCAGCCATGTGCAAGTCGGACTTGCGCAATTAGCGTTCCGTGCGTTAATTGCTTTTAAAATAAAAATTTTTGCTACGGAGGTATAAAATGATCAATGACTTCACACCCCAAATGAGTTTTCAACAAAATTTTTCTCCGATCTTTACTGAAAACTGATGACTTTGAATTTTTTTTTATATACCAGATAAATTATATGGTAAGGCACTCGTGATATTGTCCGTCGATTTCCAAGGAAAAACACCATCTACTATTCCCATAGTGCAGTCAAGGATGCCCGATATTGTCTTCAGACAGCGTATCATAAAACGTATTTTGATGAAGTTAGACACCAAAAAGGCTTCTGGCGCTGACGGAATACCTGCCATAGTTCTCAAAAACTGTGCGAGGGAACTAACACCAGTCTTCTGTAGACTTTTCAACCTATCCTACAGAAAGGGAATATTTCCTTCCTGCTGGAAATGTGCCACAGTTTAGCCGATACCTTGAAGGATTCAACAATATTAGCGATCACCAATATGGCTTTCGTAAAAATAGATCAACAGGAGATCTTCTGACTTATGTAACACGTGTTTGGAACAACGCAATTGAACACTTTGGAGAATCTCGAGCGATTGCTCTTGACATATCCAAGGCATTCGACCGTGTTTGGCACGATGGTCTGTTGGCTAAACTACGTTCGTCTGAAAAGTTCTGTTTCTTTAGAGAGCGTTCTTTACGAGTGGCAGTCGACGGATTTCTTTCTAACGCCTGACGGATTTCTTTCTAACGCCTTCGCTATCAACGCCGGTGTACCCCAAGGCTCCATACTATCTCCTACTCTCTTTCTCATTTATATTAACGATCCGCTGGAATAGACCAAGAATCCAATCTACAGCTTTGCAGATGACGGTACACTTATCTCTTCATTCACTTTGAATGCTCGGACATTGGCTACTCAGTAGCCCGCAGACAGCAGGAGGTCATTCAACTTAACAAAGACCTGGAAGAAATTCTATCTTGGGATGACAGTAACCAAGTGGAATTTAACGCTACAAAAACCCAGGCGGCAGTTTTTTCTAAAAAAGTTAAAGTTGCTGAACCCGACATAGTTATGTCGGGGCACTCCATTCCTCTAACATCGTCACTCAGTTTGTTGGGCGTTAATTTGGGAGCAAATGTGTCCTGGTATGAACATGTTGCAGGCATAGCAAGGAGAGCTTCTCAGAAGTTGAGAATATTATTTCGAATCAGAAAGCTTTACACTCCACAACAACTGTTAATTCTTTACAAAGCTCGAATTCGACCAACTATGGAATATTGCTCCCATGTTTGGAGCTCCGCTCCCAAACATACACTGCATTTGTTGGAGCTGTTCGTCTGATTGGAGACCCGGAACTGACCGGCGGCCTTGATTCGCTGGAACATCGAAGAACGGTTGGCGACTTGAGCCTATTCTACAAGTATTTTCATGGAAAGTGTTCGAAGGATGTGGCCCGCTTAATTCCTCCCAGAGTCGTGCTAATACTTCACATCCGTATGAGGTTCAGCTTGTTACTCCTCGTACAACGTTTTTCAAGCAGTCTTTTATATGGATAACATCATCCCTTTGGAATAATTTGCCCAGGACTGTGTTTCCCACCGAGTACATAGCGATTCAAGAACAACGTGAATCGCTTTCTCCGCACACGTGTCGCTCCTGTAGCGCTTTAGGGACTTCCCTGTAGCACGTGTGCTGGACTCATAAAAAAAAAAACAATCTATACTCCGTGGAGAATATTCTAGAACTTTTCCAAAATTTTTTGATCAGTACTTTTCAAGATTAGGGAGGGGACAGCGATTTTTCGCAACTCTTTGAAAATAATTCGAAGGCAAGTGTGCGGAAATACTACATTATACATATTTTTTAACTCGTGTTTTTACAAGCTTTCATTTAACATCCCACTCGATGAGCTAGTAAAAAAAATTTTCACCTCCGATTTCACCCCTTAAATCAAAATTTAACTTTCAAAACTATACGGCTCTGATGAGGCTATCAATTTCTATATTAATACTAAATTATGACTTTCTACGTCAAATAGTTTCGGAGAAAATCTGGTGTGACAGACAGACAGACACCGAAGAATCTTATAAGTGTAAGGCACAAATGAAGATGAAAAACAGTTAAACCTGAAACTCTACACTCGTACCTACGCCCACATCTGTAGCGGTTAGGGGTTTTCCTTTAGCGCTTATTCTGCGCTTATAAGAAAAACATAAATGAATTTTCCAACATTAACGAAAAATACTTGTTTCATATTCTGATGCCTAAAAACATATTAAACTCGAGAAAAAAACCTAAGACTTGGACAATTTCCTTCTTAGTGATAACCTTTTTCAACAACAAAAGTCGTATTTTACTACTTTTACTAAAATTGTTTTAATATCATTTTAATAATATAATAACCCAATTTAACTTTAACAAGGCAAGTAGTCAAGTCTTCGGAAGAAAGCAATTTATTTAAATTAGGTTATTGTTGTCTAAATTAATGGCACACCTATCTTCTCTTTGTCAGATAAAAGATAGAGTATATTATTAAAAGGCTGTTCAGAAAACTTGAATATCATTGTTTAAAAAAGTCATTACTATAACCCTAAGCACAATTGAAGTAATATATAAGATTTTTTAATTATTCGACTAAATTTCCAAAGCAAAGAAATAATCTTAGAATTATTGTAACTCGACGCATTAGTTGTAGTAACTAACGTATGCAACTTTTTATACATATACCCAGTGGCGAATACGGGATGTGGGCGAAGGGGAGATTGCTTCCCGCTTGTCCAAAATGTAATTGATGCCAGGGTAGTAGATCCGTATATTCATTTATAGACTTCGTTATGTTTTAATTTTCTTTATTTTTATTTCAAAATATTTTTTTTTTTTTTTTTTTTTTTATGGGTCTAGCACACGTGCTACAGGGAAGTCCCTAAAGCGCTACAGGAGCGACACGTGTGCGGAGAAAGCGATTCACGTTGTTCTTGAATCGCTGTAGATTGTACTCGGTGGGAAACACAGTCCTGGGTAGACCATTCCAAAGGTATGATGTTCTCCATATAAAAGACTGCTTGAAAAGCGTTGTACGAGGAGTAACAAGCTGAACCTCATACGGATGTGAAGCATTAGCGCGACGTGTACTTTCTAATATGCACCGCTCTGGGAGGAATTAGGCGGGCCACATCTTTCGAACACTTTCCATGAAAGTACTTGTAGAATAGGCTCAAGTCGCCAACCGTTCTTCGATGTTCCAGCGAATCAAGGCCGTCGGTCAGTTCCGGGTGTCCAATCAGACGAACAGCTCTTCTCTGGATAGAATCCAACAAATGCAGTGTATGTTTGGGAGCGGAGCTCCAAACATGGGAGCAGTATTCCATAGTTGGTCGAATTTGCGCTTTGTAAAGAATTAACAGTTGTTGTGGAGTGTAAAGCTTTCTGGTTCGAAACAATATTCCCAACTTTTGAGAAGCTCTTCTTGCTATGCCTGCAACATGTTCATGCCAGGACATATTTGCTCCCAAATTAACGCCTAACAGATTGAGTGACGATGTTAGAGGGATGGAGTGCCCCGACATAACTATGTCGGGTTCTGCAACGTTAACTTTTTTAGAAAAAACTGCCGCCTGGGTTTTTGTAGCGTTAAATTCCACTTGGTTACTGTCACCCCAAGATAGAATTTCTTCCAGGTCTTTGTTAAGTTGAATGACTTCCTGCTGTCTGCGGATATTCGTCTGAGTAGTCGATGTCCGAGCGTTCAAAGTGAATGAAGAGATAAGTGTACTGTCATCTGCAAAGCTGTAGATTGGATTCTCGGTCTTTTCCAGCAGATCGTTAATATAAATGAGGAAGAGAGTAGGAGACAGTATGGAACCTTGGGGCACACCGGCGTTGATAGTGAAGGTGCTAGAAAGAAATCCGTCAACTGCCACTCGTAAAGAACGCTCTCTGAGGAAACATGAGAGCCACAAACAGAACTTTTCAGACATACCATAAGAACGTAGCTTAGCCAACAGCCCATCGTGCCAAACACGGTCAAATGCCTTGGATATGTCAAGAGCAACCGCTCGAGATTCTCCAAAGTGTTCAATTGCGTTGTTCCAAACATGTGTTACATAAGTCAGAAGATCTCCTGTTGATCTATTTTTACGGAAGCCATATTGCTGATCACTAATAATGTTGAATCCTTCAAGATATTTTTAGAAGATGCTGATTGATAGCCTTTTCCATTACTTTCGATATTATTGAGAGTAGTGCGATTGGTCGGTAGTTATTTGGCAAGGTCTTCTTGCCTTTTTTAGGTATCGGCTGAACTGTGGCACATTTCCAGCAGGAAGGAAATATTCCCTTTCTGTAGGATAGGTTGGAAAGTCTACAGAAAACTGGTGTTAGTTCCCTCGCACAGTTTTTGAGAACTATGGCAGCTATTCCGTTAGCGCCAGAAGCCTTTTTGGTGTCTAGCTTCATCAAAATACGTTTTATGATACGCTGTCTGAAGACAATATCGGGCATCCTTGACTGCACTATGGGAATAGTAGGTGGTGTTTTTCCTTGGAAATCGACAGTAGAATGTGAAGCAAAGAGTTCAGCCAACAAGTTCGCTTTCTCAACAGGTGTCGTTGCAATAGAATTATCTGGCCGTGTGAGTGGTGGTATGGTGGATTTGGTGAAATTCTGACCAACTGCCTTAGCGACTGACCAAAAGGACCTGGAATTGCCGGGACAAGCGAGAAGTTTGTTTCTAATCCGTTGATTGTGTACCTCCTTGGTTTCGTCGATAATTTCTTTGCATCTGTTCCTGGCACGAACAAAGATGTTACGATTTATGGTGTTACAATTTAGTTTCATGCTACAATTTAGTTTCATGTGTCCCTGTTCGTAGATTCCCAAAGGTTTACAAATTATGTTTTCAAAGCTCTACTTGTCATTTTTATTTTATTTAAGTTATATACTTAAATAAAGTTTTTCAGTTGAATTTAGCTATTGTCACATATCAGTCCACACACTACAAACTTACTACATTGACTACTCTACCGATCAGTGGCAAAGAGGCGCCTAAACTGTGTAAGATCTGGCACTACAAATCTGCTAAATGGGAATATTTTCGAATTTTCTCTTGGCTAGACTTTTGTTGTAGATCCGACGACCCATCTGACCGTACCAAGGAAGTTTCAGGGGCCATTTTGGAGGGCATAGAAGGTTACATTCCTTTTTCGAAAAAATGTCATTCCAACGGCAATTCCTGATTCGAGATCGAAAAAAAAGCTGTTGCTTCTACACATCTTGTTTACCGACAATGGCGTGAAAATCCTAACGTCAAAAATCCGGAACAGATACAAAGAAATTATCGACGAAACCAAGGAGGCACCAAAATTATGTTACCTATATGTTACTTGGCATTTTTACCAAATTTAAGGAGTAGATCTCGTTTACATATACATCTGTATCAAGCTTAAAGCCCACAAATAACAAGTTAATAGTAGATCACGTGCCTTTCAAAATCAACAGGCACGGCAAAGAAAGCCAAACTTGTGGAACGGAGAAAAATTCAGACAAGAAGCAAGGACAGTCAATAAATTTAGCCATTGTATAGTTTTGTATTTGAAAATCAGTTAAAGAACATTTTAAAAAATTTAAAGAACAAACATAAACTCCTGGACAAAATTAATGCAACAATCTGAAAATTAATTTATTTTTTCTTAGTCAGTTTTAAAGTTTATCGAGTATTTGAATAGTCGGCTATGCATATTTTGTTTCGTTGTTCATGACAGAAATCAAAACAATTCGTTTAGATTTACAGTTTTAAAGAATTTTTTAGAAGATAAACAATTTACTGTAATAATGCGATAGATTTTCTTTAAAAGTAAGCTTATAAATTGTTCCCTTTTTCAAAGTAATACGTTTTTGAGGTAGACTGTTTTATTTTTGACCCCGAAGAATTAGAAAAAATGAATCGAACAAGGAATTTAACTGAACACGAGGTAGTGCGAGCCTCAGTTTTATTGGACGAGGGATATTGTCAGAGTTATGTTGCCAATTTGTTAGGCAAACATCGTTCCACAATAAGTCGTATGGTAAGACGATTGAATGAAGTAGGAACTTATTCTAGAAGGCTAGGGCAAGGGCGAAAACGATGCACTGGCGACCTAGATGAACGTTTTATAAGACAATATGCTTTAAGAAACAGGACTGTCACTAGTTCTATAATAAGAAACGAACTTGAAGCTGTTCGCAATGTCACAATTTTTTCTAAAACAGTTAGAAGACGGTTAAATGAAGCTGGATTAAACAGTAAGAGACCAGCCACAGCGCCCTTGCTTACTAGAGAGAACTGAGTTGCCAGGTTACGTTTTGCTCGAAATCACGAAAAATGGTCTGTGGATGATTGGAAACAAGTTTTCTTCACAGATGAAACTAGGGTTAGTCTAAAACATTCAGATGGTCGTGAGCGAGTATGGCGAAGACCATGAGAGAGATTTGATCCTTGCAATATCTCTGCAAGGATTCCATTCGGCGGTAGCTCTGTTATGTTCTGGGGTGGCATCTGCTTTGATGCTCGCACAGAGTTAGTTCCTGTCCGTACGAGATCCATGAATGCTGACTACTATCTTGAGAATATTGTAATAGAACATGTGATGCCTCTCGGTCATTTTGTGGGGCCCAATTTGCTGTTTATGCAAGATAACACTCGACCTCACGTGGCTAGGAAGGTACTCGAATAACTTAATCAAGTTGATATACCGATTATGCAATGGCCACCAAAAAGCCCGGATCTAAATCCGATAGAACATGTATGGGATCACCTTAAGAAAAATGTGAAACGTCATATACCTGCACCTAGAAACCTGAGGGAACTTGAAAATGCAGTTATCACAGAATGGGAGCAAATTCCTTAAGATTTTATCCGAAATTTAGTTAGAAGCATGCCTAGGCGCATAAACGCTGTCATCCGAAGTAGAGGAGGCAACACACGCTACTAGTGTCCCAGTTACACCATTAATTTTGCTACTAGTGTCCCAGTCTATTTTTTTCATTATTACATAATTTCAACGATTTTGTTATTAGGTCTTAAGAATAATTTTAATTCGAATCTTATAGAGAAATTTGGTAGCTAATTCACTTTTAAAGTATCCGAATAAGTTTTTTCTAACTTTTAGTGTAACCAGTGTTCATATAAAATTATTAAAATTAATTCATTATAGAGATTTGTATGATTTAATATATTGTTGCGTTAATTTTGTCCAGGAGTGTAGTTACGAGGGTCATTTAATAAATAAAGAGACAAATAGCTCTAGCTCAAGAAAGTTTATTGGATGGCTACAAAATTTGGCCTACTTTAGTACACTTGTCCTATCTTTCTGTTAGCTTCTTAATTTCTGTGGCAAAGAATTCTTTCGGTTGACGTCGAAGCCACTCTTGCACTTTTTCTTCCACTTCTTCATTGCCGGTGAACTTCTTTCGATATAGAGCATCTATGAGAGATCCGAACAGGTCTTCATTGTCAGTGACCTTCTTTCCACATAGAGCATCCTTGAAAGGGTTGAACAGGTAAAAATCACATGGAGCCAGGTGTGGGCTGTATGCGGAATGAGGCAAGATCTCCCAACTTCTTAAAGCTTTTCTTGGGTAAGCCGGGTTGATATCAGGGCGCACGTTTTTAGGTACTGTAAATGGTTCTGAATAATATTGTAAACAATTCCAACGCGTACCCCAACCTTCTAAGATATTATTTCAACAGTAATTTTTCTGTTATCAGGAATAAGTCCATCAAACTTCGATTCCAACGAGAAACCTTAAACTTCGACTGGACGTCCACTTCGCTGCTCGACACATTCGGCATCTTTTGAACCGATCTATCGACTTCTAAACGTTCACACGATTCATGCAACTTTGTCCATACTGTAACAACATTCTAGAATGTATTTCACTTGGCTTAACACCTTCTGGTACTAAAAATCTGATGACAGAACGCTGCTCTTCTGAAGTGTAGTCTTTCAATGGACTCGCCATGGTAAACTGGATATTTTGAGGTTATGTTTACATTACATGATCGACCAGCTGATTAAAAGTCATCACAAGGTTGGCTCCTAGAAGTATGGAGAGGCTTCGTTGAATGGGTTTAGGCTTAGACCAATTGTCTTTTTACTTATTAAATGACCCTCGTATATACAAAAGTTGATTCCTAATGAAAAAAAAAGTGCAAAATACAATTTCCTTTTTACCTTAGCTTTATAACTGCGAAGTATCTTTCTTGTTTAAGTATCTCAGTAATTATATAGAAAGAAAAACCGGTCAAGTGCACGTCGGACTTAATAAAAAATAATATCCTTAGCTAGGCTAAGTTAATTAGGTTCCTGACATGTAGACATATCTTAAGATCCAATATGTATTTTCACGTTTTTTTCTTAGTCAATAATGTATAATAGTTATAGCATCTTAGCTACCTAATAGCCATTAAATCAATCTAGCTTAGTCTAAAATCTAGTAATAAAAGTATAAAACAAATACTTACTATCTAAATATTTGTTGAAATATGAACAAATCAAATAAAATTATTTTTTCTCGGTACCTATCCGTTAATCACCAGCCATTATGGATATTTATTTTATATGTGATTAGCCAAATGCAGTAACAAAGAAGTGTGTGAAAGTATTACATCATATATATTTTTGAACTTGAATTTCATAAACTTTCATTTGACGCACCAGTCGATAACCTGGTAAAATTTTTGTTCTTTCACTTTCACCCCCAAAAGTCAAAATTTAACTTTCAAAACAACAGCGGTCTGATTGAGCCATCAATTTCTATATTTGTGCCAAATTTCAACTTCATATGTAAAATAGTTTTGGAGATGTGGCAGATAGACAGACAGACAAACGGACACCGAAGTGATGTCATAAGTGTTCCGTACCCTAAAGAGACACGACATCCCTAACCTGTCAGTCTTTCTAAAGAAAACAACGTCAAAAAATTAGAGCACCTGAAAACTTGTCAAACTGCCTTTAAAATCAAGTTTCTTCCTATAGCAGGTATAAGCTAACAGTGTATATAGTATTATGATTTGTTGAACTACAGCTGTTTCTTTACAGCTCTAAAGGTATTCGGGTATTATTTGGAACTAAAACATTTTTATAACACACAGTTTTATAACACGAAGCTCTGTTTTCAAAGGGGCAAAGACTACATCATTCTTAACAAATTAATAATTAAAATAAGCAAAATAAGTTCATTTAGGAAAACCTTCATAGAAAACCTTACCGTAATGATACATCACGCTAGCTTTATTTTCAACAATCCATTAAATTGAAAAAAAAACATGCATAACTATATGCGAGCAATCTCTGCGTGAAAATAAACTCACTTTTTGCACAGATTTTCTTGAAGGTTGAGCTTTATTTTCAGAAAAAGAAGTCGTTTTTACTTCTCTTGCTAAAGGGAACAATTCCATTTGTAAAACACTCACTTTCCGAGATTTTTGCATTTCTTCATGTACAGGGTCCCTAGATAACGAAAGATCATAGTCCTCTATTTCCGTTGGTCAGTCTGTTTGTTAGCACGATAACTCTCGAACGAAATAAGATATCGATTTCAAATGTGGTAAATACATAATACTTGAAGTAGGAATGAAACTTGTTGGGCAATGTAAGTTCAGGGAAATGGACGAAAAAAATGATTCAAAGGGTGCAGTCAATAAATCCTGTATGTAACAATATGAGCACACTTATTTTATTGTGTGTTCTTTTCGGGTTTATGGAGCCGAAGAATCTAAAAATTGGGTTACATTTTCATTATTTTCAATTATTGGTTACCAAACATATACATTATATATATACATTAATCTCAGGTATATGTCTCCTTCTGGTTTCTTGGAGTTAAAGAATCTCATACTTGTGTTATTTTTAATGTTCCGTACAAAACACGTCGGTGTCTGTCTGCCCGTCTATATGTCCGTCTGTCACACCCGATTTCCCCGAAACTATTTGACGTAGAAAGTTGAAATTTGGCACTAATATAACATATAACATATAACATATAACATATAACATATAACATATAACATATAACATAACATATAACACTGATGATCTCATCCCAGCCGGGTAGTTTTGAAAGTTAAATTTTGACTTAAGGGGTTAGTTTTGGGAGGTAAAATCGGAAGTGAATTTTTTTTTTTACCAATTCATCGAGTTGGGTGTCAAATGAATTCTCGTAAAAACACGAGTTCAAAAATATATATAATGTAATACTTGCGCACACTTTTCTTTACATTATTTTTAAAAAATTGCGCAAAAACCGCTGTCCCCCCTTATCTTGAAAAGTGCTAATCAAAAAAATTTAAAAAAATTATGGAATATTCTCAACAGGGTGTAGATTGAATGAAAATTATCACGAGTGCATTACATGTAATAATTTATCTGATATACAAAAAAAAAAATCAAGGTCATTAGTTTTCAGAAAGATCGGAAAAAAACTTTGTTGAAAACTCGTTTGGGATGTGTTTTGTGAAGTCACTGATCATTTTATACTTTCGTAACAAAAATTTTTATCGTAAAGGGTTATATACACCTGGGCGCTGCAAAAAGTATGTATATTTTAATAAAACATATTAAAGATTATTAAGTGATTAATACAAAAGAATGGCAATTATATATTTTCATTGTACTTTATATATAATAAGAATAAAATATGTTTTAAATGTTAACATTATTTTTTATAGAGTTAAATGGACCACTGATGAAAACTATTACTCCTTATCTGCAGGATAACTTCACAAAAAATAATCCAATCTGCAAAAATAAAAATTAATCTTGTAAAAAATTACGGTGTTTCAAATTTTAGTATGCAATTTTCGACCAAAACATTTATGTTTAATTATTCATAAAAAATTGTCTATTAGAAAAATTTAAAAAATCTCTCGACATTTTGTAGACAAAGTAATTATTAAGATTTAAAGAAAAAAAATTTTAAAATATTAAAAATTGACTTGAGTAATATTGCAGACAGTGCATTGACACAAGTAGCGGTCCCAATCCGATGCCAGGCCACATTTAATGCTATAACTTTCTAAT
The DNA here is from genome assembly GCA_019049505.1 of Pachyrhynchus sulphureomaculatus. NCBI lineage: Eukaryota > Metazoa > Arthropoda > Insecta > Coleoptera > Curculionidae > Pachyrhynchus > Pachyrhynchus sulphureomaculatus. Next base: position 27,581,894 of record CM032449.1, read on the forward strand.
GGAATGGAATTTTCTTTAATTTTTTTTTTGAATAATTCTTAGAAGTACAGAGAATAAAAATCTGTAAATAAATCGAATTTTGAAAATTCCAGATGTATGTAACCCTTAAAAGCGATCAACGTACTGAACACTAATTGCGTAAGTCCGGCTTGCACTTGGCCGGTTATTTTTTTTTTTTTATTATTTTCAGTTTTAACAGAAATAGCAGCTAGAAGAATATGTCCAGTTTCAGTTGTAAATATTTCTACAGTCCTTCCTCTGTACATCTCTTTTTGTAATTAATATCTTACGGCGGATACCATTTAAAACATCGACTTGTAGTCCTTGGATTAAGTTTTTAGTGTTCCGTAGGGAACACTTATAAGATGACTTCGGTGTCTGTCCGTCTGTCTCTCCGTCTCTGTCTGTCTATCTGTCCCCGATTTAGTTTTGAAAGTTAAATTCTCCGAAACTATTTGTCATAGAAAGTTAAGAATTGGTAATAATATAAGAATTGATGGCCTCATTAGAACCATTTAGTTTTGAAAGTTAAATTTTAACTTAAGGGGTTATATATTTTTGGGGGTTAAATCGAAAGTATAAAAAAATTATTTTTATACTAGGTCATCGAGTGTGGTGTCAAGTGAAAGCTTGTGAAAACATGAGTAAAAATATATATATATAATGTAATACTTGCGCGCACTTTTTTTTGTATTATTTTTAAAAAATCGCGAAAACTCGCTGTCCACCCAACTTATCTCGAAAAGTACTCATCAAAAAATTTGAAAAAATTCTGGAATATTTTCGACGGGGTGTAGATTGAACGAAAATTATCAGTGCATTACTTTTAATAATTTATCTGGTATATGGTATAAAAAAACAAAAAATTCAAGGTCATCAGTTTTCAGTAAAGATTGGAAACAAACTTTGTTGAAAACTCATTTGGGGTGTGTTTTGTGAAGTCACTGATCATTTTATACCCCGTAACAAAATTTTTTATTTTAAAAGCAATCAACGTAGGGAACACTAATTGCGCAAGTGCAACTTGCACTTGACCGGTTATTTATTTTAGTCTAAGAAAGTTAAATCCAGTATTTATTTTAGAACTACACGTTTGCAAAGAAAGTACTTGGCAAAACACTTTGACGATTACTTTTTCTTTTCACCTCCGGAAATTAAAAGTAAAATGAAATCTGTGTAAAAAATCACTACGACATTAAATAAAGCAGAAGTTGATCTAATGCTAGAATTTACAAGTACAGTTAAACATATATTTATGCTGTTCATCGAGAAGTGTTTCGTCTTCTCCCCCACTTTAAAGAATAACGAAACTATTCGGTAATGGCGCAAGTCCATTGGTGGATCAATCAATGAATTTGAAAAACTCTATCAATAATTATAAATATTAGTTTTAGAGCTATAAATGAGTCTTATGTATTATGTATGTATCTGGTTTATTCGTAAATAAATAACTAGTTAAATAAATAAATAGTATTCAGTCAGTCAGTATAATTTATGTTACAGACTATTATTTTTATATACTAAAAAATTTTCTCTTTCAGACATTCCCTTCCACATTTCGTGTTGAATAACATATTTTTGTAGAAAATATGTTACTTTGATATGTGATTCGCGAATGAGATCGAACCTTTAATAAAAAAATAACCAGCCAAGTGCAAGCCGGACATGCGCAATTAATGTTCCGTACGTTGATTGCTTTTCAAATAAAAATTTTTGTTACTGAGGTATAAAATAATCAATGACTTCACAAAACACACCCCAAATGAATTTTGAACAAAGTTTGTTTCTGATTTTTGATGAAAACTGATGACTTTGAAATTTTTGTTTTTTTTACGTATCAAATACATATCAAATAAATTGTTAAAGGTCATACACTCGTGTTAATTATCTTTTAATCTACACATAGTGGAGAATATTCTAGAATTTTTTTAAAATGTTTTGATTAGTTTTTTTTGAGATAAGGGGAGGGACAGCGATTATTGGTAATTTTTTAAAAAGAATACAAAGAAAAGTGTGCGCAAGTATTACATTATATATATTTTTGAACTCGTGTTTTCACAAGCTTTCATTTGAGAGACTCATGACCTGGTAAAAAAATTTTTTTTTCACTTCCGATTTTACCCCTTAAAACTGACTCTTTAAGTCAAAATTTAACTTTCTAAACCACACGGCTCTAATATCGCCATCAATTCCTATATTAGTGCCAAATCTCAAATTTCTATGTCAATTAGTTTCGGAAAAAATCGGATGTTCTGTACGGAACACTAGAAACCGGCCAAGTGCAGGTCGGACTTGCACAATTAGTGTTCCGTGCCGTGACTGCTGAAGTATTCTATAAAATTCACTCACACACTCAGCTTCAATATAAGAATTACTAAGAATACATAAAAAGCGAGAGATCTGTGTGGTAAATAAAATTATTTTGTCTCGGTACCTATCCGTTGGTCATCAGTCATCATTTCATTTTATCTATGGTTGGCCAAATGTTTTAGTAATGTACTGGAAAGTAAATGAGTATATTACTGATTGCACCGAATACGTATTGATATTTCGTAGCTCTTAATCCCGGGTAAATTTATAACTTTCCACAAAAAAATCTTCACCATATTGTTGTTAAAAAATTACCAAAGACCGCTATCACCCTCCGTTATCTCGAATAGTTCTGATCACAAAATTCTGAAAAAATTCTGGAATTTTCTCCGCAGGGTGTAGATTGAACAAAAATTACTACGAGTGCATTATCTTTAATAATTTATCTGATATATAAAAAAAACAAAAATTTCAAGGTCATCAGTTTTCAAAAAAGATCAGAAACAAACTTTGTTGAAAACTCATTTGGGATGTGTTTTGTGAAGTCATTGATCATTTAATACCTGCGTAACAAAAAGTTTTATTATAAAAGCATTCAACGTACACTAAATAATACACTGAAAAGTGTGCGCAAACATTACATCAGACATACTTTTGAATTCGTGTTTTCACAAGCTTTCATTTAATATACCACTCAATGACCTCGTATTTTCTTTTTTACTTTCGATGTCACCCGCCAAAACTAACCCCTTAAATCAAAATTTAACTTTCAAAACTACATGGTTCTAATTGGGCCATAAATTCTTATATTTGTGCTAAATTTTAACTTTATAGTTTCAGAGAAAATCGGGCGTGACAGACAGACACCGAAGTAATATAAGTTTTCCGTACGATACACTAAAAAGCGCCAATGCTGTTATTCTAAACAAAGATACGAATTCACTTACAAAAATACCATTCTTCCACTATTAGTCACTGTTTCGCCAACAAAATCAAAGTACAATTAATCATAACCGAGTCGATCACTCACCACCAGTTTACTATATGTACTTATCACACGCTTTCGACACCATCATATTTCCTAAATATTAGGACACACGGCACAGCAAACCACTTAACTTTATACTGGTTTTCATGAATTCTCAGTTAAAAGTTATCTCCAAGATAAGCTCTAATTTGTAAAACATTTAAATACACAATAATCTCTAAGGAAGTTGACTTGGGCTGTTATCAGATGTCGGTTGTTTAGAAAACAATTTTTCGGTATTTACGACTTTCACGAGCTTGTATGTTGAGGGCTTTATTGATTCCGTGCAGTGGTGCACGGTACGTTTTACCATCTTTCTGTTAATAAAACTCAACGTCTGTACGTATCAGTGTATGTATATGGTCTGTCCGAAAAGTAATGTCACCAAGTATATTAAAAAAAAATTATTGCCCAGATCGGCAAAATATATTAAAATTCTTCAAAATAGTATGCTCCTACGTTGATACATTTTTGCCAGCGCAAGCTGCGGAGGTGTCCTGGAAGGCCTGTTCAGGAATTGCTTTTTAAGCCGTTGTACAAGCTGCGTTCACGTTGTCAATTGTTGTGAAATGATGTCCTTTCAGGGATTTCAAACGAGAAAACAAAAAGAAGTCTGGGGGAGCCACCTAGGGACTGTAGAGTGGCTGGGGCAGCGTTGCTATGTTAGATCTGGCCAGGTAGCTGGTCACGACGAAGGCGGTGTAGGCTGGCGCGTTCTCATGATGAAGTTACCAAACGCTGCTGATGTCTGGCCTGATGCGCCGGATCTTTCTTCTCAGTTTCTTAAGCACTTGCATGTAAAATTTAGAGTTGATGGTTGTCCCGGGAGGTAGACTTGTACAAGAGTACTGATCTTCCGAGAGTTCGGAGAGAACTAGGCAAGCACTCGCTCGGTAGCTGACTTCCCCCAACACGGATCCCCGGCAGATAGGGCTCGCTGCGATGTACAGTTGCTTCACAATAAAATCGGTGACATTACATTCCGGACCGACCCTGTATGTATGTCGTGTTTATAACATTTCTAGCATCTACAGAACAATGTTAAAAAATATAGTTAGTTGTTCTTGTTTAATTTTCTAACATTTATGGTGTATCTGGTTGACAGTATTTCTATAAGAGTAGGATATTTTGTCAAAAGTCGAAGTATTTTTGAAATCGCACTTTTAAAATAAGTATTTTGTAATATTCAGGCATGTGCCAGTCCTATCATTATGTGCATTATGCAAGTAAAGCCGTGCCCTAAATACAGCTGACTGAAGGTTGAGCAATTTTGGCGTGAGAATCACGTCTTTAACCGAAATTGGTGCTCTCCGGTTGCCTTCATGCTCAGTCATAGTCATCTACTGCTCTGGACGCTCTTTCCATTGAATAGGTAAAGGAAAATGTTTGAGTATATATATATATATATATATATATATATATATATATATATATATATATATATATATATATATATATATATATACGAGGCTGGTTTGAAAAGTCCATGCAAAAAAAAAAACTACTTATGTGTTTGGGGGTAAACCTTTTTTATTTTTCGACATAGTCTCCTTTTAGGCTTATACACTTCGTCTAACGATGTTCTAGTTTGTTGATCCCTTCCGAATAATAGGATTTGTCCAAGTCTGCAAAATATCCATGAGTGTCTGCAATCACCTCCTCGTTTGAATAAAATCTTTGTCCCGCCAGCCATTTCTTCAAATTGGGGAACAAATAGTAGTCTGAGGAGCCAAGTCTGGAGAATAGGGGGGATGTGAAACGAGTTGGAATCCTATTTCCATTAATTTTGCGACCACAACTGTTGAGGTGTGTGCTGGTGCATTGTCGTGATGGAAAAGGACTTTCTTGTGGGCCAATCGCGGGCGTTTTTCTTGCAGCTCGGTTTTCAAACGGTCCAATAACGATGAATAATATTCACCTGTAATAGTTTTACCCTTTTCCAGATAGTCGATGAGGATTATCCCTTGCGAATCCCAAAAGACAGTCGCCATAACCTTTCCGGCCGAAGGAACGGTCTTCACCTTTTTTGGTGCAGATTCCCCCTTGGTAACCCATTGCTTAGATTGTTGTTTGGTCTCAGGAGTATAGTAATGTATCCATGTTTCATCCACAGTGACGAAACGACGCTTAAAGTCCTCCGGATTCTTCTGGAACAGCTGCAAACCATCCTTGCAACACTTCACACGATTCCGTTTTTGGTCAAGCGTGAGCAATCGCGGCACCCATCTTGCGGTTAGCTTTCTCATGTCCAAATGTTTATGCAAAATATTATGTACCCGTTCAGTCGAGATGCCCACAGCACTAGCAATCTCACGCACCTTAACTCTTCTGTCATCCATCACCATATCATGGATTTGATCAATGATTTCTGGAGTCGTAACCTCCACAGGCCGTCCAGAACGTTCAGCGTCACTTGTGCCCATATGGCCAGTCCGAAAATTTTGAAACCATTTATAAACTGTTCTAATCGAAGGTGCAGAGACACCATAATGTTTATTAAGCTTCTCTTTAGTCTCCTGAGGCGTTTTGCCTTTCATAAAGTAATGTTTAATCACCACACGAAATTCTTTTTCGTCCATTTCTTGAAAATCACTCAACTTCCTTGATTCACACGAATGCCAAACACAAAGAAATAGACCAATATGGCTGAAACTTGGTGTGCGTTCATTCAAGAGATGCTACTAACTAAACATGACCTCGATACGCGCCGGTGGTGCCATCTCTCGGACTTTGCACGGACTTTTCAAACCAGCCTCGTATATATATATATATATATATATATATATATATATATATATATATATATATATATATATGTATATGTATATATATTAGGGATGTCCGACTTTTGACAGCTAATAACGGTCATGTTGATTGGCAGATGTTTAACATCTGATGTCAGTTGTGTTTAGTAAGAATTGTCATTCAATCATGAATCGTTTCACGTTAAAAGAACGCGCAAATTCGCAATTCGATCAAAATAAGGTCGTCATTCTGCTTCAAATGATCGTGTTATTCGGCGTATAATTAAAAAGTTTGAAAGCAAAGAATGCAGGAATATTTCTTCCCAGAATTTGACGAAATGGACGCAGACGACTCTTGTTTGTAACAGGATGGCGCACCGTCTCATATTTCCGACCGAAACATGGCTTTATGCGCGCCAAGTTCAGTGAGTCATTAATTTCTCGAAATGGCACTACCGCTTGGCCGCCGAGATCGTGCGATTTAACGCCTTTGGACTATTTTCTTTGGGGCCACGTTGAATCACAAGTTTACAGCAACTCTTGATGCACTTGAAGCCAACATTCACCGTGCCATAGCCGGCGTAACGCCGGAAATGCTGGCCTGAGTCATGAAAAATTGGTGTAAGCGGATTCGTGTCTACAAAAAGAGCCACGGTATAAAATTTCCCGTTAAATAAAAGTTTCAGAATGATTTTGGTTAAAAACTCTTGTTTTATTCACTTTTAAAGTTAGGAAGCTCTTAATAGAAAATCCTATATATATATATATATATATATATATATATATATATATATATATATATATATATATATATATATTCTGGCTACATGTGGCTAGAAAGAATGATGGGAGAGCAGACCAATATCAGAAGATCCAAGAAAAGAAAGAGTCATGATATGAGGTTAATAGAGGCAGTAGATGGCTCCATCCTGCATGGGATAGAAGAATTAGAAGAAACTTGAAGAGGCCTCTCTCCTGCAGTGGAGAAGCAGTGGCTTATAAAGGCATTAGAAAGAGAACAT
>CM032449.1:27589096-27644096 GCA_019049505.1 Pachyrhynchus sulphureomaculatus
TTATAATTGGTACGAGCGTTCTATAGAGATAAAAAAAATATATGTAAAGAAATTTGATTAGATGCTACAGGGTGTTCAAAAAAATTTATGATCGACTATTTTAAATTGAAAAAATCTCAAATTTTTTAAGCGGCACACCCCGTATATTATTATTTTTTTTATAGATTTTATAAAACCCTTCCAACTTTTATTAAGTATGTCATATACCTATTTTTAATAGTTTTCGATTTATTTTGAATTTTTCAATCCTTTTTGTACATTTATAGTATGTGAAAAATATAGTTAATAATAATTTTAATTTAGTTTAACTTCTACTTGACTATACATGCTTAGGCGTTTTGCTATATTTTCCTTCATTTTCCTTAGCATAAAGGGCGTTATTTTCCTGCACGCATCCCGTATCCTATTTTCCATATCTACTGGTGTTGTAGGGAGATTCTGATAAAGCACGATTTTCAATGTAGCCCCACAAAAAGAAGTCTAAGGGTGTTAAGTCACATGATCGTGGGGGCCACTGAATGAATCCATTCCTACCGACCATTTTTGTGGGCCCGAACTTGCTCCATCGTTTAAAAATTTTACTCGTCGTTCAAACTCACTGTCTTGAAGTTCTTGGTGTAGTTTCACATGAAAGGGATGATACTTGTATTTTCTCGTGGTGCGATTAACCGTAGATTGGGATGTGTCAGATAAATCAGCTAGTTGACGGCTGCTAACCTGGAGATTATTTTTAACATGAAGTAAAATCTCCATTTATTTTTCCTCATTGGTAGCATTCTGATTCACTACTTTTCGTTTCGTATACTCAACGCTACCACTACCATCCAACCATTCCTTTAAGCACTGAAAAGATTTTCTAGATGATATACGTCTATTAGGGTACTTCGCTCCGTAAAGCCTTACTGCCAAAAGACAATTTTTTCCCGCCTCACCCAATATATACACCATATCAATTAATTCATTTTTAGGAAAATCCATAACTGTTACTTTCATACGTCACTTACTACAACAAATTAAACTATTTTTACTTGCTTAATAGACATGTCAAAATTTGACAATGCCTACATTTTTGTTTTGTCTTGGCAACTATGTTGTTATGGCGTAAGTGTATTAAAAATTGAAAAATTCAAAATAAATCTAAAACTATTAGAAATAGGTATAAGACATACTTAATAAAAATTGGACGGTTTTGTAAAATCTATCAGAAAAAATAATAATATACAGGGTGTGTTATTAAAAAAATTTGAGATTTTTCAATTTCAAATAGTCGAAATGCATAAATTTATTTTGAACAGCCTGTAGCAACTAACTCAAATTTCTTTACATATATCTATTTTTTTTTATCTCTATAGAATGCTCGTGTCAATTATGAATATCCCACCTTCAGAAAGAATGGCGCAACTGGCAATTTTTTTACAAAACTGAAAACTAGTATATTTTTTTTAAAAAAATTGAAATATTAGAAAAAACGACTACGTTCAGGTATATAACATTATTAATAAAAAAGTTATAAAATTTTACGCAGAATTTAAAAATAAATTAGAAAATAGAATGTCCCATTTAAAAAAAACATATGTTATATCGGCCACACTTTTTTGACGTACCCTGTATACTCAAAAATAATTTTAAACTATGTACCTTAACATTCCCTAAAACTATATATTTAATATTTTTTCGTCATTCCCGAAACAAAAACAAATGAGATACTCTGTTGTTGACTCTCCCTGTACAAAAAACCAAAACAATGTGTAGAGAAAATCCACATATTACAGTTCGAGAAGAAGAACTCGAAAACTTTGACAGATATGTTTATCTGTGGCACATGTTGACTCTAGTACGCGAAAATCAAACTATAGACATCAATAGATGAAGAAGATTGGCATGGGCCTCTTTTGGTAAGCTGAGCAGGACTTTGAAAAATCAAAACATCCCCATCAGATTACGTAGTAAAATGTTCGAGCAGTATGTCATTCCATTACTAACGTATGGCTCTCAAATATGGACGTTAACAAAGCTATCCATGGAAAAAGTTCAAGTAACTACAAGAGCCATCGAGAGACAAATGTTGGGTATATCGCTGAAAGATTGTAAAAGAAATACTTGGATTCGTTCTATAACTAAACTTAAGGATGTTGCTGAGGTGATAGCTGAGTTGAAATGGAACTGTGCAGGCCATGTTGTCAGATACACAGATGAAAGATGGTCTAACAACATACTAAAGTGGCGCCCTATTTGGGGAAAAGATCTAGAGGACGTCCTCCGCCGATGCAATGGACGAACGATCTTAAACGAACAGCGGGACTCAACTGGATGGGTAAAGCTGGAAACAAAAGCGGGTGGGTAAGCATGAGGGAGGCCTATGTCCGGGAATAGACCGGAGATGCCTAAAAGAGATAGATGCAACTCTGAATATTTTTTTGTTCTTCTTGTTAGCCTGTATTTTCGTTTAAAATATTTCTTGTTGGTTATTTCATTATGACAAAAAATTACTTAATTACTTTGTTAACTGTCACTAAATATATTTGTAAAGATTTTACCACTGCGTTATCGCGATTTCGTAGTACTATTACATTGTCAAACGCTTAACTAAGATTAAAAGATATTTTTGGTATTTATGTTTCATATGGTGAACAGACGTGGGTCTTTTACGATTAGCTAAATTTTTTTCAAATATCCAACTAAAAACCAAACAAAATTCTGATATTAATATTGAAACTATACAATATTTAATTATATTTTACCCTCTACCCCCATTAATATTGCAAATATCAAAAAAATATTATTTCCTTGACTCAAAGAATTCTGAATAGTACCTAGAGCATAATAAATACGAAATTACCCTTCCACCTTCCCTTCGTCACCCCTTATACGTATATAGTAAATAAATAATTATGTCAAAAATGTGGCATTATTCCCTGGAAAAATTCCTATGATACTATTGAAACCATGTAATATTTGACTCACTCCACCTCATTCACCCTTCCCCCATTAAAATTAAAAGTAATGAAAAAATAACTTAAATTTTATATTGCTCGACTTCACAAACCTCAAAAAAGACCTATAACACCTCACCTTTTAAGCCCTTATATATTTTGGTATAAATAATATACTAAAAATTTGTCCAGTACATCAACTAAAAAACCTGTAAATATCTCAAAATTCTACTAAAATTATACAATATTAACCTACCCCCGCCCTCTTCAGCCTCTTCCTGGATCAAACTTGAAAGCAATGAAAAAATAAGCTAATTTTTGAATTCCTAAATTTCAAAAACTCAGAAAAGGATATATAACATGATATACCTATAAGATTGACTAGTCAATCATCGCTCCTGATGAAGCTAACATGGTCAGCGAAACGCTCGTAGAGCGCAAAAATAAAGTGTTTGGTGCAGTGGTGATATATACTGAGTAGTGTCATTGTGCCAAAGATTCCACATTCCCAACTTAGTGCTAAATATTTTTTAAATCGTGTTTTAATTGACCTTTTAGTTTGTTCGAAGATACTTTTGGTCACAATTAGGAATTTTATCTTTGGAATTTCCTGAGATATTCCTCAGATTGTCTAATGACTTATAAACTAAGATGACGCCTGCCTCATTAAATACCTTATTGAGTCCCTGCTATATTTCGGATTATATGGTATAGAGACATACTTGCTCTTATTTTCCTCGCGTGTAAAAAATGTGGAATTCTGAATATTTAACCTGAACTTATGACTATTTATTAACTTGTTTACTGTCATCGTCATAACCATTAACTCTAGTTGTATTTCTAATACGATTCCTTTCATTATTGAAGTTTACTCTATTCAGAGGACAAATGACCAAACGATGAACTAAAAAATGTAATCCGTATCTATATTTGATTTCTTTGTATCAAAAATTGCCAAAACATCATCCACATACCTATACCAGTCTCTTGGGAAATACTCAAATTTTTGACTGGCTTCGGTTTCAAACTTGCTCATGAATAAATTGATTATGAAAGGTGATAAGCAATTACCCATAGATGTTCCTTCTTTCTGCATAAAATTGACTGTTATATTGAAAATAATTTTCTTCCGTACAAAGTTCAGATAATGTTAAGTATTCATGAATAATTTTCAAAATTTTGTATGGAACAAAATTATTTTCAATATAACAGTTAATTTTATGTTCAGAAAGAAGGCCCAACTATGGGTAATTGCTTATCACCTTTCATAACCAATTTATTCATGTTTGAAACCGAAGCCAGTGACGAATTTGAGTATTTTCCAAAGGTATGGTATAGGTATGTCGATGATGTTTTCGCGATTTTTGATACAAAGAAAGCAAATATAGATCATTTTGTTTCTAAATTAAATGGCCGATATGATTCCATTAAATTCACTTTCAAAATTGAGAACAAAGGACAACTGTCTTTTCTAGATATTTTAACTATTAAAAATAATAATAGGTTAGATTTTGATATCTAAAGAAAAGACACAGTAACAGATAGATATATTCCTAATGATTCATTTTATTGCAAACAACACAAATTAGCGGCATTACATTTTTTAGATCATCGTTTGGTCACTTCCTCTGAATAGAGTAAACTTCAATAATGAAAGGAATCGTATTAGAAATATAACTATAGTTAATGGTTACGACGATGACCTATGAAACAAGTTAATAAATAGGCATAAATTCAGGTTAAATATTCAGAATTCCACTTTTTTTACACTCGAAAAAAATAAGACCAAGTATATCTCCATACCATATAATCCGAAATATAGTAGAGGATTCAATAAGGTATTTAATAAGGTAGGCCTCACCTTAGTTTATAAGTCATCAGACAACCTGATGAATATCTTAGGAAATCCCCAAGATATGATTCCTAATTGCGAGGAATTGAAATTTATGAAATGAGTTGTAATGATTGCGGAAAAAATATGTTGGGCAAACTAAAAAGTCAATTAAAACACGGTTTAGCACATTTAAAATACAGTAGAACAGAAAAGTCTAGCATTGCCGAACATGCCCTTGAAGCTGATCATACTTTAAAATTAAATAATCTAAGATCAATTAAAAATATATCTGATAGGAGATTGTTGAATGCATATGAATGTTTGGAAATTATAAAATGTAAAAGTAGTTTAAATAGAGACAGAGAGTCTATTCCTTATAGTTTCCTCTACTGATTACTTGACAGGAACTGATGGCCTCGCCTATGCCATTAGTTCCGCCTGAGTAATTTAGGTGTTAGGCTAAGTATAAATAGTGTAGATTTGTAGTTTAGCTTTAGTCAGTCAGCGCACCTGATGAAGCTAACAAGGTTAGCGAAACGCGCGTCTAGTGTAAAAATAAAGTGTTTGGTATAGTGGTGATATATACTGAGTAGTGTCATTGTGCCAAATATTCCACATTCCCAACTTATGTTTTTCGTGATTTAGAAACCCTAAAACGTAAAGAAAAACTGAGGTTTTTTCACGAATTCAATACTTTTCCTTAGCAAGGAAAGTAAAATCATCAATTTTTGGGATTAAATACCTGTTAGGAATAGGTGTACAACATATTTAATTTATTGAACTTACTTTACTGCAGGAACAATCATAGTCACCATTTTATTTCAGTCTTCATAAAACTGAAAAAAAAAGATTTAAAATTAGCTAATTTCCTTTCCTTATTATTTAAATAATGAGTAATTTATATCCATACATGATGCAATAGCAAATATTATTATACTTTACGATTACCTGTTGTTATTAACAGTCAACTTAATCGCATTTTTTTTAACATTAATACGTACGTATATAACGCACACAATTAACTTTACTACTCACCTAAACTGCATTAAAAGAATTAGTAATTTGTATCTACAAATTCTAACTACTTCTAGATGAAGGTGTTAATGAAACCAAAACAAAAAAAGCAATCAAGTGCAAGTTGAACTTGCGCAATTAGTGTTCCGTACGGTGTTTGTTTCAAAATAAAATTAAGTCCTCAAGGATAAGTTAATTAGGTCCCTGAGATGTATATACCTTATGTAATTTCACGTTTTTTCTTAGTCAGTAATGTATAATAGTTACAGTATCTTAGCTACCTAATAGCCAATAAATCAATCTAACTCAATTTAGAATTTAGTAACAAAAGTATAAAACAAATATTTACTACCTAAATACACAGGCCAACAAAAAAAATATTTGTAAAAACTTTTTAAACCAACACCCACAATTCTCTATATGACATCGATTAAATTTCAAAATAGGGAAAATTTGATACAAAGTGTTGATCTCTTGTTCTATAATGGTAAATAGATGTTCCAGATTCCAGTAAATGTTTTTCTTTCAGCCTAGAACCAAGCAATTCTGTTTTTTCTTTAGTCAAACTCAAATCTCTCACTAAATCATTTAACTCAGCTGGTGTAAACAACTGTGGTTTTAAATTTTCTAGAGAACATTGAAACTCATCATCATCCCGTCGACTTTCATTAAATTCGGGACTAGACTGTAAAACGTCATCAATAGACTGAGGTGGCTCAGGGACAGGAAGTTCCGGTCCATATCCTACCGGCCGATTAGCTGAAGTAAAGTTAGGATAGACAATTACTTTCTTACTTTTGGAGTTATATCCAGAAACAATAACGCTGCAAAAATAACAATCATTTGAATGATTTTCTTACTCTCTCTATACCATGGGTACTGCAAATCTAAAAGCTTTCTTTTCTTTCTTATACCATTTCCTAAGATCCTCGACACAAACACAACGTCCTTTGTAAGGAGCCCAACATTTTTCTTGATTACCGATTTCTACACCAAAGTATGCAAAGTATACTTTTTTACAAAGTCAGTAATGTTTCTTTGATGTTTTTTAACTACAAACTCACCACATATATAATAAAAAGTGTTGGAAGAGTTTTTACAACCACAATTAGCCATACTTTGAGTGTGAATTAAAGCACATGGGTTAAACACTGCAATGCGATATTATATTAACTGGAAGAAAAGAAACAGCTGTAACCTAATAACATTTGATTTTACTGCCAACCTAATAACATTCGAATGATAAAAAATAAACTTTTTACATTTTGAATATTAAAATGTGAAAAATTCTTGCGTGATACGACTTTTTTATTATTAGTAGTTTCGGACTCAGCACACCAAAAAACATAGGAATCAGGTAAAATTATTAAAAAAGTTTTTTCATCGTTGGCCTGTGAAATTATTATTTATAAACAAATAAAATAAAATTATAATGCGGTACAAGAGCGACTCGCCACTCGATTACAGTAATGTACTTAAAATATATTATCAGATAAATTTTCAAACATAATGCACTTTATGAAAAATTTTTTTTTTTTTTAAATTTTTTGATCAGTACTTTTCGAGATAAGGGGAAACATCGATTTCAGGCAATTTTTAAAAATAATACAAAGAACCTTTTGAACTCGTGTTTTCACAATTTTTCATTCGACACCCACTCGATGACTTGGTAATTTTTTGTTGCCTTCCGATTTCCCCCCCCCCCCCCCCCCACAAAGTAATCAGTTAAGTTAAATTTTAAGTTTCAAAACTACACGGCTTTTATTCCATCAGTTCCTATATTTGTGCTAAATTTCAACTTTCTCTGTTAAATAGTTTTGGAGAAAATCGGGTGTGACAGACGGACAGATACCGATGTGATCCCGTAAGTGTTCCGTACGGAACACTAAAAACTTCAAAACAATATATTTTTCCTATCATTCTTAATGGATTTTAAAGTTCACAACAATTAAAAAAAAGTATAAAGAATATGAAATACAAACATTAAAAGAAAGCTATCAAGTATTGGTTACATCCGAAACCGTATTCCTTGGGTTATACTGCATCAGTATGAAGTAACTTTCCGATGTTTCGCCTGTGATTGGTCGAGGCATCATCAAAGATTCTTACTCTCCGAGATTAGAATACTAAATGAGCTCAAGGGAGCACAAGTACTGACCCCCTAACAGTGTTAATCGAACCTTGACCCGCTATAATGATTGTGTTGCACGTGCAGTGCAGACCGTAATCCCAGTCTCTATCATTGTTTGTTAAGATGTTTGTAAATTTCGACCGCCTTCCTAAACTTTCGTTTATAGAGATTGGTGACAGATCCAAGAAAGTGGTATGATGACATGTGTGTTCAGCTACGGTTGATTTACTTCCTTTAATACACCTTAATTATATATACCTTCAGTTTGTAAACGAATTGTCTAATTTTCTTACAAGTGTTGAAGATTGTGTAAATGTTGAATATTTTAAGTACTTCGGCTATTCTTTTTGTAGTAACGCATCAACTAAAATTAACGAACGTGAAAGGTATAGTAATGTGTCTACACCTACAACCAAATTCCTGCTTCTGTGTCCAATTTCTATAACCGATAGTTCAGGGAATCGATCGAAATTTAAAGACTTCCTAACAACAATATTACAGGGTGCCCCATATGTATGGAATATTAATTCCACGGTATTTATTAACCAGTGTATTAAAAAGATGCTTAAATAAAAGTTATAGGGTGTTATACGGCGTACATGATGACGTTGACAATAAAATGTGTTGAACTGTCAGTTCGAAAAAATTAAACCATCTTAAATTTTTTTAAATGGGAAGCCCTGTATATTATTTTATTTTTGAGTCCTATTAAAATTTTGGAATTATTGATATTTGAAATTAAGGAGATACAATTAAAAAAAAATTTAAGCTGGCTTCTATCAAACATTTACCATATTGTCAGGTAACTAGTTAACGCGTCAAAAAATGATTTATTGGCTAAAACGTTTATCGCTGCAATTTGAACGTAATATAATGGTACATTTAACAGAAACTGAAAGAATCACTTTGTTAATGATGGTTGGTTAGGGAGATCGTAGGAGAACACAACAGGAGGTGTGTGATCTTTTTAACGCAGTATATCCGAATCGAGAACCTATTACCCATTCCGTAGTTAGCAAATCATTAAAACAATTTAGACAATCAGGTCATGGTTAGGATCGTTTTAAATCTTGATTTCCAAAAGTTAAAACAAGCGATGATAAAAAGTTAGATTAAGTTGGGAATGTGGAATCTTTGACACAATGACACTACTCAGTATATATCATCACTACACCAAACACTTTTTTTTGTACTCGCCGCGCGTTTCGCTAACCATATTAGCTTCATCAGGGGCGATGATTGACTAAAGCTAAATTAATGAATCTTAGATTATCTAATGTTACAATATGGTCAGCTTTAAGGGCATGACTTTTCTGTTCTACTGTATTTTAAGTGTGCTAAATGTTCTTTAAATCGTGTTTTAATTGACCTTTTTGTTTGCCCAACATACTCTCTGTCACAATCATTACAACTAATTTCATAAATTCCACTTTTCTCACAATTAGGAATCTTATCTTTGGGATTTTCTAAGATATTTCTCAGATTGTCTGATGACTTATAGACTAAGGTGAGGCCTACCTTAATCAATACCTTATTGAGTCCCTTGTTATATTTCGGATTATATGGTTTGGAGACATACTTGGTCTTATTTTCTTTGCGTGTAAAAAAGGTGGAATTCTGAATAATTAACCTGAACTTATGTCTATTATTAGCTTGTTTACTAAGTCATCATCATAAACATTAACTCTAGTTATATTTCTACTATGATTCCTCTCGTTATTAAAGTTTACTCTATTCAGAAGAAAAGTGACCAAACGATGAATTAAAAAAATGTAATGAGGCTAATTTGTGTTGTTTGCAATGAAATGAATCATTAGGAATATATCTATCTGTTACTGTGTCTTTCCTATAGATATCAAATTCTAATCTATTATTATTTTTAATAATTAAAATATCTAGAAAAGGCAGTTGTCCTTTGTTCTTAACTTCGCAAGTGAATTTAATGGAATCATACCGGCTATTGAATTTGGAAACAAAATCATCAATATTTGCTTTCTTAGTATCCAAAATCGCGAAAATATTATCCACATACCTATACCATACCCTTGGGAAATATTCAAATTCTTGACTGGCTTCGGTTTCAAACTTACTCATGAATAAATTAGCTATAAAAGGTGATAAGCAATTACCCATAGCTGTTCCGTCTTTCTGAACATAAAATTGACTGTTATATTGGAAATAATTTTGTTCCATATAAAGTTTAGATAATGTTAAGTATTCATGAATAATTTCGTTCTCAAAGTCATTCATCCTTAGTAATTCTTGGAGATATTGTAAAGTTTGTGGTATTGGCACACTTGGGAACAAAGAACTGATATCAAAAGGAATTAAGATTTCACCTTCATTAAGAACTAGATTTTTTGTTTTATTTATGAATTCTAAAGAATCCTTCACTACGAAAGTATTTAATGGTAAATTCTCAAGTTCTTTTGATAACCATTTGGATATTAAATATGTGGGTGATCCGACCGATGAAACAATGGGTCGCATTGCTTTTCTAGGTTTGTGAATTTTGGGTAAGCAACACAACTTTGGTATAGTCGGATTACTCGCATTTAATTTAAATTTTAGCGAAACGGAGATAAGGTTCTTACATTTCTTTAAAGAATTTTTAACCTCTGTTATCATTCTTGGCAATGGATTTCTTATTACCTTTTCATAAGGGCCAGATTCGATAAGATTATCTACACGTTCAAAGTAATCTTTCTTATCCAATATAACAACCTTATTTCCTTTATCCGCCTTTAAGTAGAAGATATCTTTCTTTCTCAATCCTTTAACTACTTTTATGTTTTTTTTTGTGAATTAGAATTTGTGTTGTTAACCATGTTTTTCGATATTTGATTGCGACATGCTTCCCTAACAAATGATTTACTATTTTCTGAAGTGTACTAATAATAATAGATTAGAATTTCATATCTATAGGAAAGACACAGTAACAGTTAGATGTATTCCTAATGATTCATTCCATTGCAAACAACACATATTAGCCTCATTACATTTTTTAATTCATCGTTTGGTCACCTTTTCTCTGAATAGAGTAAACTTTAATAACGAAAGGAATCGTATTAGAAATATAACTAGAGTTAATGGTTATGACGATGACTTAGTAAACAAGCTAATAAATAGATATAAGTTCAGGTTAATTATTCAGAATTTCACCTTTTTTACACACGAAGAAAATAAGACCAATTATGTCTCCATACCATATTATCCGAAATATAACAAGGGACCCAATAAGGAATTTAATAAGGTAGGCCTCACCTTAGTCTATAAGTCATCAGACAATCTGAGAAATATCTTAGGAAATCCCAAAGATAAGATTCCTAATTGTGAGAAAAGTGGAATTTATGAAAATGGTTGTAATGATTGTGACAAAAAGTATGTTGGGCAAACTAAAAAGTCAATTAAAACACGATTTAAAGAACATTTAGCACACTTAAAATACAGTAGAACAGAAAAGTCTAGCATTGCCGAACATGCCCTTGAAGCTGTTCATATTGTAACATTAGATTAATTAAAAATGTATTTGATAGGAGATTATTAAATGCATACGAAAGTATGGAAATTATAAAATGTAAAAGTAGTTTAAATAAAGACAGAGGGCCTATTCCTTATAGTCCCCTCTACTGGTTACTTGACCGGAACTGATGGCCTTGCCTATGTCATTAGTTCTGCTTAAGTAATTCAAGGGTTAGGCTAAGTATATGGTAAATAGGGTAGATTTGTAGTTTAGCTTTAGTCAATCATCGCTCCTAATGAAGCTAACATGGTTAGCGAAACGCGCGTCGAGTGCAAAAATAAAGTGTTTGGTGTAGTAGTGATATATACTGAGTAGTAAAAAGTAAGATGTTTTTTTTTGAAAATTACAGAAAATCACCATACACCCACTTGTCAGCTTTGCCTAGACCACATAAGTAAAAATACCTTAAGGCGTATACTGAATGAAGAAAAATTGCATCCATACAAACCCATTCTATTGCAAGAATTATCTGAAGATGACTACGATAAGCGCGTTGAATTTTGCGAGGTCATGATGGAACAAATCAGTAATGCTCCTAACCTAATTCATAATATTGTTTTTTCTGAGGAGGCCTCATTTTGTCTTAACGGAAGAGTTAACAGGAATAACTGCCGGTACTGGTCTACTGAAACTCCCCACTGGATAATCGTCATTCTCAAAGACCACAAAAGATAAACGTGTGGGCAGGGATTTGTGGACGTCATATCATTGGTCCCTTTTTTATTGACAGAAATCTTACAGGACAGCGGTATTTACAGGTTCTCCAAGAGCAACTTATTCCAACTTGTGCAGATTTTTTTCCGATGAAAATAATTTGGATACCCCTAACAGGTGGTATCAACATTACGGAGCACCTCCTCATTATGAAATCAATGTTTGTAGATATTTGAATGTGATTGTTCCTAATCGATGGATAGGCAGAAGACGGGCTGTAGAATGACCTGCAAGTCCCGACCTTATGCCACTCGATTTTTTATGGGGTCATTGAAAACCAAAGTTTACCGAAGTCGACTTGAAACTGTAGTAGATTTACAATAAAGAATTCAATATGAAGTAGCACAGATCACCCTAAACTCTGTAAAACTGTGTTCAGGCTGTTTATGACAGAGTGAGTCATTGCCACGCGGGTAACGGTAGACATTTGAAGCAACTGTTACCTTCAAAATAAACCTAGAGTATTTATTAATAGTATTTTTGTCTTTTTTTATTTTCAATTCAATTCAAATGACAATAATTCCAAAACAGTTCAATTTAGACATATGATATATATAATAACTAGAATTTTTAGTAAGACTCAAAAATAAAATAATATACAGGGCTTTCCATTTAAAAAAATCAAGATGGTGTAATTTCAGTTTCAGTGGTTTCAGTTAATTGACAGTTCAAAACATTTAATTGTCAACGTCAGCATGTGCGCTGTATAACATCCTATAACTTTTATTTAAACATTTTTTTGATAGACTGGTTAATAAATGCTGTGGAATCATTATTCCATACATATGGGGCACCCTGTATAGCTTAGCCATCGTATGGAGATCTAAAGGATATATTTAAGGACGACATTACAATTAGTCTAAAGAGGAAAACAGCTGAGACATGTGCACTTACTATAGGATCTGCACATAAACTGAGGCTTGTGTAAAGAGTCATGGAGAGGTTAATGCTTGGTGTGAATACAGAACGATTGATTGATTGATTATTTTAGTTTGGCGCGTCGATATCGAGGATCATTTGGCGCCATAAGTGGGATGTTTAAATCTTAGAAAATAATTGTGTTTCTTTGAAGAATTTGATCAAACTGGAGATATTTGTAACATTTGGAATCAATATTTGATCGAGAGGTTTTAATAGATCTAACCTTGTCTTAATGTCTAAATATTCATTTGAAGTTAAAATATGGTTAATAGTTAGAGTATTGTCGCAGTTTGGACATCTGGGTGGCGGATCACCTTTCAACAAATAAGAATGAGTGAGGAAGGTGTGTCCGATAGCTACCCTTCTCCATATTGTATTCTCTCTACGTGACAGAGCATCGAGCTGAAGGGGCGGAAAAACTAGAGGTTTAACCCCCCACAACTTGCACGAATCCTCCCGCAGGTCCCACTCCAGCTGAAATAGATTATCAAAAGTCTGTTTGAAAAAGTTTTTTAGATCTTTCGGAGTGAGGATTGTGTTAATTGGAGTGCCCAAGGTGATGGCAACCCTAGCTTGTAAAACAGCACTTTCTTTACCTTTTATGTTAATGTGGCTGGGAATACGGAACGAAGATCTGCGTAAACGCACTGGAGTCACAGATGTCATCACGCGAGTAGCTATTTTAAAATGGAAATGAGCAGGACACATGGCCAGACATGAGGTGGACGCCCAAAATATTGAAATGGAGACCAAGGGCAGATAAGAGCAGCAGAGGGAGCTCATAGACGCGTTAGTCAGATGATATTAAAAGGGCCTCTACTAACTGGTTGCAGATTAGGCAAGCTAGTCAGAGATGGAATTCTATAGGGAAGGTCTATGTTCTGCAGTGGACGCCGTGAGCTGGTTGATGAAATCCTACCGTAGTGACTGTAGGATGAAAATACACTCACTAATGTAATATAATACTTTTAAAAACTTACCATATATTTATATTACGAGTAATAAAGGGTAACCGCTTTATATATGTTGTACATACACAATAAAACACGATATTATGGGCAAATTAATAGATCTATTCTTAACACTTCAATAATTAATTTGTCACACCTTTTTAACACAAAAACAATACGTCTTTCCACTAAAATGATAAATGTTTAAATGGTTAAAATCAATATAATAAAGGTATGTAAACATCTTTTACGTTTACTGTTCTATTTAAAAAAAAAAACACGATAGTACGATCGCTCTACTCTTACGTAGTTTTTGCACTAAGATGATTAAAGTGTTATTTAAATAGGAAATACTCACTTTAATCAATAACAATTTTTAAATCTCTATATATTATAAAACGTACACCTCTCTGTCTGTCTGTCTATCTGTCTGTCCGTTAGTGCGCTTATCACTCGAGAACCGCTTGTCCGATTTACGTGTTTTTTTTTAATTCATACATATATTCTCTGACCAGGTTTTAATATATATTTTATTACGTTAGGTAACATAAGGAATAAGCAGTGACGATAATAGTGAATCATATCGGAAAAAAGTTTGCCGTCATCACTTCCAAAAAGCCTAAATAATTCTGTAGTCCACACGAGCGGAGCCGCGGGCACAGCTAGTATTAGAGTAAAACCTGAAATATACACAAAACAGAACTAGAATTCTTTTATTATTGTCCGGGTAAAATATGAACTAAATTTTTGAATTAGATTTCTTGCTCATTAAGATTTTGATGTTGGGTCATTATATATATTATATATATATATATATATATATATATATGTATATATATATATATATATATATATATATATATATATATATATATATATATATATATATATGGGACGATCCGCGTCAACCGGATCAGAGCTACGACCAAAATTAGAAGCAACCAAAAAACTTGACCAAGGGCTCAGTTTAAAGCTTAGAGCGTCTACTACTTTCAAATGCCAAGGGCGCCTTTGAAAAATCCAATATGGCGGCCGGTAGCCGGAGAAAAATCAAGTGTTCAGCAAAAAAAAAGCTTGTAAAAATAAAAATTCGCAACTGTTTGGGTCGT
This sequence comes from Pachyrhynchus sulphureomaculatus, assembly GCA_019049505.1. Classification (NCBI taxonomy): domain Eukaryota; kingdom Metazoa; phylum Arthropoda; class Insecta; order Coleoptera; family Curculionidae; genus Pachyrhynchus; species Pachyrhynchus sulphureomaculatus. The sequence continues at coordinate 27,604,226 of CM032449.1, forward strand.
TTTTGGCTTAAATTGTAGCTGATGGACGCCCCAAGAAATTGGGGTGGTAAGTTGACAAAATCCAACATGGCGGATCCAATAAGGCGGTCAAAAATTCAATATGGTGGCCGAATTTTCGCAAATTAACCGATTTGCACTAAATTTGGTAAGCGAGGGTTTTTAGGGTCGCTGATTACGAATCCAAGGTCTGATTTGCCAAATTCAAGATGGCGGATCCAAGATGGCGGATGAAATTTTCGAAAATCTATCGATTTGTACCAAATTTGTTATACGGGGGTTTTTAAGGTCGCCGATTACGAATCAGAAGTTCGATTTTCAAAAAATAGTGAATCAATTCGGAAAAAAGTTTACTGCTAGCGCACTCTCTTGGAATACGCTGCCTAAATCGTTAAATATGGAACAATATCATGTAACAATGAATACAATATATATATATATATATATATATATATATATATATATATATATATATATATATATATATATATATATATATATAAAATATGCAACGTCTCTCTGTCTGTCTGTCCGTTAGTGCGCTTATCACGCAAGAACCATTTATCCGATTTACGTGTTTTTTTTTTTTTAAATTCATACATATGTTCTCTTGGCCAGGTTATATAATAATAATAATAATCTATATAATATATATAAAACGTTTTGTCTGTCTGTCCGTTAGTGTGCTTATTATTCGAGAACCACTTACTCGATTTACGTGTTTTTTTTTTTAATTCTCTCTCTTTGTCTGTCCGTTAGTGCGCTTAGCACTCAAGAATCACTTATCCAATTTACGTGTTTTTTTTATAAAATACTTATGTTCTCTGGCCAGGTTATAGGATATATTTTATTACGTTAGGTAACATAAGGAATAGGCAGTGACGATAATAGTGAATCGACTACACGCGAGCGGAGCCGCAGGCAAGGCTTTTATATATACATATATACATATATATATATATATATATATATATATATATATATATATATATATATATACATACGAGGCTGGTTTGAAAAGTCCGTGCAAAAATAAAAACCACTTATGTGTTTGGGGTAAACCTTTTTTATTTTTCGACATAGTCTCCTTTTAGGCTTATACACTTCGTCCAACGATGTTCTAGTTTGTTGATCCCTTCCGAATAATAGGATTTGTCCAAGTCTGCAAAATATCCATTAGTGTCTGCAATCACCTCCTCGTTTGAATAAAATCTTTGTCCCGCCAGTCATTTCTTCAAATTGGGGAACAAATAGTAGTCCGAGGGAGCCAAGTCTGGAGAATAGGGGGGATGTGAAACGAGTTGGAATCCTATTTCCATTAATTTTGCGACCACAACTGCTGAGGTGTGTGCTGGTGCGTTGTCGTGATGGAAAAGGACTTTCTTGTGGGCCAATCGCGGGCGGGCGTTCCAATAACGATGAATAATATTCACCTGTAATAGTTTTACCCTTTTCCGGATAGTCGATGAGGATTATCCCTTGCGAATCCCAAAAGACTGCCATAACCTTTCCGGCCGACGGAACGGTCTTTGGTGCAGATTCCCCCTTGGTAACCCATTGTTTAGATTGTTATTTGGTCTCAGGAGTATAGTAATGTATCCATGTTTCATCCACAGTGACGAAACGACGCTTAAAGTCCTCCGGATTCTTCTGGAACAGCTGCAAACCATCCTTGCAACACTTCACACGATTCCGTTTTTGGTCAAGCGTAAGCAATCGCGGCACCCATCTTGCGGATAGCTTTCTCATGTCCAAATGTTTATGCAAAATATTATGTACCCGTTCAGTCGAGATGCCCACAGCATGAGCAATCTCACGCACCTTAACTCTTCTGTCATCCATCACCATATCATGGATTTGATCAATGATTTCTGGAGTCGTAACCTCCACAGGCCGTCCAGAACGTTCAGCGTCACTTGTGCCCATATGGCCAGTGCGAAAATTTTGAAACCACTTATAAACTGTTCTAATCGAAGGTGCAGAGTCACCATAATGTTAATCAAGCTTCTCTTTAGTCTCCTGAGGCGTTTTGCCTTTCATAAAGTAATGTTTAATCACCACACGAAATTCTTTTTCGTCCATTTCTTGAAAATCACTCGACTTCCTTGATTCACACGAATGCCAAACACAAAGAAATAGACCAATATGGCTGAAACTTGGTGTGCGTTCATTCAAGAGATGCTACTAACTAAACATGACCTCGATACGCGCCGGTGGTGCCATCTCTCAGACTTTGCACGGACTTTTCAAACCCGCCTTGTATATATATATATATATATATATATATATATATATATATATATATATATATATATATATATAGTATATATATATATATATATATATAGTATATATAAATATATATATATATATATATATATATATATATATATATATATATATACATATATATATATATAAATATATATATATATATATATATATATATATATATATATATATATATATATATATATATAATGTGAATTAATTTTGAGGGATTTCTAAGAGAGGGCGTAACTTATATCGCATCGTGACATACTGTTGCTATATTCGTGGTGAAGCATCATCATTAAACTTTAATTTTTAGTATATACGAGTATTATTTTGCCAAAATGTAAACCACATATCTTTTCTGAGTATTGAATATGTCGAATTACATGACAACAAAACATCATTTGCGTTACTTTCGATTATTCTTTATTCATTCATGTTTCGCTATCACAGTAGCTTCTTCAGACGTAATTCAGAATGTAACGTCTGAAGAAGCTACTGTGATAGCGAAACATGTTACAGTGTATTACATATATAGTGGAAAGGTTGTGTAAATAATTGTTTTATTATTTTTTCACATTTCGCATAATAATTATGGATTTCCACCGAGTATCGGCTGAAACAATCGTATCGTTACTTTCCATGTTTAATTAGAAGAAAAGCGCTGCTGAAAGTCATCGATGGCTGTTCGAAACCTATCATGATTTTATTCCATCGATAAAAATATCTGAGTAGTAGTTTCAACGCTTTAGAAGTGGTGATTTCGACACGGAAGACAAACAACGTCTAGGCCAGCCGAAAAAGTTTAATAATGAAGAATTGGAAGAATTACTCGGTGAAGACCCGTAGTAAAGGGAAACAGAATTTGCAGAGTCATTAGGAGTTGATCGCACAACCATTTCTAAGCGCTTACATCCACTGGGAATTATTCAAAAGCAAGGAAATTGGATGCCGTACGAATTGAAACCGAGAGACGTTGAAAGGCGATATTTCACCTGTGAACAACTGCTTCAACAGTAACTATCGGAAAGGTTTTTTGCATCATATCGTAACTGGTGATGAAAAATGGATACGCAACGCTAATCTAAGGTGCAAAAAATCATGAATGAAGCCCGGTGAATCGTCAATGTCCTCGCAAAAGTCGAATATTCATGGTTCACACAGTTTATGCTGTGTATCTGGTGAGATTAGCTGGGTGTAGCGTATTATGAGCTGTTCCAACCCAACGAAACTTCTACTGGGGAACGTTACAGTTGATGCAGATGAGCCGAGCATTGAAGGAAAAACCATCGCAATATGTTAAAAGACACGACAAAGTGATGTTTCAAGATGACAACGCTCGGCCAAATGTTGGAAAACCCGAAAAAACAAAGGAAACGCTAGAAGTGCTTGGATAGGGTGTCCTACCTCACCCGTCGTACTCACCAGATATTGCTCCTTCTGATTATCACTTGTTCCAATCGATGACACACGGCCTGTCTGAACCGCGCTTCCATTTTTCGGAGGATACCAAAAAATGGGACAATTCGTGGATAGCCTTAAAAGATGAGTCGTTCTTTCAACGTGGTATTCATATGCTGCCACATATATATATATATATATATATATATATATATATATATATATATATATATATATATATATATATATATATATATATATATATTGGGTGACAAGTTCAAATTTTAATGACTTATATTGTTTAAATAACTGCAAAACTTGACAAGCGACTGTCACGTCTAGCTTAGTTAGAAAAAGAATCAACTTTGTTATTTCTTTGAAAATATCCAAATATTTGGACATGGTATATCATTTTTAGATTCTACAGAAAAAAAAACATTCTAAAACATGTATCATGTCCTATACTTCTCTACGACAGTTTATGAAAAAAAATATAGCTTGAAAATATCAAATAATTCATCAATATTGTATTTTTGGCAGAAAACAAATTAAGATATGAACAAAATAATGCCTTTATTTGTTCTTATATTAAAAATATTATTGAATGATTTCACAAAATTTGCCAGTTTAACCGAACGGATATCGGAAATCAATTTTTAGGTCAAATAATTTTAATAATTTTAATGGAATGATATACGATTTGTTACAAATTTAGATTCTGTAAACAATTTTATATAATTTTTATGTATATTTTCCTATTCTCAAAACTAATAACTTCTGAGATGTCGATAACACAGCCACACCAAAAAAGAAGTTCATTACCGCTAGCCAAAATACATGGATCTAGTGCAGGGGTCGGCAACCTTTTAACTAAGGGGTGCCAGTTTTCATCCATACAACATTTTGCGTGTCGACATAGGTACTTACTACAACTAAAATTAACAAAAAAACTTAAAAACTTAAATTGACTTAAAATATTGCTTTTAGAAGGTTTAATTACAAAAAAATTTTAACATTTAATAAATAATTTTATTATACTAGTCCTAGGACCTAGTGCGAACCCTGTGCTTTAAGTTCTTTAGAGAGTTTTCTTATATCCGGTTCATGTCTGGTTATTTTCAGTGTCACACATGCTTCCGAGTTGTCTGTTGTCAGCCTGCTTCGGTACGGGTTTAAAATCACTCTCATATGGGAAAAAAGTTGTTCACAGATATAGGATGATTCGAAAGCTGTAAGCATGGCAAACGCAACTTTCTTAAGACAAATATATTTCTCTGGTAAACTCATCCAACAACTGAGTATCTCGTTTGAATGGTTCTGGCAATCACCTTCTAATACCCTCCTTAATTCTACAAATTTCGTGTTCCATAACTCGGAGCTTTTAAATTCAATGTATTGAAGATCAAAATCATTAATGTCCAACCATAAGAAAAGAGATATGTCAAAGCAACTGCTGGAAAAATCCATTAAATCTGGTTTGATTAAAAACGCGAACATAGGACCATGTTTATCAAAATCCTGACCCCTCTCGATAAACTCCTCTTTTAAATTAGTCATATATTTAAGAATTTCGTCTATTAGTGCACCATCGTCGACACTGGATATATAAGTTCTTAAATTTAGAAAATATTTATATGTGTTTGTAGTAATATCGCTGATAAATAAATCTATTTTTAATTTGAATGGTTTCCAGGATTCGTATAAATCCAGAACTGTTTTGCCTGAACCTTGCAACTTTAAGTTGAGTTCACTGAGATGGTTTGTAATATCAGTAAGAAACATTAACATACAGATCCAGTTCTTATCTTCTATTCAGGATAAGCATCCACTTGATTTTTTTCCAACAAGAACGATTTAATTTCGCCCATACAAATCTAGAGAGCCCTTTACCACGGCTGAGTCAGCGCACATTATTGTGCAATGGTATATCTGAATATGCACTTTCTAATTCCTGCAGAAACGCCTTAAATTGTCTATGGATCAATGAAGAACGACCGACAATATAGTTAACTATTTTAACCACCCTATCCATCACGGATTTTAAACTTCCAGCGGAGATTTTAGCGCACAAATTCTCTTGGTGAATTATGCAATGAAAATTTAAAACTGATCGACCCATGCGTTCAATAAGAAGGGCAATCATAGCAGAAGCGCTATCTGTCGTTACGCAAAAAATTTTATTTAAATCAATGTTCCGCTTTTCAAAATGTTTAACAAATTCTGAAAATATATCCTCTCCTCTTATAGTTCCCTGCAATGGGAGCAGACAAATCAGCTCTTCATACACACTGCCATCATCGAAGTATCGCGCAACGATTGCCAGACGGGCAATGTCATTAATGTCGACACTTTCATCCAATGCTACACTAAATACATAACTCCGTTTGATAGCGTCTCTCTGCTGTTTTTGGACATTTTCCAAAAACAGCAGTCGTCTCTCAATGGTCCGTGTTGATGCCGGTATATCCCTAATCCTGGCCAATATTGTATCCTTATTGGGCAAGCCGTCGAATAAAATCTTGCCAGTACTCAAAAACGTTTGCTTCATAAATTCAGTCAGTGAACGGCCTACCCTTTTGTGCCAACGATTGTGCAATTTTGAAACTGCATTCAGTTACCTGATTTTTTCCTTGGAAAACTTTGCTAAAGAATGTTGACTGTTTCTCGTATTGTTTACTTGCTCTTTGTATTGCCTCCCTTTTATCAGCGTTATCTTTAAATGACGATTCATGTTTTATCTGGAAATGTCGTTGAACACTAGATGTCCGGAAAACTACGCTTTTCCGACATAGGACACAAATGGCCCGATCGTTTTGCTGTACAAAACCGTAATCTGTTGTCCATGAAGTTTGAAATGATCGAAGGTCTACTTTCTGTTTCTTCGCGGCCATAACGCAACGTAATTTTAATTTTTAAACTTTTCGACGACTATTGACTGGAACGGATGTTACTTCTATACTAAATGATCCAAACGAGTAGCCGCTTGCTATATATAGAAAAATAATGTTTCCAGAAAATTTCAATAATTACGTTTATTAAATTTCTTAGAACAAAAATTATTATCTACAACGCGCCCATTGCAATCAAAGGGCCGCCTAGAAGTTAAATCTAACAAAAACTAAAGTTCGGCGCGCGTCGGAACGATTGAAGTCAAGTCAAACAAAAACCGCCTTATAGCGGCTCTTTTGATCTGAATTAGCGGCTCTTTTGTTCTGAATTCAGGACGTTTATTTGTGTTTTTGCCTAGGCTTATATTTTGAAGCTTGCCTTCTTTAATACTTGCCGAAATTAAAGCCAAACCAATGCATTCAGTAAAATTATAAATTACAAAATATATATTTTGTAGTTTTTGGTAATAATACCTAGTGACCTGTATAATATATCGTTTTTGTTTGTATCGTTAAAGTAATACTGTCTTCGATTATTTACTTAATTTCGAAACATGTTACAGATTACAGAATTAATGTGTAAACTTTGAATAGGTACGCGTGACATTCAAAATTGCTTGGCGTGCCAGAGATGGTACGCGTGCCATAGGTTGCCGACCCCTGATCTAGTGTATTTTTCCACGCTGAATTCGAATCCGTAGTTAAAAAAAGATTTACCGTGTCATTTTTTTTTGGCCAAAAACATCCCTTGAGATGTAGTAAAACTATAGTAATAATATAATGACTCATAATGAAGTGTGAAAAATTTTAGATATTTTATAGTCTAGAGAAAAGAATATTTGTTCAACCACAGCAAGCTATTTCTATGAATTAAATCAAAACTCACCCTTATAAGGGGTGAAAAGTACCTCTAAAATTCAAATAACGCACGTGAGTTTAAATAGCATGTACAAAGGACAAATTCTTGTAGCTCTTAGGAAAAAATATCTGAATCTGGTGTGAGAACCAGATATTACTATTAAAGGGTTGAAACTTACCCACCTACGGAACTATCTCATAAGTTTCAATAACGACGAAAAATTTCAGGCTTTTGAAGTTTTAGGCAGGATGAACAAATATGGAGTAGACTAGCTTGAACCACCGATACATGACTATAAACTTCCCTTAGAGGGTGGTAGAAACTATCCCTACGCTCTAATGATCCACATGGATGTTACTGAAATTCGGAAACGATTAAGTGTTTTTCATTACAGTACATTCAAGACAACTAAATCATCTTCCTAATAAGGTCGAATATCATCATTAGGAGGGGGGAATTACCCCCTGGGATTAATGGATCTTAGAAGTTCTAGTATCTGAAAAAAAATACAGGCTTTCGTAGGCTCATTCAAGATGAACAAATACTAGTTGTCTTGGATGTTTAGAACAATCAGATAAAAATACTCGATCCTTCCGAATTTCAATAACATTCATGTGCATTATTAGAGCGTAGGGGGTAGTTTATAGTCATGTACTGATTGTTCAAGCGAATCTACTTCATATTTGTACATCCTGCCTAAAACTACAAGAGCCTAAACTATTTTCATCGTTATTGAAATTTATGAGATACCTCCGTAGGTGGGGGTGGTTTTTACACCCTATAGGAGTAAGTCTCAATCCTTTAAGAGTAATGTCTGGTCACATCAGAGTCAGATATTTTGTCCTACGAGCTATAAGAATTTGTCCTTTGTACATGTTATTTAAACTCACGTGCGTTATTTGGTTTTTAGAAGTACTTTCACCCCCATAAGGGTGGATTTTGGTTTAATTAATAGAAATATCTTGCTATAGTTTGAATGCATATTTTCTTTTCTAGACTATAAAATATCTACCATTTTTCACACTTCATTAAGAGTCATTACATTATTATTTTAGTTTTTACCCCATTTCAAGGAATGTCACGATAAATCTTTTTTTAACTACGGATTCGGCTTCGAAAAATACACTAGATCCATGTTCGTGGTAATGAACTTTTTTTTTTCTAGGGCTGTTGAATTAAAGGTTTTGCTATCCTAATTTTCTTCCAATCCACCAATATTTTAATGCTTTGCTTTAATCTTATGCATATGGAAGGACGGGCTATCGGGTTTCAATAATTTTATTTGTTTTATGGCCCCATTATTATTGTATAATTTAAGCTGTCCTTTTGACAGCCGTGGGTCGTAAATTAAAAGTGAATTTATGCCTTTTGAAAATATTGTAATTATAGGTTTTATTGCTTTAATTTTAGTTAAAGTGGATGCTTTTACCCCACAACATGAAATTAATTTCTTATTACTCTACGGAGAGGCAAAAAATGAAAAAGAGACGCGAACACTGTATTTTCAGAGGTATATATATATAGTGAGTTCCCTATAAAATCGTTTTCATTAGAATATTATTTTCTTATTTTAAATGATTTAAATTTCATTAAGTTATTATTTTTTTATTTTAAATGATTGTCTAACCGAAGAAAATAATTTTCACATGGAGGATCCCACTCTAGAGACATTGCTCTTGCGCATTGGGTAAAAGCAGGTATTTTAATTAAAATTGAAGCAACAATTACGAGCCATAACTGTCAAAAGACAGCTAAAATAATGCAATGATAATGGTGTCATACTCGTCAAAGAAAAAAAAACACTGAAATCTAATAATCCGCCCTTCAATATGCATAGCCACCTCAAATTAAAACACACACATTAAAATATTGCTTAGATAAATTGGATGAAAGATAAGGTGTAACAATACATTTAATTATCCATGTCTCAGATATTATTTTTAAGTATAGAAAAATATATGTAAAAATTGTTTAAAATTATCTGTAGATTATAAATATTTAACACACTGTATATTATTATATTAAAATTATTGAAATTATGTGACTTTAAAAATTGATTCTCGATACTATTTCTGTTGAAAAGGAAGTCATAATTTTATGACATTTTTGATTGATACGAGTAGTTTTAATAGACACACAAATAACGATATTATTTTGTTTATGTCCTTATCATTTCTGTTTCATTATTTGACATTCTCAACCGCCGTTTTTTTTTTTTCAAAAACTGTGGAAGAGAAATATAGTAAAGGATGTTTCAAAAATATGATTTATTTTAAATTGCGGGCTATTTTTCATGTTTCAGATTTACAGCGGTCATTTTTTGACATTTGAATAGTAAAAACTGTACGGTTAACGAAAATGGAACGAAATACACTGAAATTGTAAAAATTCACACCTCAGTTCTTTCAAGAAAATCATTCTGAGTGACGAGGCTCATTTTCATCTGTCTGGCTAAGTAAATAAATAAAACTGTCGCATCCGGGGCTCCAAAAATCCAAGAGAAATGGTTGAACAACCTCTTCATCCACAACGAATGACAGTTTGGTGTGTTTTTTTTTGGGTTGGCGGTGTCATTGGATCGTTTTTTTTTTTCGAAAATGATGGTGCTACCGTTTCTGTGAATGATGTGCGTTACCGTGACTGACTTTTTTTAGCCTAAAGTCGATGCGTATGACCTATGTTTTGAACAGGACTATTAAGCGAAAACCCGGATCGTACGATTTAATGCCCTTAGACTTTTTCCTTTGGGGCTATGTTAAAGATGATGTCTACTCCAATACTACAGCAACGATCAAAGTGCTCAAAGACAACATTAGAGCAGAACTTCGCGAAATAGAGCCACAATTGTGCGAAAATGTGATGGGAAATTTTCACCCTCAAAAGATATGTACTCCATCATTAATCGCATAGTTTGTACTTTGGACTTAAATAAATATATCAGGAAAATTAAAAAAAAAAAATCATTTTCCAATAATTTAAAATGAAATCTCTTGTTAAAACACCTCTTACATGATATATGGTTAAGGATTAGTTTTTTTCGTCGAACTTAATATCTTTTCATGTTAAAATAAAAGTTTGGCCAGTAATTTCGCGGTCGCCCGGTATATATATATATATATATATATATATATATATATATATATATATATATATATATATATATATATATATATATATATATATATATATATATATATATATATATATATATATATATATATATATATAATATATATATATATATATATATATATATATATATATATATATATATATAAATATATATAAAATATATATATTTATATATACAGGGTGCCCCATATGTATGGAATAATGTTTTCACAGCATTTATTAATCAGTGTATTAAAAAAATGTTTAAATAAAAGTTATAGGGTGTTTTACGGCGCACATGCTGACGTTGACAATAAAATGTTTTGAACTGTCAGCTGGAAGAAATTACGCCATCTTGAAATTTTTTAATGGAAAGCCCTGTATATTATTTTATTTTTAAGTCCTACTGAAAATTCTAGATATTATTTGTCCAACATACAATATATCTAAATTGAATTGTTTTGAAATTATTGTCATTTGAAATTTAAAATAAAAAAAAAAGACAAAAAAACTATTAATAAATATTCTAGGTTTATTTTTAAGGTGACAATTGCTCAAAACATCTACCGTTAACAACGAGGCAATGCTTGAATAGAGTTTTGCAGAGAATTCGGGGTGACCCGTGCTACTTCATATTGAATTCTTTCTTGTAAATCTTCTATAGTTTTAGGTTGACTTCGGTAAACTTTGATTTTCAAATTACTCCATAAAAAAAAAATCGAGTGGCTTAAGGTCGGGACTCCTTGCAAGCCATTCTACAGCATCTCTGATTTAAAACGATCCTTAAAATGACCTGATTACCTAAATCGTTTTAATGTTTTGGTAACTACAGATTGGGTTATGGGTTCTCGATTCGGATATTCTGCGTTAAAAAGATCACAAACCTCCTGTTGTGTTCTACGGTCTCCGTAACCAACCATCATTAACAAAGTGATTCTTTCAGTTCCTGATAATGTACCATTATATTACTCTCAAATTGCAGTTTCACAAAATGCAGCAATAAACGTTTTCGTCAATAAATCATTTTTTGACGCGTTAAGTCGTTACCTGACAGTATATGTTTGGCACAAGCCAACTTAAAAAAAAAAATTTGATCTTAATTTCAAATATCAATAATTTCAAAACAGTTCAATTTAGACATATCGCATGCTGGACAAATAATATCTAGAATTTTTAGTAGGACTCAAAAATAAAATAATATACAGGGCTTTTCATTTAGAAAAAAATCAACATGGCGTAATTTCTTCGAACGACAGTTCAAAACATTTTATTGTCAACGTCAGCATGTGCGCCGTATAACACCTTATAACTTTTATTTAAACATTTTTTGATACACTGATTAATAAATGCTGTGGAATCATTATTCCATACTTATGAGGCACCCTGTATATATATATATATATATATATATATATATATATATATATATATATATATATATATATATATATATATATATATATACAGTGACTCACAGAATTACTTTTTGTCTTAAATATGCCTTACTTAATTAACAATAAATAATTAATCAAATCATATGCAATTGTAACGTCACAGCTTAAATGATGCAAAATAACAACAGGTCAAAACTTATCGCATTTTGAAATTTACGAAGGCGGCGTTGCTTTGATTTCTTAGTGCCATTGTTTTTTGTTTAGTTTGACATTTTTTCATTCAATAAAACGAAATTGTTTAAGAATGTGTCGTCGAACTACAATTTCTGAGAGAAATTTAATTATTACTCATTACAGGAATGGATACAGCCAAAGAGACATAGCCAAAATGGTAAATAAATGTCCGTCAACTGTTCAGCATATCATTGAACGTTACCGGAATGAAAATACAGTCGAGAATAAGTCAAGTCAAGGTTGGCTCCAAATAAGATCTTCAATAACCGTGAAGAAAGATGGATTTTTGGGGGAGAGGTATCAAATAATCCAAAAAAAAGTGCGCCAAAGTTGTGCGCCAAGGTGGAAAGACAGTTTGGAAAAAGGTGTAATCCCGAAACAGTTCGACCGATCTTGCGAAATAATAATTTACATGGTCGAACTGCTAGAAATAAGCTTTTCATTAGCCAAAGAAATAGACGCGTGAGATTGGAATTTGCCAGAGAGCATGTCAATAAAGACTTGAACTTCTGGAATTCAGTAATATTTGCTGATGAGACCAAAATAAACTTATTTGGGTCCGATAGAAAAATATCAGTCATTTTCATCATAACGAAGAATTAAAATTGAAAAATATGAAAGCTACGGTAAAGCACGGTGGAGGTGGAATGATATTATAGGGCTGTATGTCATCTGCAGGAGTAGGTAACATGCATTTCGTCCAAGGGAATATGAACTAATATGTGTACTTGGATATACTATATATACAAAAATCAGATATTGAAAACAATTATCGGTTCTATCACGACAATGATCCAAAGCACACGTCATTTCGAGTCCGCAGTTGGTTGCTTTATAACTGTCCAAATGTTATTAAAACACCAGCCCAGTCACCAGACTTAAATGTAATTGAGAATTTATGGCTGACATTAAAAAATAAAGTAAATAGTGCCCCAATATCAAATAAAACTGAATTAAAAGTAAAAATTACTGAAACATGGAACACTATTTCCCCGGAGTATACTAGAAAGTTAGTTGAATCAATGTCCAGAAGATTACAAGCCGTTATTGATGAGGGAGGCCCGACCAAATATTAGCAGGCTTATTTCAAATTCTACAGTTTGTTTTCTCTAATAATTTTGGTATATTGAATTTTGCATCATTTAAGCTGTGATGTTAAAATCGCATATAATTTAATTAATTATTTATTGTTAATTAAGTAAGGCATATTTAAGACAAAAAGTAATTCATACTTTTTTAGAAGACTCTTTACTAATTTAATTTCAATAAGTTGTTTTTTTCCAAATAAATAAAGAGGCACTGAGACCAGTTAGTCTTTTCTTATAGCGACTGCATCATTTAAGCTGTGAGTCACTGTATATTCAGAAAAAATTTAAGGACTTCTTGCCTTAAACATACGGGAAGTCTAAAAATAATGGACAATCCGCACCTCGCAACATAATCATAATAGTAGTAAAAATTTTAAGATCCATATCTCAAGCGATAGATTAGTCAACAAACGTCAGCGCTATGTTTTAGGCCACGATCAAAGTCAATCGGAGAGAGAAACATTGCTCTAATATGGTCATAAACTATAAAATAAAAAAAATAAAGACAATTTAAACTGGAACACTGTTGACGTTGATATCGAGACCTATAATAATACTTTCCCGCCTATGGGATTTGCTACTGAATTAAAAAATTTGACAATTTTACATCAGATAGAGCTGAAGTTTGTTAGTTACTAATATTTTTTGATATATGCTCCTGAAATATTTAGTGTTGTTGTGATTGTGTTGCTGACTCGGAACCTACGGGTTTGAATCGTGCATGCTTGGGTTATGGGTTTACGTCGTATATCTCCGCGTGGTCTCTAAGCGTAAGTGTGTTTATACGCGGATCAATATGTTGCGCCACTAAGGGGCAGCGCACCGACACGTCGCACAGTGGGGAAAAACGAAAAATCGTGTTTCAAAATTGTCTAGAGCCTTCAATTTTGGTTCGATTTGGACGATTTTTTTTTAAATTGAAGCTTATTAAATTCCGAACAAAGTTGTCGGAGCCGATTTTTCAATTAAACTTTTGTTTCAAAATGGCGGACGTTGGTTTTTGATTATATAGCGTTAGCTGTTGTAGCCATTTTCTAGCTGTGTGAGCTGTCCTTTTCTGTGTGTATCGCTGTTTTTTGTATCTGCTTGTCTACGATACTTAAAATTTACAGCAGCAATATTCTAGCAATAACTGCATGAAAATTTAAATCCCGCAACTAAACTTGAATAACTTGAATGATCTGACTGCCACAGTCTAAATGCCACAGAGAAACTTTCTTGCTCGATTCAATTTTGGCATCCGCCATACTTGATTTGTCATTTTAAGTCAATTGTTGAAACATATTCATAATTAACAACCTTAAAGAAATTTTTTATGCAAATGTTATGGATATAAAATAATAATGGTACGTTTATTCATATTTATAATACTTTTATTGTTCATGGCAGCCATTTTGGGTTCATTATTATTAATCTTGTAACTGTGATATTAGATATATTATCTGCGACATAAAAAAACATACATACACGCATTTTAGCACAACTTGGTTTGAAACTGTAAGCGTTTTCTGTGTCTCAGTCGCTATATAATCAGAAACCGCCATTTTGAAGACATTTTGAAACAAAAGTTTAATTGCAAAATCGGCTCAGACAACTTTGTTCGGAATTTAATAAGCTTCAATTTTTTTAAAAAAAAAATCGTCCAAATCGAACTAAAATTGAAGGCTCTAGACAATTTTGAAACACGATTTTTCGTTTTTCCCCACTGTGCGTCGCGACACTGGAAGAGGTCATCTCATTTAAAACTATTGCTGCAGCTTGAAAGCTTGCAGCAAGTTATCTATAATTACAGTGGTTTGCCAAATTATTAGGGATAGTCACTTGTTTCTACAAATTTATTTTTAGAATGTATACATGGTGTTGTACTAGAGAGGTTTATTACTGAGTAATCGTAATTTCTCAAGTTTGTTCTATGTATTTACTTTTTCTCTTTTTAAATAAAGGATTTTATGTCATGTAAGTATTAACCGTTTTTTCTTGACGATTATATTTTTCATTAATTTTGCTACGTTATGCTTATTTTTACTTTTTTTTGATTTGTAGTATGGGTAAACGAGGTGACCCTTCTCCACGAAAAAAATTCGAAGTAAAAACTCTTTTACTTCACACAAATCATTCTCAGAGGAAAATAGCAAAAATTGCTGGTATTTCTAAAACAGTTGTCAACAGAATAAAGCTGAATTTGGATAAAAATGAGTCATTGTCTCCAAAAAGAAAAGGGAAAAGTGGCAGAAAAATAATTACTACCCCACGTTCTGATCGAAAAATCAGAGATATTTGCTTAACAAACAGAAAAAAAAGTGTTGAGGTTTTAACCCACCTAGTACAGGTATCCGGGATCCCAGTCTCAAAAAGGACTATTTAGAGGCGATTGGCTGAAGAAAAGTCAACAGGTCAACGTCCTGTCAAAAACTGAAAACTCACAGAAGCTATGAAGAAGAAACGGCTTGCCTGGGCAAGAGAACACCGCCACAGGACTGTTGAAGATTGGAGTAAGGTAATTTGCTAAAACTATAGTTATTTACTTTGTTTATGACTTAATTTTTCGTATTGTTAACCTTTGGTCGATAATTTTAGGTGTGTTTCTCAGATGAATCAACATTTGAGATTTTGGCCGATAAGAGCAACTTCGTCCGACGACGACCAGGCGAGAAATATCACCCTGACTGCATTGTAGAGAAGGTGAAACATCCTGTCAAAGTCATAGTGTGGTCGGTCATTAGTGCCAAAGGGGTTGGAAGGCTTCATATTGTGCAGGGAACCATGAAACAAGACCAGTACAAAAAAGTCCTGCAGACTCGTCTTATTCGCCAACTTCAAGAATGGTTTCCAGATCCAGAGGAATTTATTTTTATGCACGATTCAGCACCATGCCATAAAGCTAGGAGCATTACAACTTTTCTAGCTCACCAAAACATACCTGTATTACCCTGGCCAGGCAATTCTCCTGATATGACCCAATAGCAAATCTTTGGGAGATAATGAAGAGAGAAATCGCTAAAGAAATGATTACAACTAAACGCCAATTGATAGAAAAACTAATTAGAGTGTGGCACCATACCATTGACATAAAAGAAAGTGCCAAAAAGTGCATAGAAAGCATGACTAGACGACTTGGAGCATTAATAATGGCCAAAGTAAATATCACCAAATATTAGCACATTTTAATTATATATATATATATATATATATATATATATATATATATATATATATATATATAATATATATATATATATATATATATATATATATATATATATATATATATATATATATATATATATATATATTATGTTTATATTATCTTGATTAATTATCTTAGGTTATAATATCCAAGATTAATAATCACAATGTATAAATAAAAAGATTTTGTAAGTAAATAACCATGTTATCTTTCATATTTGTAATAAATATTTCAAATTTACAATTTTTTTTACTGTCCCTGATAATTTGGCAACCCACTGTAAAGTGAACGGCAGACACTTAGTGGCTCGGTAGAATGGTCCATGCGAAATGGCACAAACCCACGAGATCTGTCAGTAACGGCTCTCGTCTTGCTCAACTAAGTAGCCAGCAAAGTAGCTTGGATCAGGTTAAGCCGGGTTTCCACCAAACGGACAGTTTAAAAAAACCGTTCTGTTTTTAATAAACAAAACAAAACATGTTTTGTTTTTTTCAAACAGTGTCTGTAGACTGTTCCAAAAGTTTTGTTGCTAGTGTTTGTTCTCTTTTTCCCATTTTGTTTAGTCCCGCAAGACGACGATTGTTTAATAATTAGCTGTGGTTTGTTTTTAATTAATGGCCAAAACAGAAAAAACCAAGATATTGGGTCAGATCTCTATTAAAAAGGAGAGTTAATTACGGCACAGCAGAATTATTGGCTGATTTAAGCACTGGCGATATTGGGTTAAATGGGGAATTGAGATCTTCCTTCCACAATTTTACCAGAATGTTGAGTGGCGATTTTAAAATTGTTAATTAATTTGTTAAAACCTAAAATTGCCAGTCAACTTTTTTAATCATCATTGTAACTAAATACATATATATATATATATATATATATATATATATATATATATATATATATATATATATATATATATATTTGAATAAAAAGTTTAACTAAATAAATATAAAAAATGGAACTTACTTTTTAAATGTTGACAAATTCTTCATAAAAATTGCATACATTTAATAAAAAGTTGATAACTAGTTGAAAGAGTAGAGTACAAATGTCGCAAGAACAAAACTACAACATTCAGGTGTTTCAACCAAACCGACTAGAAAACACGAACAAATTTGTTTTCCTTTGATGTACCGACTTGAGATGGGAAAGTGTCTTGTTTACTAAAAACACTGTTCCGCGACAAACATGTTTTCGGAACTGTTTATTTTTTACAAAACATGGCTCTTTTTGTTGAGAAAAACAGTTTTTGTTTCTTTTTCGTGCTATGTCCGTTTGGTGGAAACCCGGCTTTATAAGTACGGGTTGGAAAGAGCGGGTCGCTGAAGATACAAAATGTAATTGGCGTCTCGACAAATAAATCACAGTCACAAACGCACAAACACACACACACACACACACACACACATATAACCAAGCACTTGTAATAATTTTGGAATATGTGTCTCTTTTGTTTTTCACTAATTAACTGTATAATTGATACATTTTGCAAGTTACAGTGGTTTTAGTGATGCTACTTTTGATATTTTCTGTTCGAAATGGGTACCGCGTTTGCTCACAGTGGACCAAAAACAACAACGTGTTGATGATTCTGAGCGCTGTTTGGACCTGTTTAAGAGCAATAAAAAGGATTTTTTCATGCGATATGTGACAATGGATAAAACATGGATCCACCACTACACACCGGAGTCAAATCGGCAGGCAGCTGAGTGGACAGCAGCCAGTGAAAGGTCACCCGAAGCGACCAAAGACAGACTAGTTGGCTGGGAAGGTTTTGGCCTTTGTATTTTGGGATGTTCATGGAATAATTTTCATCTACTATGCTGAGAAGGGAAAAAACCAACAATAGCTAATATTATATAAAGTTATTGGTGCGTTTGAAGGCAGAAATCGCAGAGAAACGGCTCCAAATGAACAAGAGAAAAATTCTCTTTCATCAAGACAATGCACCGTGTCACAAATCAATGGTTACAATAAACAAAATTGCATGAATTGAAGTTCGAATTGCTTCCTCATCCATCGTATTCTCCAGATTTGACCCCCAGCGACTATTATCTATTCGCAGACTTCAAAAAAATGCTTGCGGGAAAGAGATTTGGCTCCAGTGAAGAAGTTATCCATGTATGGTCTCTATTTCAATATAGATTGGGAATTATCTGTTATATGTATATCTAGCAACATGGCTAGCATAGCTCCATTTGAGTTCAGTCACCGGATCTGCTTCATCTCTGACCTTACTGGTTGACCTAATATAAGTGTTGCTTTTACGATCATTCAAGGATATACCCAACATTTATCGTTCCATAGGACATTGTGTTGCCTTCATATAATTCATAGCGTACTTGGTAAGTGTCCATGTTTGGGCCCCATAAGTAAGAAATGGCAAGATGCACTGATCGAAGTCCGCAGGTACATAGGGATATTTTTGTTTGTCAGCGTTTTACTCGGTTTACCAAATGCAACCCAAGCCAATCTTTTTCTTCTTTAATTCTCTGTTGATTTATTTTCGTAGCCTAATTTTATTCTGTTGCCCAGGTTTCTTCAGTAGTATTTTCAACCATGATGTTCGTGGTTGGGTCTTCTTCACACATTACCTTGGTTTTTTGCAAATTCATCTTCTTTCCGACAATCGATAATTCTCTCTCCCAATCCGTCAACATTGGTTGCAATTCAGCGGGATGCTCCGCAATTAAAACGATATCATTCGCATACCGAAGATGATTCAGTTTTTTAATCAAGAAGCCTCGATTGTCCAGTGCGATTTCTTGAGTACGTCTTCTAAAATTAATGTAAAGAGCTTTGGAGAGAAATATCACCAGAATTATCAAAATTATAAGTGTACAGATAAATTGTCGAGCTCAGTAAACTCGGTAACTAGTGTTAAATCGTTACAGTGTTCTTTTTGTCGTTTGTACATGAATAGTTCATTGTTAGTTAGTGTCTTATTTGATCCGAAAAACGGTACAATACTAGCCCGTCACAATTCGTCTTCGATAGGCACGCCTAGAAACAGACTCTTCTGTTATTTACCATTTTGGTAAACAAAAAACATTAAATAATGTTAATTCCAAATTTTTAAACATTTTTTAAAATTATTTTGAAGTGTTTTATTTTCCAGATATCAACGTCATGGAGAAAAAAGGAAGGAATTTGGATTATTTATAACGGCATAGAGAGGCCACAGTGTACTTTATGCAATGCTGTTCTTAGTGCTGAAACTATGAAACCCTCAAAGCTCAAGCGTCACTTAGAAACAAATCCCTAACATATTACGAAATACTTGGGCTTTTTTTAAACGACATGAGACCGCCTTGAGAAAACAAAAGTTGGATTTTACTAGGATGTTTCAACAACAAAGCGAAGCTGTAGTTCAGGTATAATATGAAATTGCTCTGGATATTGTAAAAAATAAAAAACTCCATACAATTGCAGAAACCCTCATCAAATCCTGTTTATTAAAGTCGGTTAAGGTAATTCTTGCAGAAGCGAGTAAGATTAAAATGCGTAATCTATCCTTGTCCAACAACACAAATCAGAAACGCATTTCAGACATGTTCATAGATGTGATGGAACAAATTTTATCTGAAATAAAGGCATCTCCTGTCTTTTCCTTTCAACTTGACGAGTCTGCCGATGTTATTTCATGTTCACAGTTACTCGTTTTCGTGGAGGACATCAAAGAAGAGTTTCTGTTTTGTAAATAACTAAAAACTATTACGAAAGGTGAAGACGTCATGAAGATAATTTCATTCTTTGAAAGTATTGACTTACAATGGAAAAACTTGTGTGGAGTATATACGGATGGAGAACTAGTCATGTTTGGATCGAGTTTCGGAGAAAATCATGTGTGGCAGACAGACAGAAGGACACCGAAGTAATCCTATAAGTGTTCCGGAACACTAAAAATGAGTTTTGAGAGTTGGCCGTCCTATACAGACCGAGGTTCGAGAAGATTGTGTATATAACCAGGTCTTTTGGTCAGTCGCTAAGGCAGTTAGTCAAAATTTCACCAAATCCGCTATACCACCACTCACACGGCCAGATAGTTCTATTGCAACGACACCTGTTGAGAAAGCAAACTTGTTGGTCGAACTGTTTGCTTCACATTCTACTACCGATTTCCAAGGAAAAACACCACCTACTATTCTCATAGTGCAGTCAAGGATGCCCGATGTTGTCTTCAGACAGCGTATCATAAAACATATTTTAATGAAGCTAGACACCAAAAAAGCTTCTGGCGCTGACGGAATACCTGCCATAGTTTTCAAAAACTGTGCAAGAGAACTAACACCAGTTTTCGGTAGACTTTTCAATCTATCCTACAGAAAGAGAATATTTCCTTCCTGCTGGAAATGTGCCACAGTTCAGCCGATACCTAAAAAAGGCAAGAAGACCTTGCCAAACAACTACCGACCAGTCGCACTGCTTTCAATAATATCGAAAGTCATGGAAAAGGTTGTCAGTCAGCATGTTCTAAAATACCTTAAAGGATTCAACATTATTAGCGATCACCAATATGGCTTTCGTAAACACAGATCAACAGACTGACTTATGTGACACATGTTTGGAACAGCGCAACTGAACACTTCGGAGAATCTCGAGCGGTTGCTCTTGACATATCCAAAGCATTCAACCGTGTTTGGCACGATGGACTGTTGGCTAAGCTACGCTCTTATGGTATGTCTGAAAAGTTTTGTTTTTGGCTCTCATGTTTCCTCACAGAGCGTTCTTTACGAGTGGCAGTCGACGGATTTCTTTCTAACACCTTTACTGTTAACGCCGGTGTGCCCCAAGGCTCCATACTGTCTCCTACTCTCTTTCTCATTTACATTAACGATCTGCTGGAAAAGACCGGGAATCCAATTTACAGCTTTGCAGATGACAGTACGCTTATCTCTTCATTTACTTTGAACGCTCGGACATCGGCTGCTCAGGCGAATATCCGCAGACAGCAGGAAGTCATTCAACTTAACAAAGACCTGGCAGAAATTCTATCTTGGGGTGACAGTAACCAAGTGGAATTCAATGCTACAAAAACCCAGGCGGCAGTTTTTTCTAAAAAAGTTAACTTTGCTGAACCCGACATAGTTATGTCGGGGCCCTCCATTCTCCTAGCATCGTCACTCAATTTGTTGGGCGCTAATTTGGAAGCAAATATGTCCTGGCATGAACTTGTTGCAGGCATAGCAAGGAGAGCTTCTCAAAAGTTGGCAATATTATTTCGAACCAGAAAGCTTTACACTCCACAACAACGGTTAGTTTCTTTACAAAGCTCAAATTCGACCAACTATGGAATACTGCTCCCATGTTTGGGGCTTCGGTCCAATTCGCTACAATTTACAGCGATTCAAGAACAACGTGAATCGCTTTTTCCGCACACGTGTCGCTCCTGTAGCGCTTTAGGGACTTCCCTGCAACACGTGTGCTAGATTCATAAAAAAAAATAACTTACTGTTAACGAACTTTTACTAATAATATATTTCTTAATAACCTTTTATCAATATAATAAAAACTGAAACATTAAATATTATATGCACTGCGGTATTGTACTAAACAGTCACAACGGTAATACACTATATATATATTAAGATTCTACCCTCTATTACAAAAATTTTAACAGCCGAGGCGTCTTCTCACTTAATTGATAAACGTTTCAATTAATAAAGTTAATGACAAATATACTTTAGTAATTTCTTAGGTACACATATCAATCATCAATTTTAAGTGGGTTTTGTTGTAACATTATGACGATTCAAAGAAGTAAAAACGGTGAGTTCTTATCAAAATAATCATACAAAGAAAAATTATGCCGAGGCTTACCAAAACAATACGTATGTAGTGTTTTCAGTAAAACAATTAACGTAATACTAAAGAGTTTCTCGACTGTGACGTACTGCTTGCACGATCCTATATTGTTTTTTTTTTCTTTCTACATCTAAATCTATCAACCTTTAATTCAGTATTAGTAAATATAATAAATAAGATAATTAATTTTTTCTGCAGTCGTAAAAATATAGTCGACTGCATTCTAATAAGTTGGGTGTATCGTCTTAGCTGCGATAAACTTTTCTGTTGTCGTCTTTGTTAAAGTTATAATCAGCATGAATTTAATTAATATCACGTCGAAAAATTGAAAAAATCTAATAGACTTTTTGTGTTTGAGACAGAGAGCCAACTATAATTTCCAGTGGCAAGCAACCATCTAAAAATTTTGAGAAAAAAACTCGTTCAGAATCGTTAAATATTAAAAATATTATTGCGTTCAGACTTCAAATATTACTTTTAAAATTGTTCAAAAAATGTTTAAAAGAACACACTGACAAAAGCAAAAATAGTATTTTTCATATGCCATGGAAGAATGATTGGATTATTTTATTTTATGATATAATATACATAATATTTAAATATTATGGAACTTAGTCCTTCTTCTTCTTCCTTCAGCCGCTCTCTACCCACTGTCGGGTATAGGCCTCTCTCAGATCTTTCCATTTTTCTCTATGTTGTGCTTGTTGATACCAGTTAAGCCCTCCGATTCTCTCCAGATCGTCGCTCTATCTCTGTTGGGGTCTTCCTTTGCTTCGTTTTTCATTCCATGGCCTCCACCTAGTGATCTTGTCACTCCACTTATACGTTGCTCTCGCTATATGACCGGCCCAGCTCTATTTCAGAGATGTTATCCGTTTGGTGATATCATCCACCTTTGTTTGCTGTCTAATCCATTCATTAGTTTTCTTGTCCTTCAAAGTAACACTCAACATCTTCCTTTCCATTGCTCGTTGGTGAACTTGTAGTTTTTCTATTGTTCTTTTAGTTAAAATCCATGTCTCGGCTCCATACTTGAACTTAGTAGTTGGCATTATTTTTGCTTTCTCATCTGAGAGCATTCCGAGGTTAACGAATAGGAATATACAGAATACTTTAGTAAAACCGAAGCAGAAACCCTCTAATTTATTTAATACTAGCCAGGCCCGCGGCTCCGCTCGCGTGGATTTGATTCACTACTATCGTCATTGCTTATTCCTTACGTTACCCAACGTAATAAAATATCTCCCATTATTTCTACTTATCTCCCAATATTTCTCCTTATTTCCCATTATCTCTACATAATTTCCATTATCTTGGCTTATCTCTGCTCATCTCCCATTATTTCTCCTTGTCTCCCATTATTTCTCCTTATCTCCCATTATCTCACCTTATTTCCCATTATCTAGGCTTATCTCGACTTATCTCCCATTATTTCTCCTTGTCTCCCATTATTTCTCCTTATCTCCCATTATCTCACCATAACTCCCATTATCTAGACTTATCTCCCATTATCTCTCCTTATCTCCCATTATTTATACTTATCTCCCATTATCTCACCTTATCTCCCATTATCGAGGCTTATCTCGACTTATCTCCTATTATTTCTCCTTATCTCCCATTATCTCACCTTATCTCCCATTATCTAGGCTTATATCGAATTATATAGAACATATGTATAAATTTATAAAAACACGTAAATCGGATAAGTGGTTCTCGAGTAATAAGCGCACTAACGGACAGATAGACAGAGAGACGTTGCATTTTATATATATTGTATTCTTTGCTACATGATATTGTTCCATATTTAATGCTTTAGGGAGTGTATTGCAAGAGAACGCGCTAGCGGCAAACTTTTCTCCGACTTAATTTACTATTATCGTCACTGCTTATTCCTTATGTCACCTAATAAAATATATCCTATAACCTGGCCAGAGAACATACGTATGGTTAAAAAAAAAGCACGTAAATCGGATAAGTAGTTCTCCAGTGATAAGCTAACACAGACAGACGGACGCAGAGCACACAACGGACAGACGACAGACGGATAGAGAGACATTGCATTTTATATATATTATAGATATTCTCTGCTACATAATATTGTTCCATATTTAATGGTTTGGACTGTGTATTGCAAGAGAACGCGCTAGCGGCAAACTTTGTCCGACTTCATTTACTATTATTGTCACTGCTCATTCCTTATGCTACCTATCGTAATAAAATATAGCCTATAACCTGGCCGGAGAACATATGTATGTTTTAAAAAAAAAAGTACGAAAATCGGATAAGTGGTTCTCCAGTGATAAGCGCACTAACGGACAGACAGACAGGCATAATACGTTGCATTTTATATATATTATTGATGTAATAAAATATACACCTATAACCTGGTCAGAGAACATATGTATGAATTTAAAAAATCACGTAAATCGGATAAGTGGTTCTCGAGGGATAAGCGCATTAACGGACAGACAGACAGACAGACAGACAGACAGACAAACATTGCATTTTATATATATTATAGATATAGATTATTATTATTATTATTATTATATAACCTGGCCAAAGAATATATGCATGAATTTAAAAAAAGACAGGTAAATCGGATAAGTGGTTCCCGCGTGATAAACGCACTAATGGACAGACAGACAGACAGAGAGACATTGCATTTTATATATATTATAGATTATACATTAAAGATATTTTTTGCTACATAATATTGTTCCATATTTAATGGTTTAGGCTGTGTATTGCAAAGGCACGCGCCAGCGGCAAACTTATTTCCGACATCATTCACTATTTTACGTCACTGCTCATTCCTTATGCTACCTATCGTAATAAAATATAGCCTATAACCTGGCCAGAGAACATATGTATGTTTTTAAAAAAAAAGTACGTAAATCGGATAAGTGGTTTTTCAGTGATAGGCGCACTAACGGACAGACAGACAGAAAGACAGGCAGACAGAGAGACGTTGCATTTTATATATATTATAGATTTGCAAAATGTTCTTGTAAATGTTTTTGGATGTTAAAAATGAATGCAGCATTATTATGTCAATGTCAATGCCATTTTTTTTTAAAATTTTTAATAGTGTCAAGAAATATTTATTATACATATATATATATATATATATATATATATATATATATATATATATATATATATATATATATATATATAATAATGGAAGCCAAAAAGTGTTTTGCGGGCTTTTTAAATCCTCAGACGAACAAAACGGTGCTTAATTTCATAAGCTACTTTGAAAAGGAGCAAAGAAAATCTACCAAAGACAGTAAGTTAATGAATCCGAAGTCCATCCAGAAACAAGTATCGGAAGCTTTAAATTTAAGTATTAGAACCATACAAAGGATTGTTAATGATGATCGCAGCGGTATAATAGCGAAAAAATGTGAAAAAGGGAAAAACAAAAGGCCAAAAACTAAGGATTTAAGCGAATTCGTGAAAATGGATGTGAGAAATTTGATACGACATGTATAAATCTAACATGAACATAACTCTTACGACTTTAAAAGATATTTTACGAGATAGAAAGATTTTAGAAATTAGACTAAAGTCTTTGTCAAAATTAATGAAACATTTGAGATTTCGATATAAAAAAGACTGCAACCGAAGATATTTGTGTGAACTCCCCAATATTTCCAGTCAGCAAGTAACATTTTTAAGGAAGTACGTTGAAAATTTAAATTCAGAGTTTACAAAAGTAATATTTTTGGTAGAAACATGGGTTTTTTCAAACGGAAGTGGGTTCAAATCCCGGCAAGATAATTCGGCTAAATCAGTAAAAAGGAAGAAGGGGTACAGTTCTGGAAAGAGGTTTATTATTTTGCATGCTGGTTCATACACCGGATTTGTACCTGGGGCCAGTTTAATATTTTCAACTACATCGAAAAGCGCCGATTAACACGACAGCATGAATAATGAAACATTCGAAAAGTGGCTAAAAGAAATGTTTATTTCAAATTTAGATCAACCCTCATTAATTATTTTGGACAATGCTTCATATCATTCTAGAATTTTGAATAAACAATCAAATTCATCGTGGAAAAAGAATGAAATATTTGAATGGTTAATAGAGCAAAATCAAAACCCTTCTTCAATTTTATAAAAAACAGAATTACTCTTGATGGCAAGGACTTTTAGAAAACCTAAAATATACACGGTTGATAGAATTTTAAGGGAACAGGATCGTGAGGTTTTGCGTTTGCCACCTTACCATCGCCAATTTAATGCCATAGAATTAATATGGGCAGGCGGAAAATCTTATTATAAAAAGCATATTACTGAAGGACCTACATCTCATGAACCTGAATTGGTATGGCAAGACTCTCTAAACCAGGGGTGCTTAAACTTGAACTGCTGGCGATCTACCTCAATATTGTTAGACTACGATCGATCGAGTCTGAGAGGCTGCAAGTAAGTGAGATGCAGGATTGTCGTCTAGGTAGGGTGTATCGTGGCATAGATATTAGTTTTCCGCACAATATGCATTTTTTTAGTCAAGGTAAGAGTAGGTCTGCTCTAAAATGTCAATGAAAAAACTCATAATTATTCAAAATTGCGAGTTTATTGGTTTTTACAAAACAAACGAGTTCTAGTGTCTAAACTTAACTAAAGAGTGACTTTGGATGTTGAAGCGTGGCACTGCATGTCCTCAGCATACTTTTCATAAGATGGTACGTAATTACCGAGTGCTAATCGCAAGCATGATGACATATGTTTGTCAGTTAGTCGATTGCGATATTTTGACTTAATTATCTTCATTTCAGAAAATGCAGACTCGCACAAGTAAGTTGACTCAAACATTGCCGTCAGTTGAAGGGCGATTTGCCTTAGATTCGGATATTTATCTTCAGATATAAAACACCATAATTTTGTATCAGATGCTGTGGCTTTGAGATGTATATCTGATATAATCTGCACTAACTCATTTTCAACAGAACATGAGTCCATGTTAAACTGACTTGCTATTTCAGTAGCTAATTCCTCAATGTTTTTACACGAAAAAGGATAACTCATAAATGATGCGATATTTGCCAATTTACTGAAATCATAAAAACGTATTTCGAATAGGCCCAAAATATTTGATAATTCTGCCTCATAAATATCATAATTCAACTGAGGAATCCTTGCTTTCAAAGACGGAACATTTTTCAGATCCTTTCTTTTCAGTTGATCTATCATAAGTTGCAATTTACTTTTGAATGCGTTTATTGCGCTAATCATCTCAATAATAGTTTTTCCTTTACCTTGAAGCTCCAAATTAATGGTGTTTAAATGCATTGTAATGTCTGTCAAAAATGTCAAATCAGTCAGCCATTTTCCGTTTTTCAGCATCTGAGTGTCATCACCTCTTTCGTCCAGAAAAGCTGTTATTTCGGGCAATAATTCTTGAAACCTTTCTAGGAATTTTCCGCGACTCAACCACCTGACGTCCGTGTGAAGAACTAAATCAGTGTGTTCAGCTGACTCACTATCTTCCAACTGCAATTTAAAGAGCCGTCGTTGCAAGCTACGTGCATGGATAGAATTCACAATTTTTATTGCAATGCCCCTAATCTCCTCCATGTTTAGAACTTTTGAACACAAAACTTTTTGATATATAATGCAATGGAAGGAGAAATATGAAGGGAAATCATCATTAGCTCGACACAATGCCACAAAACCGTTTTTGTTTCCAGTCATTGCTGGTGCTCCATAAGTTGTAATGCACACTAGTTTATATATTGGTAGCTTGTAGTTTGTTACAAAATTGAAGAAAACGTCATATATATCTTCGCCACGGGTCTTTCCTTTCAGAGGAATCATTGTCAAAAACTCTTCCTTAGCCGACATGTCATTGAATACCATTCGAATAAAAATACACAGCTGGGCAGTATTTGTCATATCGGTGGATTCGTCGAACTGTAAAGAAAAGTATGTACATTCCATGATATCATGTTTTAGTTTATCTGCCATGTCCTGACTCATGACTAGAACACGCCTTGTGACAGTTGGACGAGATAACTGAAGTTCTCTAATAGATAAAGTCTCACCCGCCTCAATAAATGCTTCCTTCACAACCAATCCATCCAATGGTTTCTTGTGTTTCGCCAATATATGAGATATTTTAAATGACGCGATCGTTGCAGCTTTTGATTGTTTGGTTGGTCTTGTAAACATGGTTTGTTCTTTTTTCAAACAAGTTATCAAATCACGTACTTTTTCGTTTTCTTAATTCACTCTGTGACGGAAAATCCTTTTCATAGTTTTTATGAACCGTTTTTATGATGCCTCTCGAAGTTCCCACGCTTAAGTATTGCAACTGACGCACGGCAAATGAGACAAATGCACTTATCCTTTGCCATGCAAAAGAAAAATTCTTCCTCCCAATCGTTATTAAAATGATAAGTTTTACTTTTTCTTCGCCGCACTCATTTTGGACTATTTATTAATAAACTTTGTATCGATGTATCGCCTTCAAGTTACAACTCAGACTGACTCCTATTCCTGCAGGCGCAACATTTATATAGGCGCGAACGAAGTCTCAAATGTTCCCGTCAAACACACCGCCCGAAGTTTCTAGAAAAATCGGCGGGAATCAAAAACGCGGCTTTTCTTTGACAAGTACCACGCGTTCCTTTGATAAAGCCGCCTTTTGCCGCTAGCAGGGGGTTATTACGATGAAAGAAAGTGATGAGGGGGTTATTCTGGCCTAATTGTGGATCGAGTAAATTTTAGTAGTTTATTCATTACATTTTGTTTTAGTTACCTAAAACAAAATCTGTGAATAGTTCTATATAGGAATGTTTTTCTCGAGATCGACTCAAAAAGCACTCGATCGACCGTTTTGAGCACCCCTGCTCTAAACTATATTACCGAAGAGTACTGGAAAAAAGTAGTAGAGCAAATAGAAAAAATAATTTTGGAATGGTAGGATAGAGAAGAAGTTTTGGATGTCCAAGTAAATCCTGTAGTTATCTTAGTATCTAAAGATGACAGCGATACCTCTGATGGCTCAGATAGCGAATTTGAGCTTTATTAATTTTAATTTTTAAATTTTATTATTATTTTTAATGTAGTATTATCGTTTCTGCGTTTGGTTCAACAACCGTTTGTTCAGTTTTTCTGTTTAAATTTAATGCTCCTGATATATTCTTTTTGGGTGGACTTCGGATTTATTAAGTTACCGCCTTCTAAAGGTATTCTTTGCTCCTCGTTAGAGTAGCTTAATAAAGTAAGCACCGTTTTTTAGAATAGGTTGTTACTTACATACCTACATATATGTGATAAATGCATAAGTTGTGTGCAGCTTGTACACACAACGCGCAGCGTGTGAGTGATTTTTCTTGCCATTAAATGGAAAATTTGGTCATTTAAGTTTTGCAAAAAAAAGTTAATGTTCATAAAAATTTTTTGCTTGTTAAATAAATAAAAATAAAATAGAACAATTTAATTTTTTTAGTAGAGTGTCCTAAAAATATGCATAATCTAATTAGACGTAAAAAAACGGTAGGTTACCAGAAGGGGTGGAGATAAAACACCACAATAAAGATTTTCTTGGAAAAAAAAAATTGTTTCTAACGAGCCTGTAAAAGTGATTTAATAACTAAGCAGTAAAAACATAAACTTTTGCCAATTCTCGTTCAAATTAAAATTAAAAATATATACTAAATCGATTAAAAAAAAAAAAAAAAACATTCATACACTTTTTGATTAATAGAATCGATTATCGATTCTGGAAAAAAAAGTACCCCATTTTAATTAAACTTTTGAAGATGACCCCCTCCCTTCAGAAGGGTGATCATCAAAAGTGTCACCCTTTCCTCAAATAACATAAGTATGCTAAATGCTATTAATCTGCTATAAACTGTTGATATAAGTATGTTGGGATGTTGGGAGTGTCGTTGAAGGATAGGCTGACTAATGAGGAAATTCGAGGAAGGTCCAAGATAACTGATGTAGCTGAGAGGGCAAGCAGGTTGAAGTGGAGATGGGCGGGTCATATCGCAAGATTCTGATAATCGATGAACCCATAAGGTAATCAACTGGAGGCCCTTGAATGAGAAGTAGAGGTCACCCGCAAACCCGATGGTCTGACGACATCAAAAGACTAGTGGGATACAACTGGATAAACAAGGCCTAAAACCGAAGAAGATGGACGTATTTAGGGAAGGCTTATGTCCGACGATGGACTGTATAGCTGATGATGATGATGAGGTAGATAAGATGCTATATCTATTATACATTATTGACTAACAAAATCGCGAAAATACATATTGGATCTTAATATATCCAGGTGTACGAGGCTGGTTTGAAAAGTCCGTGCAAAGTCTGAGAGATGGCACCACCGGCGCGTATCGAGGTCATGTTTAGTTAGTAGCATCTCTTGAATGAACGCACACCAAGTTTCAGCCATATTGGTCTATTTCTTTGTGTTTGGCATTCGTTGGAATCAAGGAAGTCGAGTGATTTTCAAGAAATGGACGAAAAAGAATTTCGTGTGGTGATTAAACATTACTTTATGAAAGGCAAAACGCTTCAGGAGACTAAAGAGAAGCTTGATAAACATTATGGTGACTCTCCACCTTCGATTAGAACAGTTTATAAGTGGTTTCAAAATTTTCGGACTGGCCATATGGGCACAAGTGACGCTGAACGTTCTGGACGGCCTGTGGAGCTTACGACTCCAGAAATCATTGATCAAATCCATGATATAGTGATGGATGACAGAAGAGTTAAGGTGCGTGAGATTGCTAGTGCTGTGGGCATCTCGACTGAACGAGTACATAATATTTTGCATAAACATTTGGACATGAGAAAGCTATCCGCAAGATGGGTGCCGCGATTGCTCACGCTTGACCAAAAACGGAATCGTGTGAAGTGTTGCAAGGATGGTTTGCAGCTGTTCCAGAAGAATCCGGAGGACTTTAAGCGTCGTTTCGTCACTGTGGATGAAACATGGATACATTACTATACTCCTGAGGCCAAACAACAATCTAAACAATGGGTTACCAAGGGGGAATCTGCACCAAAAAAGGCGAAGACCGTTCCTTCGGCCGGAAAGATTATGGCGACTGTCTTTTGGGATTCGCAAGGGATAATCCTCATCGACTATCTGGAAAAGGGTAAAACTATACAGGTGAATATTATTCATCGTTATTGGACCGTTTTAAAACCGAGCTGCAAGAAAAACGCCCGCGATTGGCCCACAAGAAAGTCCTTTTCCATCACGACAACGCACCAGCACACACCTCAGCAGTTGTGGTCGCAAAATTAATGGAAATAGGATTCCAACTCGTTTCACATCCCCCCTATTCTCCAGACTTGGCTCCCTCGGACTACTATTTGTTCCCCAATTTGAAGAAATGGCTGGCGGGACAAAGATTTTATTCAAACGAGGAGGTGATTGCAGACACTAAAGGATATTTTGCAGACTTGGACAAATCCTATTATTCGGAGGGGATCAACAAACTAGAACATCGTTGGACGAAGTGTATAAGCCTAAAAGGAGACTATGTCGAAAAATAAAAAAGGTTTACCCCAAACACATAAGTAGTTTTTATTTTTGCACGGACTTTTCAAACCAGCCTCGTACAAGTATGAAATGCGGATTTTTGTTCTAAAAAAAAACATGTTAAATTCGGAAGAATGATAAAAAGTGCTTTATTCAAAGTATGCTCCATGGCTTGTTATACATTTTTTCCTATCTTTCGGGACAATTTGTGAATACCACGCCAGTAAAAATCTTCCCCATTTGTTGCAAACCATTCATCGAGCCATTTTTTCACATCTTTGTACGAACCAAAGCGCTGCTCAGCAAGTGCGTGACCCATCGATGCAAACAAGTGGTAATCGGAAAAAGTCTGGTGAGTAAGCCGCATGAGCTAGAACTTCCCAGCTGAGTGCTTTCAACGTGTCGCTAACTGGTTTTGCCGTATGCGATGGAGCATTGTCATGAAGAAAAATGACTTTGTGTTGCCTCTTTCGGTATTCTGGCCTTTTTTCAAGCAGCGAACAGTTCAAACCGTCAAGTGTTGTTGCTAACGTTTAGTATTAACCGTTTCCCCAGTTTTTAACAGCTCATAATAGACCACGCCCCTCTGGTCCCACCAAACACAGAGCATCGTTTTTCTGCCAAAGCGATTCGGTCTTGCGGTCGATGTGGATGGGTGCGCCTGAGTTTACCCATGATTTTTTGCGCTTCAGATTCTCAAAATGAATCCACTTTTCATCCCCTGAAACTATACGATGCAAAAACGACTTCCTTTTGCACCGAGCGAGCAAAATGTCACACGTGTTTTTGCGCTTTTCCATTTGCCTGTCGTTCAACTCATGTGGTACCCATCTACCGGTCTTCTGAATCTTTTCCATCTCTCGTAGCCGATTGGAAACACCTTGTCGACTAACGCCCAATTATCGGCGAGTTCTTTTCGTGTTTGCGAATCATCTTCGTCCAACAGTGTTTGCAATTCCACATCTTCGTATTTTTTTGGCGGTTTTCCACGTTCCTTGTCTGCAACATCGAAGTCACCACTTTTGAAACGCCGAAACATCGTTCACACATATCTTGCGATGAAGCATGTTCACCATAAGCTTCTCGAAGCAATCTATATGATTCAACAGCAGTTTTCTTCAAATGAAAACAAAAAATTAATGCTGTCCGCGAATGCTCTTTGTTCGGTATAAATTTCGACATATTGAACACAACAACACAACACTATGCATACATTTTTCCAATTTATCACTCGTGCGCGTCTGACTCTTGTTGATGACACAACAAAATGGCGCAGTGTCAAATCTTTATAGCATAAACTGCATTGGTGCACCATCTGTTGTCTGAAATCCGCATTTCATACTTGTACACTTGGTATACACATATCAAGAACCTCTTGTCTTGTTCAGGTTGGTGTGATTAGCCTGCTGAGTCAGTATCTGACTAGACATGTTTGAAATCTGGGCTGTTATTTCTTTTATTTCATTGATCAATCTTTCTATGAGGGCGTCCTTTCTGGTGCCTTCTTCTTTAAGATAATTGATTATTGAAAACTCATTTGGGGGTGTGTTTTGTGAAGTGGCTGATCGTTTTATGCCTCTGTAAAAAAAAAATTTATTTTAAAAGATATCACGCACGGAATACTAACTGCGCAAGTCCGACTCGCACTTGGCCGAGTTTTTAAATTTACTGATCTAATATTTTCTCTTCTTTTAGAATGCACTTTGATCTGCCGCGCACATATTTAGCTATTTTCAAGATACCTTATAAATCTCTTGCAAAATTGAATTATGGCACTAGAATTTTGTCAAGACATAATAACTTTTATTGGCAACATTGTTTATTCAATTTTTTTAAAGTTACCCAGGAAATTCAAAAGTGAAATATACGAGGACTTCCTTTAAGTTTTTACAAACGACCACTAGATGGCACTATTGAGATGTGACAATACCATTGTTGTAAAATTTGACATTTGTTATTGAAAGCAGTGGCAGCTCAGAAATTGGCCGAGTAATTTGTTTACAGTGATCGTAAAAAAACAGGAATGAAAATTTTACTTGAAGGTTTTCGTTGGATTATCTTTTACGGTTTTAGTAAAGATCTAACTCAACAATGTCTCGAATCGCTTCGTTCAGTTTTTGGTAATGAATCACCATCAGAATAGACTGTTTACAATTGGTTTGCAGGATTTCGTTATGGTTTTGCTTCCGTCAGCGATGAATTTCGTGAAGGTCGGCCAAAATCGGTTGTTCTTCCAGAAAATATCTATGAGAAGGATCGGCAGGTGACTTACCGTGAGATAGAGGTATCCTTAGGCATATCGTGCATTAGCTGGGAAAAAGATCTGTTCTCGATGGATTCCGCATAATTTGACCGAAATTCAAAAACAGTCTCATATCAGTTGGTATAAGGAAATGTTCAAAAAAATTCGACCAAGGACATGCAACATTCACATACAATATGGTAACAGCAGACAAAACTTGAATGTATTCGTACAAGCCGGAAACTAAGCAAAAATCAACTGTTTGGGTGTTCCAAGATGAACCAAATACAACAAAAGTGGTTATTTCGCGAAGCATTTCCTAGAAAATGATCGCTTGCTGCTTTGGTTAAATTGGACATGTTGCAACCATTGCTTTAGAGGATCGAAGAACAATTAATGCTGAATGGTATACAACAATTTGTTTTCCAGAAGTCGTCGATGAAAGCAAGAAAATCAACCGAGAACGTCGCATCATTCTTCATTATGACAATGCCAGCTCTCACACAGCACGTCAAATTATTTATTTATTTGTTTATTTACCAAATTCTACAGTATTCCATTTACAGAATGGGAAAATAACATAATGAAATGTACTAAACCTAATTAAAATTAAATAGCTTATTAACAACATATTTTAAAACTACATTTTTTATTTTTGTCACGCTGCAGTTAAAAATATCAAGCTGGTTCTGCATATATATTATATTTCTCACAAATTTGAAAAAGGGGAGAACATTTTAGGACATTTGTTCTTGGAGTTGGTAAGTTAAAAGCTTGCAGACTACGTGCCGCGGGTGTAGGTACATAAAAAGGCAGACACTGCATGATTTTGTTTGATATTATTTTATGTAAAAATATAATTTGGGCTTTGTTTCGGCGTGTCTCTAAATTTTCCATCTAAAATCTATCCACGAGACTTTCATAAGGATAACCTATTTCGGGATATACTTCATCGAGTTTAAAACTAGCGTACCTTAAAAAACGCTTCTGAATTTTTTCAATATTTTGAATGTACGCTTGATAAAAGGGACACCAAACAACAACTGAATATTCAGGCCTTGATCTCACGAAACTATTAAAAAGCAATTTTAGAGTATCATATTCAACAAAGTCGGCACTATTACGTATGATGAAACCCAATAGTTGCAATATGGCCACGAAAAGACAAGGCAATGTCCAGTAGAAAAACACCCAAACCAGACACCGACTGACATCGCTCTGGGGTCATACTGTAATTGAATTGTATGGGACTCAATTTTTTTGTGATTACATTGTACTTGGATACATTCAAAAGAAGTTTGTTGTTACTACACCAATCCTTTATAAGATTAAAGCCATCCTGTACTCTTATGCAGTCGTTCAGGTCTCTGATTCTGCAATATAGCTTTACGTCATCAGCATAAAGTACAGTCCCTGGCCAAATTATTAGACGCACTGCAAGATTTTCATGTAAAATATTAATTACCGAGTGATATTGTACCGTTTTATTATTTTAAATTGATTTGTTTTTTATTTTTACATTATCCAATCAATTACCTATTTATTTGACATAAATAAAACAGCATTAATTTAGAAAAGCATAAGTTTATTAAGTTTTAAAGAAAAGTGAAATTAATGTTAGTAAAATTCAATATTTAGTTGAGCCACCTTTAGCCGCTATCAAAGCTTTAATTCTGCGCGGCATGCTATCAATGCAAGATTGTACTGTCTCCTGCATTTGAGGATAATGATTCCACACATGAATAATCTTTTCTAGGAGCTGGGTTTTGTTGATAATCACATCTTTAGCCACTTCTCTTTTCATCAGCTCCCACACATTTTCAATGGGGTTCATATCAGGGCCAATCTAACAGAGGGATATTTTTTTCTGCCAAAAAAGCTTTAACAGACCGAGCAGTGTGGCAGGGAGCTCCATCTTGTATGAAAGTGAATGGTTCCCCATTTGGAAACCATTCTCTGAGCTGCGGAATCAACCGATTTTGTAATACTTCTTTGTACTGATCTTGCCTCATTATTCCTTTGACGACGTACAGACGTCCAGTGCCCTTGCCGCTGATGACTGACCAAATCATCACTTTGGTGGGATGTTTAACCGTCGGGACGACACAATCAGGATGATACTTTTCTCCATGACGACGACGCACATACTGAGCTTTATTCTGCAAAATTTCGAATGTGCTTTCGTCACTGAAGCAGACCTGTCAAAAATATGAAAAAATATATAAACTTCCATGTTTATTTGCTTTATTTAACTGATAATGATAATAATGTATCAATTATTGATTAAATCGCTGTATCTTACCGATCTCCAGAAGTCCACATCTTTGTCTTGCCATTGTTTGGCCCACTTCAGGCGCCTGCGCTTTGCTTTCATTGCAGCTGTTAACTTGGGCTTCCTGGCGGGGGCGACAGGCCTTAAAATCTAATTCTTTCAATTTTCTTCGAACAGTGCGCTCAGAAACATTTACGCTAGCATCCTGGAGTTGTGATTTTATTACCTTTGTGGTAGCAAATCTGTTTTCTACACAAATTTTCTTCAAACATCTCTCTGACCGTGGAGTGAAAATTGCTTTTCTACCGCATCTTTTCTTTCTTTTCGGGCTTAATTCCTTCCCCTTATGCGTCGTACACTAGCTTCAGAAACCTCCAATCTTCGTGATATTTCTCGGTTTGTAAATGTTTTCGCAATCACAAGGGCCTTCACTTCAGCTTTTTTACGTGGTGAAAGATCGCCTTTTCTACCCATAATGAAAATAGTCCAATTACTTTTTTAAAATACTGCATACAAAATAAACTAATAACTGAGTAGTATAAAACTGTTAAACAAACAATCACAGTCCATAAAGCCACAGAAACACGTCCGTACCTGACTCGATTCCGATCCCGACTGATACAGGTTTGTACTTATTTACGTTCATGTATCACTTTGTCAACACAGTGTTGCCATATGTTAAAAATAAATACAAATATGTAGTCTACAACAATTCTTTTAAATAAAAATCAATAATATTGTAGTTTAAATATACCATTATTGCATAAAAACTCTTAAGAAACATAAAATTACTAAAAAAAATACAGTGCGTCTAATAATTTGGCCAGGGACTGTAGGTATTCAACACCTGCTCTTTGAGTAAGATCATTTATAAATATATTGAAAAAGAGTGGCCCCAAATGTGATTCCTGCGGCAATCCCGATGTGGCAACAAAGCTAGAAGAATTCTGACCAAGACACTGTACAAACTGCTAGCGGTTTATCAAGTATGATTTAAAAAAAGATAATAACTTACCCGAAAAACCAATTGCGAATAACTTGTCCAACAGAATTCCATGATCCAGCCGATCAAAGGCCTTAGAGAAATCAGTGTAAATCAAATCGGTCTGCTCACCCCCATCAAGTCATTCCGCAAGGTCTTGCGTAAGACAAAATAAATTTGAAACCGTCGAACGGCCCCTCACAAAATCGTGTTGCTGCAGTGATATCTGTGTGCTAATTGAATTATATAAATAATCATGTAATATGATTTCGAAGACTTCTGAAAAGTTGTTAATAATGCTTATCGGTCAATAGTTTGTGACACAACTCTTGTCACCTTTTTTGAAAACAGGCGTAATACGTAATGTTTTCCACGTGTCTGGAAACACAGATATGTCAAATGATAAATTGAATAATATTGTAAGAGTATGAGCAAAAAACAGAGGCGCAGTCTTTTAACAAGAAGGCAGGAATTTTATCTGGACCAACAGTAGCTGTAGGTTTTAACTTTTTTAATAGTTTAAAGACAAGTCGTTCCGTTATTTTCTCCATATTAATAGGATTCTGTGATGGGAATAATTTATTCTCCACGTTTCTTTGTTTCTGAGAAGACATTACATAGGAGTCTAGAAAAAAGAATGCAAAACTTTCGGCTATATGTCTAGGATTATTAAGGATGTTGTTATTATAAGACATAGTGGTTGGTATAATATGAGAGATCTTCTTGTCATTAATAGAGCGCCAGAATTTTTTAGGATCATTTTTTATGTTGTTTTCAATATTTAAAGAGTATGTTTTGTAGGAATCTTTTGTGTCATTTTTAATGATTCGCCGCGGATTTTTAAACTTTTCTAGTTCGAATAAATTCCCCGTTCTTTTAAATTTTTTTCAAGAGCTGTATTTAGTTCGGATATTTTGTAAAATTTCATTAGTAAACCAAGGCGGATAATATTTATTTGTCTTTTGTGTCTTAGGAACGTGTATATCTAGAGTAGTGGAAATTATTTGTTAAAATCTTTCGCAGGCTTTATTTACATCTGTAAATTGAGACAGAAAGTCCCAGTTAATATATGAAAAGTTAAGATATAGGTTTACTAAATTCCCTCTTTTGAAATTATAATAGTTTGAATAATTCTTTTGCTTATGTTCACATTGTAATTTTTAAAAAATATCTAAAGCGGGATGGTGATTATCTTCCGCTGTCAAAATATCCATGGCTCTCTCAACACTGCCATCATCGTTATTTGTCAGCACGAGATCAGGAAGTCTATCTGAGGTATTTTCTACGGCGTTAATTTGAGATAGACCGGAGAAGTTTAGAAAATTTTCAATTATTGTTTTACTACTGTTACGCAATGCATTCTCAGGTACATTAAAATTGGATATATTAAAGTCGCCCATAATTAGCACTTTATTATTCATAATAAACGGTAAAGACAATAAAGTCTTAATTAATATTTCATATATCTCGACCAATACTCTTGGAGGAATATACAAAACAAAGATATGCAGAGTTACGTTATTTAAAAAGACTTTTACCCCAATTATATCAATAATCTCTAGACGGTCAAACATAGACATATCTAAAAATACTGAGAATTCAGATCCGAGGGATAGAATAACACCATCACTCCTCTGCACGTCAATCAAAGGAAACTTTCTATCACTTCAGAATATTATAAAATTTGGAGGAAAAATTTCAGAATCAATCACACTACCATTAAGCCATGTTTCTGTAAGGGCAACAATTTGATAATTTCCAGAGCCAGCAGCATTGTAAATCTCCTTAATTTTTGTGTTCATACCACGGACATTTTGATAGTAGACAGATAAATTATCTACTTTGTCAGAAGCCATGTTCCTAAGGGGAACGGAATTTGAGGACCTATCATAAAACTCAGTCGTTGGTTTGATGTTAGAGGCCCTGTTTAATTGTTACTGATGAATTGCTTCTAGAGATGACAGGATTTATAATTCCAAGCAGCATGATTTGTACAATTTTGCTATGATTTACAAATGTGCAATTACTACATTTATATTGAGTGGAATTATTAACATTGGAATCTTTTACCAGATGAGATTCAGCAC
This sequence comes from Pachyrhynchus sulphureomaculatus, assembly GCA_019049505.1. Taxonomy (NCBI): domain Eukaryota; kingdom Metazoa; phylum Arthropoda; class Insecta; order Coleoptera; family Curculionidae; genus Pachyrhynchus; species Pachyrhynchus sulphureomaculatus. Next base: position 27,643,561 of record CM032449.1, read on the forward strand.
AAAGGGGACATTTCAAAATGCTTTGACATAATTTAGAGCTATGGTTAAAGCTATTATATTTAAAACATCGGGTTAACTTAAAAGCTTCATAGACAGTACATGTATCCAGACCTATTAATACAGAACCTCTAGACATTACCTTCCGAAATACCTCCTGATTCAACTGCAGCGTGACTTGATGAACACTATTATTCCTCTTTGTTGGCCATATTCGCAGAATTTCAATGTTACTGTTTCCAAAAATTTCTTAGTTCTGCTTTCGAATGCAAGAAATTAGGCACTGTTTATCGATATCCTGTGTCATCCTTACAATTGTAACTGGAGGGTAGAGCTCCTTAAGTTGTTGAATGTCATATTTTTCTGCTAATTTCTGTTCTGCAATTTCGCTAATTTCGGTTCTGCAAAACCAATTGATTATTTGACGAAGAAAAAATCGAATTCATGTCTCATTGCCCGTATTCACCTGATTTATCGCCTAAGGACTTTTTTTGTTCCCAAATGTGAACAGCGATTTTCATCACCTCAAGAAATTGTTG